>CAMXCT020006695.1:300804-323304 GCA_947184155.2 Cladocopium goreaui
TCAAAACCTGGGCGTTGCCACAATGGTCCGTGACATACAGCATGGCTACATCCAAGGACTGTGACGTGGAGTGGCTGGATGAGGCGGGATGGGAATGACTCCAACGTGGCGTTCCAGGGTTCACAATTATGCAAGATATTTGATGATGATGTGTGTGTGTGTACGTGTCCCCAATTCGAATCAGAAGAACCTCACTTGATCATGGATAGCTGGGTGACCTGGCTGTTGAGCATGGCTGGTTTCAGTTTCAGCTGAGCCAGGCCTCTGAACTCTGGCCGTTCCAAGTTTCAGAGTTGCAGCATTGTGGCTGTGGGTTTGGGTTCCCAGCGACTTCTACACACTATTGTTGGTGCTCTTTTGAATGAACACCAATTTAGTATAATTTAGTGTTAGCAGTTTTTTTACGATCGAACATGAGTGGACCCCAGCCTTGACAAAATATGAGAAAATAAGATCAACTAAACCGGTGGGTATGCAGACTTCGCTGTGGTTAAAGTATGTTAAAGTCATTAAGTAGGACCAGTTGACCCTTGCAATGACTCCAAGACCATCCATTTTGGGGGTCCAAAATTCAGAGCCATGTTTTTTTTTCACCGAAGGCCTGGATGGTTGCTTCAGCAGCTCTTGAAGTGGCTCGCTCCTATTCGAAGTGTAGGGCATTTTTTTGGGCCTTGTGAGTAGTGACGGCATGGACGTGACTTTCCGTTTTTGAGGCATCACACTTGCAGATACTTGCAGATGGATGCTGAGCCAAACGGTATAATTACTTTATAGGTTCAAAATGATTCCAAATGCAGAAAGACTGTTGCTTTGAAGGTCCTTGGAATAATTGTAATGTTTTGATAACTATAATATGTGGTGTTGCTCTAAATTTTGGTCACTTGCTGTCACTAAGGTCGCAAAGTAAATTCGCTAAGTAGGGTCGCTAAGACAAATGAAAACAGTACTAAATCGGCCCCGTATTATGCAGCTAAGTATAGCTAAGTCCACAGCTTGAAGATCCCCAAATTATCCCAAATTCATTAATATTCATGAAGAAGTTTAGCAAAACTCATCAAACTGGGTGACATTTGGATCATTTGGCGTCTTGACTCACATCTAATCATTCCAGCTGCCCCTAACCGAGGCTATATGCTCCCTTGCTGGTAGATGGTTGGGTGCCCAGGGGCACGTCCTGCCCAACAGTGATGGTGTTCAACGTTGGGGAGCACCCCGACCTGTTGGTTTTCCTGGTTTCTGTTGAGATTCAACCCGTTTGGACCCTGAAAGCTATGGGATTGGGACGGGCCTTGCAGGTCTCACTGACCATGTCTTGGTGTGCGACGCTGATGTGGTCACTGGACTCAGATTTTTTACGATTTTGCAAAATGTTCAGCAATTGCTCAAGATTATTGACCCACAAAGTCTAGAAGTGGCAAATCACCAAACTTCATTTGCCCATAGTTTTGAGCTGTATTCATAATATCAGACAACATAATGATTGTCGTGTAAATCTAGCTGTCAACGGATAGAAGTTGACGGATTCAAACATGTCATTTTTTTCTGCAGAGCTTGGCTCCAAAGGTTTGGCTCCAGCCAGTTGAGTTTCTGTCATCCACAGCCTCGCACCTAGTGTGGTGCCATGGGCAGAAAGCCAAGAAACCCTTTGTTAAGTTGGCCTTAAAAGAACATAAAAGAACCCGATCAAAAGAAGGCACCGGGGTGAATGCTTCATGATTACGGTTTGTGGAGGAAGACTTTTGTTATCTTTTGTTGCAAGGGATGCTCTGTTTATGCTCCCGCGCGTGCGCTGTCAAATCCCTCTTCTGGTGGAACAGGGCTTTTGCAAAGATTTCATCAAAGCGACATCACCACTCTGTCCTTTAGCTTTCTTCACTGCCAACATTGCACACGGTTTTTTAACGCCCTTTGCGAACCAAATGCAATCTTCATAGCACTGGTGATAGTTTTCAAAGTTGTGTCAAAATGGGAAGACATACATGTACCTAGCGCATCAAGAACCCACAAATTTGTAGGTTTTTTTTTCAAAAACCCGGTTTTTTCTTCAGTTATGAAAAAAAACGTTTTTTCTCAGAAAATATGTTTTTTTTTCCTTTACTAGGGAAAAAACATACTTTTTCTCACACTTGGTGTCATGACATCTCATGATTCGTTCCCTTAGACGATTCAAACACCTTTATTGATACCAGCCTTGGATCTATCCCTCTCAGTACCATTCATGTTGATTATGCTTCCACCCTGCTGGCTTTGGCTGGCAGTTCTCACAAGGGCCCGATGCTCTTGGAAAATGTCGGACAACATTAAGTGTGATCACAGTCAATCTGGAGTCGTTGGATGATTTTTTCCCAAGAACCACCCCTAGAAGCATAAATTGAAACATGGCTGGATTTTTTTCATTGGGAAAAAATGATTCTGGATTGTCAAAGTCCAACAAACAGTCGAACAAAAGTATCGAACAAAATTAACAAAATCATGAAAAATCAATCGGAATTTTCAGTTTTTAATCATTTCGGATGAAAATTTTAGGGTCTGTACCCAAAAAATGCCAAAAACCCATATTTTAATCCGTACTAAGCCTTACTAAACCCATATTTAACCCGTACTAAACCCATACTCTGATATAGTAAAAAAAACCCGGTTTTTTGGAACCCATATTTAAACCATATTTAACCCATATTTAACCCATACTAACCCATACTAACCCGTACTCAAAATGTGGCTTTTTTGCCTCTGCGAATTGACGGCGCGACGTCGAGTTTTAAGGCTCCGCTTGTGGTTTTGCAAGATCGAACCGGTAATTGCCCGATCCAGACAAAAAGAAAACAACACAGATTACCGTAGCTATTGTCAATTTATTGGGTTCATATCTGAAAAGCTGACTTTTGAAATGCCATGCATGTCCATTGTGACTTTTTGACTACCTCCAGTCCCGCTGAAGGGAAAGTTCGCAGCACAGGAGGCAACTGCGGCTGGTGGAGAATGCGCGCATCGTGTCTGATAACGCTTGCTTCGGTTTCGATCGCGCGTTCTGTCTGACAGATTTCACAAGTTGTCAGTATGAAATTGCTACATGTAATGAGGAGAAATTTGATACAGGTCCACCCGATTTGGTCAAATTTGTGCAAATCCAACAAAAACCAAAATATGGGTTCTTTACAAAAACCCGGTTTTTCTCGAAAAAACTAGGTTTTTTTCACTGGACCTACAATTTTTTGGGTCTTTGAAGTTCCTGGTACATATATATATATGTATAAATAAATATGGCATATCTAAACCACCTGTCCACTTGTTTATTGCAGCATGTTTTGGAGTCGTGTTTTCGAGGGCGCCTTCCTCTGCACCTTTGACACGGACAGTTGTCCACCGATCCGAAGTGCAGTCGATTTGCATCGCTGGAAGCTCAAGAGGAAGTTCAACAGATGTTTGTTGGGAGAATCAGAGTTGGGTGGGACTATTCAGGGAAATTTATGTAATGGACCTTAATGGAACTATATAAATTATATATGTCCGATAAATATTCGCCCAAACATGGAAATCTTCAGAGATAATCCATTGGAAATATATATGGACACTATGGACATTCAGGGATGGTGGGATGGTGACTATACCTAGGTTACGATAGCTTTGTTCCCAGCATGCTTCCGGGCCTGGAAAAAGCCAGGCAGGCTGAGCTGGTTGAGTTTCTGGTGTTTCTTGTTTTTTCTCGCAAAGGAGGCAACAAATTAATAGATATTAATACAAAGAGAACAAAAATCACAGATTTTAAGAAACAGGTGCAGGACATTTGGCGCTTTCTTGTGACCTTGCTGATTTCTCGGTACGTTTTTTTCTTCCGGTGGTGAGGCCCGGCAAAGAGACGGCAGTTTGCCATCACATGGTGTTTCAGCAAGCCATCCTCAAGCAGCTCATGTCAGAGGTGCTTTGGTCATCCCATGTCATCCCATTGGTATTGGATCTACGTGAGCCACGTTGCTTTTGTTTGAACAGGTTGAATCTTCTTGGCAGTGTCCCTTCTGGAAAGCTTTCGCAGCAGCTGCAGGGATGCCAAAACAGCAAGCTGGGGTTGATTTTGCACCACTAGTTACAGATATTGGGTCAATAATGGTGTTTGTCGATGGGGGTATATCACAGCCAAGTGTTTAGAGTTCTTGCAGATTGTCAAACATAGAAAAGCGCAAAGCTCTTGTGTAGCAGGCGATCCAGATTTTCAAAGAGCTTATGGTCGGTTTATTGTTCTGGGGCAATAAAACCTTCCAGTCGGAGGCCCAGCAGTTGAATGGCCGAGCATCGGAGTATGAACTCTATGGCGCCACTTGGCTGCAAGTTGATGGAACCCACAAATTGCTAAGGGTTGCAGATGGCTTCGAATTACATAAGGTCTGAACTCCCAGGCATAGTGCGCATGAGTATAGTAGTCTTCACTATCCCCTTTGGCCCACCGGCATTTGCCAGCTTTTGCCCATTGAAATAGGACCAGTGCTGGACTCCCGGACAGTGAGATGTTAGCGTTGATTATTTACCCTGACTATACTTCCTAGATTCCAAATGATTATCATTCTTGGAACCCAAGTCAGCCATGTCTAGTTGTGCCAACAACCATTCCTCAAGGAATCACTAAAGGAAACCAATTTTAAAGGCCATAGCAGACCGGGTCCGGGTCGTTTTCCAGGTCTTCCATGTCGCCTCGAGGCGTATGCTCGCAGTCGTTTTGCTTCGCAGGCCGAGATATGGTGAGATCCTACTGCTGAATCTGCTGAGAAATTTGGAGAAGTCAGATCAACCCACTACTAGTACGTATGTATAATTCATATATATATATATATATTATATTATATTATATTATATTATATTATATTATATATATATTATATATTATATATTATATATATATATTAATATTCAGTTTTGTTTTGTATAGATATTATTTATAGTATACAACATGTCTTGACGTAAAATGTACAATTATAATCCATAATCAATTATATACACGGGTGATTCGGGGTACCCGAATCTTTCGGAAACTTCGAATTCAACAGCACCCTTCAACCTCTAGTTCCACGATGCGCCGCGTGAGGTGACCGTGCGACCCTTGCCCTTCGCCGTGGTTGCAGACATTGAGGCGGCTGGTCTAGCAGACGTGGCAGATGGGAATCATGAGATTTGGGGCCAAGTTTCACCGGTTTTCCTGGAGTCATACACGATATCATGGCTCAACTGATATCAACTGATCAATTTATATATAATTATATATATATGATTATTCCTTGTCATCCGCGTGTGATCAATGTCAGTGGATGCTGCCGACTTGATAATGGATGTGTGCAGTTGTATTCCAGGCCGCCATCAACAGGACGAAGCCATGCATTTTTGCTGTGGCCAGCCACCCAGACATGGCTGCGAGAAGAGAAACGTGTTTTTTAACAATTTGGAAATCTCTTCGGAATTGTTGGAAATGGAATGAAATGGACAGAAACTTTAAGCGGTTTTAGATGTTTCTTTAATGTTTCAAGGCCATTTCAAACACACGGGCGGCAGCATCTTGCTCTGTTTGCTCCTTTACACCTTCTTTGCATGATTTTATAATTGCCACAGAGACACAGTCGTCATCATTTTGGTGTATCAAGTTGACTCACGACAAGTGAGTCCTGCATCAGTGACATCGTCTCGCTTTCACACCTCTCCGACTCTCCCAAAGGCACATTCGCATCTGCGTGGTTTGCCAGCCGAGGACGGATTTTTTGGGGTCAGAGGCTGATGGGTCAGTGAGATCCAAGGAACCGCAACTGTGGCTTGATGTTGCTTGATGTTTGATTATTTTCGTATGAACAGTCTGAACATATCTGAACCATCGATTCACTTCGATTCACTTCATTCACTCTTGTCCCATCCCACATGAACGCATTTACTACTGGGATGTAACCTTCTGACACGCTGTATACGCCGAGCTTGAGCGGTTTTGTCTCAGAAAGAGGGACACGAAAGTACCAGAAAAAGGCCATCTTCATCGGGGAAAGTGACACGGGACTTTGATGATTTTGATGGATTGATGGGTTTTGGGGTACCAAATTTTGAGACAACCCACAGTACTACAGAAGATATGCTCTTGACCCGCTTGGCAAAATCTACCCTTGAGCGTGAATAGCGTGAGAGGAGATTAGAGGAAATAGCCTCCCGGGGTGAATTAGATCCTAGTCACGGGTGCTACGGGTGCTCAACTCTGACCATCTTTGGCCTATCCAATGGAGACCAAGTCTTGAAATGCTACTGTAGGAGTTGCAAGATCGCGAAGGCATCATCAATGGCAACACAGAAGCAGAGAACCTGCTGGGATTCACAGATCTGGACAGAGAAATCTTCGGGGAAAAATCTCAATGACGAGAGAATTTTGAAAGGTCTAAACTGAGTCTGAGTCTAAACACGATTAACTCCGATTAACAAATCGGTTTCCTGATTCCTGAGAATATCTTGACCTCAAGCCAGTGAGATTCTGCGATTCTCTTAGGCGCTGTATTCTGCAGAAGCAACCTAAAGAACTTCGAGAGCTCTTGTTGGCAAGTGGCATGATGGAATGAGACCTTTTGGAGGCCAAATCAGGAGATATCAGGGGCCCAGATATCAGTTGGGGAGGGCGCCAGTTGAGGCCATATAGGTCATGCAAACACCAAGGTTTCTTGCTTCAAGTCTGGTGAAAGTTTGCATTCAGAATTGAGCCTCAAAATGTTACCAGAGAACTCAGATAACAGTCGAGATGCCAAGACATCCTGGACTCTCGCGGTGTGACTGGAAAGTCCTGGAAATGCTGGGCCCATGGCCCATGATGCCCCGTTTCATTATCACTCTCAAAATCCGCCTGCTCCAGCAATTTCGGCTCAGGTTTGAGAACCCAGCAAACTTTCATCTTTCATTATATTATCACCATGGCGCCAGTGGCTGTGGTGACCGGCGCCAACTCCGGTCTGGGTCTTGCCCTTGCGGTGAAGCTGGCCAGCAAGCACCGGGTCTTTGCGGGGATGCGCAGTTTGGCGAAGAAAGACTCCCTGATGGAGGCAGCTTCCAAGGCAGCGGTCGTGGAGAATTTGAAGCCAGTGGAGTTGGATGTGAACACTGCAACCAGCTGGTGCTTGAGCGTCCTCCAATTTTTTGGCATTTTAATTCATGATTTTTCGAAGAATTGAGAATGATGATTGGGTTATGTTGGATTATGTTGGATTCATATCCATCCCAGTTGCTAGGAGGCTTTAAATCATTTTACTATATTTATTTGACTAGCATTTTGCCGAGGATGCTTCAGTGGAATCTGGCTTGGTACCTGCATTGAAGGAGGTAGGTCGGGTAGATGTGCTGGTCAACAACGCCGGCTACAGCCAGGCGGGAAGTGTTGAGATGATGACTATGGACGCCATGAAGGCCCAAATGGAAACCAACCTCTTCGGAGTGATCCGCTGCCAGAAGGCTGTTCTTCCCTACATGCGGCAGCAGAAATCTGGGAAGATCATCAACATCTCCTCAGTGGGTGGCATTTGGGGGCAGCCCTTCAATGACATTTATTGCGCCTCCAAATTTGCCTTGGAGGGGCTGGCGGAGAGTCAAGCACCCTTGTTCCGAACCTTTGGTGTGTACGTCTCCTGTGTCGAACCTGGCGCTATCAAGTCAGCTTTTTGGAGCAATGCCCATGTGCCAGAGGCCAGTGCCATGCCGCCAGAGTACATGAAGCCCATGCAATCCACCATGGCGGCCTATGGCAAATCTGCAGGGGCTGGGCAAACGCCAGAGGAGCAGTTTCCAAAAAACAGTTGGTTGATGATTTCGGATATTTGGGGGGTTACGGTATACTGACATATACTGACTTGGTCGAAGGAAGTTTAGAAGTGAAACTTCCGACAATATGGAAAGTTGAAAAGCAGAGGTGAGAAGAGTCAGAAGAGACAAGATCATGATCAGAAGAAAGAAGATGCAGATGCGCGAAAAGGTGGGAAAGTCGTGAAACACTGTGTTTTTCCAATGATTTGTGGCTCCGGTGGGTCGAAAAGTAGGCTCGCTAAAGCGGCGGGTGCGGAGCCAGCTGGCCAGATGAGAGATGAAAAATTGCACGCCGTTGTGGCGCGAAGCACATTTCCAAGTCAAAATGTACAAAACACCTCAGCGTCGGACCACTTTTGGAAGTTGCGATGTCGAAAAAGTGCACGCCGTTGTGGCGCGAAGCACATTTCGAAGTCAAAATGTACAAAACACACCAGCGTCGGACCACTTTTGGAAGTTGCGATGTCGAAAAAGTGCACGCCGTTGTGGCGCGAAGCACATTTCCAAGTCAAAATGTTAAAAACACTAGGGGTTCGGACCACTTTTGGACGTTGCGATGTCGAAAAAGTGCACGCCGTTGTGGCGCGAAGCACATTTTGAAGTCAAAAGTGTTAAAAACTGACGGTCTCGGACCACTTTTGGAGGTTCGGATGTCGAAAAAGTGCACGCCGTTGTGGCGCGAAGCACATTTCCAAGTCAAAATGTTAAAAACACCAGGGTCTCGGACCACTTTTGGAGGTTCAGATGTCGCTTCGCTTCGCTTCATTACGCTGCACTACATTACACTACACTACACTCCACTACACTACATTACATTACACTACATTCCACAACACTACAACTACAACTACACAACTAAACAACTACACAACTACATTGCACTACACTCCACTACACTAAATTACACTCCACTACACTCCACTACACTAAATTACACTACAGTACACTACACTACACTCCACTACACTACATTACACTACACTCCACTACACTCCAGCACACTAAATTACACTACACTACATTACACTACACTACATTCCACTACACTCCACTACACTACACTACAACTACACAACTACACTCCGCTACACTCAAGTACAGCACACTACACTACATTACACTACGCTACACTCCACTACACTACACTACATTACACTACACTACCTTCCACTACACTTCGCTACATTACACTACACTACATTCCACTAGATAGATAGGTAATTAGATGAGAGAGAGAGAGAGAGAGAGAGAGCGATAGATAAATACATAGATAGATCGGTAGGTAGGTAGGTAGATAGTCAGAGAAAAAGAGAGAAAGAGAGGAGACCTCAAGCACTTTTCGGTCCGTCAGTGGCTTCGCTCTGCCATCCCTGATTCACAACAACCAATCTCTCCTATAGGTTTTCTATTTTTGAAACTTCCGCCACCGCCTTGTGCGGTACTACTGGTACCCTTTACATTCTTTATCGTTGGGATCATTTGGGATCTTTGCGGATGATCACAATCCAATACTAGTACTATATATTTGGACAACTCTCCACAACTCTCCAATGGTAATCCCCATCTGTTCCCAGATGTCTCCATGATTCGCTTTGGCCGCTCAGGAGGTGGCAGATGTGATCATGCAGCAGATCATTGAGGCTTCGGCGCCCCCTGTGCGGGTGCAGACCAATCCAACCATTCAGGCGGTCTTTGAAAAGCAACTGGGGCAGAATGTCTCCGGAGGGGCGGCTTTGGAAATGGCCACCAGCCGCTTTCTGGCAGATGTATAGCCTGTATAGCATTGTTTGGCCCTCAAGATTGGGGATACCGAAAGGGCGGTGATTGCGAAAGAGATCTATAAAGTAGCTATCGGTGGCTTGATGTTGGGTCCCCAATTTCAAGACTTCAAAAACGTTCCAAATCTAACAGGCCAAAAGCATCTTTGGCTGGATATGCATGGATATGCGAGCAAAAAGGCGTTTCTGCCAGGCGGTTTCCTGACCTCTTGCGACTCATCCCAAGTGCTGCGGTGCTTTGATGTTCTGTGCATGTGCAGCTATTTGAGCAGCCGCCAAAACCTCCAAGTGGAGATTTAAAGGGCTGTTAAAGTAAGATGGCTCCGCGAAAGCTAAAACCACGTTCGCGAAAGATTCGCGAAAGCTCTTGCGAAGATTTGCTCCCGCGAAAGCTCGGGAAAGAGACTTTCAAGGCTCAAAATCCTGGTTTTAAGTATGTTTGTAGACAGCTTCCTCAGATGTATCTGGATCCATACGGATCGATACATTATTCACAAATTTCTATAGATGTGACCCGAAAATCCGCGAAAGCTTCGCGAAAGCTCCGCGAAAGATCCGCGAAAGCCCTGACTGGCTGCGATGGCCCCCCCATTTGGTGGGGGAGTGGCAGTGCCCACTGAGATCTGGCGCTCGTGGTGTCTGGCTGTGCCCACTGAGATCCGCGGTCGCAGTTGGGGTCCGGCAGTGCCCACTGAAATCTGGCGCTCGCGGTCGAGGTCTGGCAGTGCCCACTGAGATCTGGAGCTCGCGGTTGAGGGTGGGGTGGAGGACGGGGAGGTGAAGGAGGAGGAGGCCACCAGATGCAATATCGATCCAGATGTTGCCACAGTGATAACTGGGGCAAAAAAACTATGTCTGTTGTGCTTGGAATCAAAGGTTTCAAGACGCACTTCACTACGGAAAACGGGGAACTTTTGTCACATGTTTTCCGCGAAAGCTCGCGAAAGTGTATTTCAGACACATGGATGCCGCGAAAGAAAAACCCTGCATCGCGAAAGGTTCGCGAAAGAGATGGCGAAAGGGAAGACAGAATAGAACACAAAGTAACGGGGTTTTGGCAACCGCTCATTTATGCAGTGACTAACAGAATCAACAAAGGTTGCACCATGTTGAAAACCTGTGTTTTAGATAGATGAAACATGATGAAACTACATGTTGATTACTTTCTCCTATTTTCTCCTCGCTTTTTGTAGAAATGCCATTTGAATTCTTGAGATTTCAACGGCAGGCTGGTGCAAACCTTTGGTGCGGCCTTTTGCACAGCTGCAAGAGAAACAGGTTGGTCATGTCCAGACTGTGCCCAAGGTTTATGATGGCTTTGCAAGCACTAAGTGGTTGTGGCTGTTTCGTAAAGTAGGGGTACCCCGAAAAAATCCTAAATGACCTTTTGTGGCAGGATAAAACCTATTTTATGATATATATTATATATAATAATTATACTATGTATAATATATATATATACATGTATGTATGTATTGAATGGGTTTAGCGTACCTCAGGACATGTCCCATATGACTGATTTTACGTGTAGATGAGCAGGTCGACTCGCCTAATCATCAGCGATTTGGTTGTGCGACCATCAAGGCTGGGCTTGGACCAACTGCAGGATGAACATTGGTTGAGAGAAATATTTTGAGCTCAAGTCTCTGTGATATTCTATAATTGTCCTATATAATCAATGTGATTTACTATCTATATCAAGCGTCTGTGTGTAAAAGCGTCTGTGTGTAAAAGCGTTTGTGTGTAAAAACTTTTGTGTGTAAAAGTCTCTCTGTGTGAAGGTGTTTGTGTGTAAAAGTGTCTGTGTGCAAAAGTGTCTGTGTGTAAAAGCTTCTGTGTGCAAAAGTGTCTGTGTGTAAAAGTTTCTGTGTGTAAAAGCGTCTGTGTGTAAAAGTCTCTGTGTGTAAAAGCTTCTGTGTGTAAAAGTCTCTGTGTGTGAAAGTCTCTGTGTGTAAAAACGTCTGTGTGTAAAAGCTTCTGTGTGTAAAAACGTTTGTGTGTAAAAAACTGCTGTGTGTAAAAGTCTCTGTGTGAAGGTGTTTGTTTGTAAAAGCGTCTGTCTGTAAAAGTCTCTGTGTGTAAAAGCGTCTGTGTGCAAAAGTGTCTGTGTGTAAAAACTTCTGTGTGTAAAAACGTCTGTGTGTAAAAGTCTCTGTGTGTAAAAGCTTCTGTGTGTAAAAGTCTCTGTGTGTGAAAGTGTTTGTGTGTAAAAGCGTCTGTGTGTAAAAGCTTCTGTGTGTAAACTTCTTGGTGTAAAAGCTTCTGTGTGTAAAAGTTTCTGTGTGTATAAACTTCTGTGTGCAAAAGCGTCTGTGTGTAAAAATTTCTGCGTGTGAACAACTATACGAAGGATACGATGCAAACTATTGCCTTGTACTTGTAAAATATTAAATATTGTCTTGATACTACTCTTCTCGCCTGTCTAGAATAGATCTATATAATATATTGTCTTGTAATATAGTGTCTCAATACAAACAGCAGAAGACCCTCTCGGGCCATCCGTCGTCTAGTTATGAACTCAACCAGCCAATACCACTGGCTCTGTATTTGGGGTTAGAAAAAAAAGGTTGATAAGTCGAAGAATTTGGGAATCTGTATTTTGATGGTGATGGGTTAGCCTTGTATTGTGGGTCTTTTGGGGTTCACCATGTTTAATAAGATCGGATACTGATATCTTGATATATCACCACTGGTATTCATATTGGATTGAATTTCAAAATGGGGGGATCCCCAAGCCCATGCTAACATATTCTAATTCATATGTTTTGTGGGTACCCCATTTTGTCGCAATTATCCCATTAATTAAGCACATTTGTCTGGATCTTTCCATTTTTTGGTGATAGTGGATGAGATTTTGTTTGTATGAGGTTTCTTTTGGAGCTCCCCATTTATAAAATAACAATCCACTGGATGTGTTTTTATTTGGGGTCTTCACATTTAGGGTGATGGATCTATCCATCAAAATCAAAACCCAAACTGTTTGCATAAATTTATGATTCAAAAACGGATGGGTTCCACAATTATTTTAACATGTCATAAAAGAATCTATCAGCCTACCAGCTCTATCGATTTTGGTCTGGTTGTGACAAGTTGTTGGAGATTTCGCGTTTTTGCATTGCGAGAAAAAAACCATGAACAGGTCTTCTATGATCTTGGTGCTGAGAAAGCGTTCTTTTGCGTCCTTAAACCTTAAGCATTCTCAGTATAGTTTTATTCCCCTTCGGTGCGATCATTCACCTTGCACCGAAAAAACGCACTTTTTCAAGTGAAGACCAGCACAGCGAGCAGTCAGGACGCGCACGATGCGCCACTCGCGCTGTCAGATCCAGAGGCTCTTAGGCTGTGCCAAAACCGTGCCAATTCACACGCGGTTCTAGTCCTTGCCAAGCCTGCAACTCTACAGAGCCGAAGATGCCAGTTCGACTCTTAAAGAGATCAGTTACGTATCAGCCGTCCACTGCGGTTTTGAAGCGACCAAGCAGTTCTTGAGGTGAGCCAAAGATGCTCTTGAAACAATGACAGTTGTGTATCAGCCGTCAAGTGCGGTGCACTTGTCAGGTGACTCTGTAGGACCAACGAGATTGCTTTGAAGCACTCAAGCGCAGACTGGGATATCTCGCAGGTAATTGCAAGTGAGTTGAAAAGGCCGTGGAATCGAAAGGGGCGGATGTGGCGATCTTTGGGACTGGTAAAGGGCTTATCCCTTCCAAGTTGGTGCAACTAGTGGAGTTGTGATATATTTTTGTTTCTGCCGGTTGGAAAGGTTGTTATATAGTGACTGAGCTGCCAAACAATTCGAACTCATCATGTTGCAATATCTCGTTTGCAATTCTTTTTCGCTAAGAAGTTTGGATGTGAGACCTGGATTGTTTGGGGCCGAAGAGGTTGGAATTTACAACTTCGCCAGTAGATGCTGCAGAGACTTTCAGGACCAGCAATTTGTGGTTGTCATTTCTTGCAGTTTGCCAGTCTGAGTGCGTCCTAGGTTTATTTTAGAAACTTTATTTCAAGGAAGCTTGTTGAAAGGGGTCTCCCCACCACAACCAGGACGTTTTGTTTCATGTTGTGGACATGTCCCCTCTGTTCGTTTGTTTCATCCACTTCACGACAAACCTTGGAGCTTTGCTAACACCCTGGGGCTGGAGCTTTGTACCACCGGATGTGCAATGGCGCTGCCAGCAGGTGTCAGAAGGCAAACGGCGGCATGGTATTTTGATGTGTTTCTTGCAAGTACGTAGAAAGCCAGCGTTTTTTAAATAGAAAAGCTGTCTGGTCATTTTCCATAGCAATGTTAATTTGCTGTAGGGTAAACCCTGTTTTCAGGTCTGAACAAACATATAGGTGTGGCATCGGAGCGATTCGGTTTGGTTCGGTTTATATTTCCGGTTCACCAACCGCAACTGCAACCGGAACCACAACCACAAGCACAGCAACAACCACAAACCAACAAGAACAACAAGAACAGCAAGAGCAGCAAGAACAACAAGAACCACAAGAAACACGCACGCACGATAACCACAACCACAGCCGCAAAGGATCGCAAGAACATGCAAGAACAACAAGAAGACCACAATTGTTTGTGTTATGTTGGGGGTGACATGCTGCAAATATCGCGGCAAACGACAGGTTGAAGTTCCAAAATGCAAAATCCAACGTCCATGTTCCAAAATACCGCAAATACCGCGCAAAACGAGAAACCCAATGTCAAAAACAGTGGAAACACATGGAAACACCTCGCAAAATGAAAGATGGAACATCCAATGCGTTGCAAGTAGCAAGGAAAACAGGGACAAGAGGAAACCCAAAAAGTCTCCCAAACTGCAAAGAGTTCCTGAAACATTCTGTAAGGTAATGCACATGTGATGTGATGTGATGTGTTGTAATGTGTATAATATGTGTGCAAGTAGATGCAAGTATATATGAAGAAAAGAGTCAAGTCAGTGACAGCGATTGGACAAATACACGAAAGAATGAGTCTCTGAGGAAATTCTTCTTTGAGGTATATATCTCTGCTCTCCAGCAACTCATCACCTCTCAACCACCTCTTCTTCTTGGCAACATTCATCTCTGAGTTCTTTCTTCTGTGAGCTTCTTGTTGTTGAGATACCTGATCTCCGCTCCTTCTTCTCAGAGCTCTTCTGTGAGCCAATTCTTCTCTCAGCACAGCATGTCTACGCTGTCTACACTCCCCGCGCAGTGGTACAATGCGTTGAGCCACAGGTGGTCGGAATCCCTCAGGGCTTGTCCCCACATCCACAACAATCTCTCGAGCAGCCGTGTCGCACCATAGTGAAAAAGGTGAAACATATCCTTTGCGCAGCCAATTCAATCCATGTAGCAATCTTCAGTGGAATTCCGGCCACGGAGGTCACGCATGGTCGCGCCATATCTTGAACCATCTTTCGTGCAGCGATTGCAATGCAGCAAGCACCCATTGCAGTCCCGCATAGTGCGGCCGCACCAACGAATCGACGCGTTCCGCTGCTTTCCTGGACACTGCCCCACACCCGCGGAACACACGGACCCTCAGTTAGCAACCCCGGGAGCCACAAAACCTGCAACAACGATTCTTCAATCGCACTTGATTGCTTTCACCCGCCCACTGCAGCCACATTTCATAAATCTACCGACAATCTATGGATATGACTGGCGAACTAGGGGCATTTTCTCATTGAGTGATGTTCGTATAGTTGACTTGTCGAGTGCTCGAGTTTGTGAAAAAAGATCCCGTGACATTTGTGCGAACGCATAAGTTTCTCAATTTGGTTTTTCCGGAGTGAACCACTTGCCAACTGAGATGCTGACGCCCGATGTGGAGGAAAAAATCAGCAACCCAATAATGTGCTAGACCAAAGCCAAAAAAAAAAGAAAACGCAACCAATGTTTGCCAGCATTTGGGGATCCCAAGGTTTCTGATGAACCATGCCCAGCACCGGGTTTAATTTTGTCTGGTCTTACAGTGCTGTTGAACACCAGTCCCAGAAAGAAGATTTTCTGCTCTTTCATGCGTGTCCAAAATGTTGCAAGTGGAACTGCTCTACTGTGAGACTGTGACTTTGCATGAACCTACAACTGAATGCCATTGAATGCACCATGATTCTGGGGCGGCCTCTTTCTTGTCCTGATCTACATGCAGGAGTTGACGTGTTAGCATTTTATACGCCCTGAGCATCCCATGTGAAATCTCGCATGCCCCAGATCAATGTATCAGTGCAACCGTTGCAGCCATGTCATGAGCTGCGAGGCTTGACGTGGCGACGGAGGATTCGCAACACCAGGTTGAGGCAGGTGCGCAGGTTTCGGGAAGGAAACTGACTCCATGGAAAGGAACGTCAAAATCAGCAGAGCATTATTGCTTTACACCTTTAAATTTTACTCTTCCTTTAATTCATCTTGATGACACAGCTATCTTGGCTTGGCAGGGCCACGGAAAGAGGTTTTTGAGCGGGTAAACGCCGCTGATGGATCCTGTTAGTTTTTGACTGCGATTTTCATATGATGTGAATGGTTCACACAAGCACAACAGCCTTTTGTCCATCTTTTTCCAGTGTCATGTGGAGAACAATTACAAGCCGATCATCATGGCAAAAAGTAAAAAAACGCCCATAGCTTAGGACATTGGGTGCACGTTGGGTGCACATGACCTATTGATGGCTTGCAGCTGTCCCCATCACTGATGGGGAAATGAAACGAATTGAAATCATCCACTTCATTTTAACCCGTTGACATGTGGGGCAACCCCACTTAGGGATACTTAGGGGACTTACGAACCAGGGTTTTTCAGCAGTTCTGCTTGGTGGGATGATCCTTGAAGAGCAACTCGCTGGCTTGACTGCAAGACACACCCTTTGGACCGCGGATGCCCAAAAGACACCAGCTTGTTACTGATATCGGGGAGGTTCCAGTGATGGAAAAGATGCAGGATCCAAAGATGTGCTGGGCGTTTCTTTTCCCAGGACATGGTGTAGTGGTTGCAGTGTATCCCTCTCACGCATTGATCAGCCTTCAATGATATGGTTCCTATCCCGGTTTCAAACGTGTGATCTTGCTCCATCGTTCCATGATTTTTCCAGGTAGCTGCAAGGCAAAGGGCTTCTGATTCGTCATTCATATACCCTTGTCGGTCCAAGTCCTCGCTAAACTACGCCTTTGCCAAAGGCCTGGTTAAACTAGGCCTTTAGAACTGAGGTTTTCTCTACGTGATTATAGATTTTTGAAATCAATTTTTGTGAGACTATGCCGAGGAAGGTCCCACCCCCAAAGATATCCCATACTTGAAAAATTGGAGGCGCACCTTCGAGATTTGCAAAAATTAGTGACACCGTGAAAAAACTTTGAAAAAGCCATGAAAAAACCGTGAAGACCCGGTGAAAAAGACAGTGAAAACCCGCAAAATCAGGTTTGCGCAAAAAGGATGGTTTTGCGGTTTTGTAACCAACATTTCTCATGAGTGCTCCTGCTCTATGTGACTGCTGCTGATCTTATGGTGGAGAAATTGCAAACATTTTCAAGGTATGACTGAGTTTTTTGAGGCCTTTAGTCATTTAGGTCCTTTATTCAAACGGCCGCATTGAACTCATCCTTTGGACTGGGTGCTGTAATCAGGGAGTCCGAACTTTGTTGCGCGTTGGTGCTGTCAAACTTGGTTTTTGGTTTGGCATGTCTGCTCTTTGAAGTCCGGTCTTGCCTCCCAATGGAGAAAGTTGTGGCACGGTTGCCATCTGGGTTGCCATCTTTGTTGAAATATTGGTCGCCATCTTTTCAATCCGTGATACATTTGGGGTCTATGCGCCTGCACTTTCTTCGTTTGATGCAAAAACAGCATTGCACAGGGTTACATAATATATATCACATGATATCACATGGCATGGGTATTTTTTGCATAATATGTCTGCATTGAAATGTTTGTTTAAATTGATCCGCAAACCAGTGCAGGTTCGTCTTCCACGGATCAATTCACACAATGACTTGACCTTCGAAAGTCTCGTCCCTAGTACCGAGAGACACGCGGTGCAAGGATGCGCCTGCTGGTGCGGGAGTCTGAATTGAATGACAATGGGGAGTATTGACTTTGGAACATCTTTGTGAAACCGAACATCCGTGAATATCCATCATTTAACACTAGATATCGTTTTTCCGTGAAGTAGAGTCTCGACACGTCGGACCAGCATAGGTCAGAAATAGATTCACTTTGCCGCAGATGCTCCGCACCGGCCATCCAAGGTACATCTTGATCCCGCCTGAATTGATGCAGCTGACGTCACAGTAGCCGAGCAAAGATTGCAGCTGTCACGTCTGTCAACTCTGTGGCCAAGTATCGAAACATGTGGCTGACCAGTCAGACAGGTGCAGACGTTGGCAGTTGTTCGCGTTATGATTGGGTAGTTGGTGGACCAGAATGCTGACCGCCTCAGGCGGATGAGGATGGAAAACTTGACCCAACAAATTGCGCAAACAGATGCCGCTGATTTTGTGAGCTGTTAATCCTTGCGGAAGTGGTGCTTCCGTGCACTTGGTTCTCAGCGCTGCCCAGGGGACGCTCCAGAGGTTTCGACCATTTTTCAATGTGGGCTGAAACACTGAACCCATCAGGCACGAAGATTCCCGCCGCTTCATTCCCTGAGAATCGATGTCGGCATATAGATCAAAAATAGCAATGTCGTCAAATACGGCTACATCTACGTTAACGCTTGATTTTGGTGACATTTGTCGGAATCTGTCGGAAATCCACCGGATTTTGTCGGAAATTGATCAAGGTTGCTCCGGCAAAGCTCAGGAAGACATGTTCCACAAGGGTGGGAAACCAGTTTTTAGTCTGTCAACCATTACACCAATGCTGAGGAAACATTCCAAAAGGGAGGAGTTTGTTCACTTCATTTCAGAATAAATTGCTCCACATTATACACCTCTCTGCGCCTATAAAGAGTGCCCCGTCGTACCCGTGGTTAGCCCTAAGGAGGGCCGGTATGGTCTAGTGGATAAAACGCATCCCTCATGCGTCAGACCCGGGTTCAATACCCGGGTGCAACACTAGGCGGACAGGCGGGCCACTACCCCACCCCTGCAGTTAAGGGGATGAGCTAGGGTGTGGTCCGTAAAGACTCTCCCCCAGCCCCAAGTACGCCGTACTTAGTGGGCCCCACGGAGACCCAGGGAATGACCTTCGCAGGGTCAGCGTGCCCGAAGTACCGCGTACTTAAGGCAAACCCATGTGCAGAGATGCGAATGTCAGCAACATCCACTTCGATGTTTGTTCTCCAAAACCGAGTTCTGTCCTTTGCGGCGAGTCACGGGCACTGTTCAACCATTAGAAGTATGGTATTTAATTGGCGCCCTGTATTGGCTTTGCCTTAATGACCATGGGTTCCGAAAACCCACCCTTGTAAATAGTAACTGGGGAGCACCTATGTTGATGAAACAACGCAGACATCCTTTGTTTCGAAGATGCGCATGCGAGTTGATCATGGCCATATGTAGTTCAAAATCGTGACAAATCATGACGAATCATCTTTTTGCCACTTAAAATTATGACATTTGTCGAAAATACCGTGACGAAACGTGATGAACCGTGATCTCTTCAGGATTGACCCCTCATCTTATATCAGCCCTTGTTATTCTTCGCTCGTGCTCATCGCATTTTACGGTAAAATTATGGTTCCCGCAAATGTTGCCAATTTTTGACTACGGACGTCAAATAATTCATACGGACGTCAAACAGCAAGGTTTACCGCAAATGTCAGCAAATAGACCCAGTATTTGATTCACAGGGATTGATACTGAAAGCAGGGGCAATTTGAGATATTCACGTACCAAGCTTGACAGCATGAAAACCATCCCGGCCCTACCCTCTGAAAAATAGAATTTGAGGGGGGGGAAGTCGTACTGAAATTTCATTTTAAAATTCCATGTTTGCAATCATGTTTTCTCAATGATCAATATTCCTCATCATTCCATGTCATTGGCAAGCAGATGAAAATTATAAAATTATTAATTGCGCTTAGCTCCGGAGGAGCTAAGCACATGTCAGACTGAAGCAGCACATGTGTAGGGATGGCATCCCTCCAAAAATTGCGCTGCCGTCATCATACTTGCTCCAGTGCCCAAGGCTTGTTAAGAAATGTTACTTTACAATTCCATTTGAGGGGTTGGATCACTATCCCAGGGTTTCCAAGCAAAAAAAAGTGGAATTCGACAGGTTGGTTTTGTCCCCACCGCCCTCCCCCTCTATAGGGGTAGGGCTTGAAAACGGTTCCAATTTTCTTTTTCCCACCAAACGCTCCAGTGCTATCTCCTCATGGGATGGTTCCGTGTCGCAAAGGATGTATAGGCCTCCAGCACGGGACCGGCAAAGAACGGCGCAGAAAAGAATTATGTCATCATCATAGGATGAATGAGGCAGCTTGCATAGGCTCGTGTTGTATGGTTTTGTTTTACGAAAGAGTACGAAAGCCGCTGGACATAGAAGGCCGGGCAAACATGTTTTTTTCATGTGCAGCAAGGGAGCTGAGATAAGAGACGTGGTGTGCAGAAACGCATGATGGCAAAGTCTAGACACATTTGCGTCACACATACGACGCACTTCTTCCCACCAAATGCTTCAGTGGTATCCCCTGGTGACAGAAAACCTGACGTGGTTCTAGTGGGATAGTTTCAATGTCGTGTAGGATTATAATGTATGGGCCTCCAGCACCAGACCAGCAAAGAATGGCGCAGAATACGAGGCCAACAAACGCGCGCTCAGCGCCAGGAGATAGGTACAATTAGTTCCCTTTAATTGTAGGATTGTAGGCTTTCTTGAAGATTTTTGCGCGTATTTTCTTCTCGCCCCAAGTTGGAGGACGCATTTTCCCAAGAACAGAAGAATGATGAAGGATGGCCTGTGAGTTCTTCAACGACTGGTTGGCAGCAGAGGCTCTACAAGTTCACGCATGGAGCATGCCATGCGTTTTAAAACAGGCCAGACTAAAAGACTCTTCTCTGGATGTTTTGCCTGCAAAGTTTGGAAAGCCAGGTCCGGTCATAGATGCAAGGTGCATATAGATCATATAGGCAGCCAGGCAGACAGGAAAGGCCATCAGAGGCAAGCCCCTTTGATGGTCCTTTGGGCTTGTGCTGAGTAGCACCCGGCGCGAGGTTTGAGAAAGAAGAAATCTCTGGTGGGAAATCAGCCTTGCAAACTCTTTTGCACCCTGTCGCGCTTGTGAAGGAAAAGCTCCTTCTGGTGTTATTCATTGCAAGGGAGCTTACCACAATCAATCAAGTGAATCGTGTCGCCTGCCAGTTGGAACCTTACACAGATATGTATGATTAGTGATGATGGGAATCGGCAATTGAGGTGTAGCAGATCGCACAATGTCCAAATATCTTTATTGGCCAATGAAACGGGTTTCGGGGCTGCGTCAAGCAACACGAAGATTGAGAATGCTGTGTCCAGTCTATATGGTTGGGTTTTGGCAAGGGTGCAGACTGGTGATTATTGCTTTTGGATTGATTCTGATGTTCATGTCCGCAGGTGATGCATTGCGCCGGCAATGTTCTTCCACCGCTTAAGTTTTTCTTGTAAGTTCCCCCCCAAACATTGCCCAATGCCAATGCAGCTGGGCGTTTGTTCAAGCCACAGCAGTTCACCAAGCATATTGCATGCCACTGCAGTTTGATTGCCGCACCACAGGAAAAAAAGAAAGAGTGAGCACCTGCCTGCTTGACAGTTGAACTCAAACAATCGACAAAGCCATAACGGGAAGCAAACCACAAATCTTTGCTCACGTGTGCGCTGGTGAAAAACACATGACACAGGGTTGAGAGGAGTGAGGCTGAAGGCTGCCAAGGCCAACAAACGCGCGCTCAGCGCCAGGAGATAGGTACAATTAGTTCCCTTTAATTGTAGGATTGTAGGCTTTCTTGAAGATTTTTGCGCGTATTTTCTTCTCGCCCCAAGTTGGAGGACGCATTTTCCCAAGAACAGAAGAATGATGAAGGATGGCCTGTGAGTTCTTCAACGACTGGTTGGCAGCAGAGGCTCTACAAGTTCACGCATGGAGCATGCCATGCGTTTGAAAACAGGCCAGACTAAAAGACTCTTCTCTGGATGTTTTGCCTGCAAAGTTTGGAAAGCCAGGTCCGGTCATAGATGCAAGGTGCATATAGATCATATAGGCAGCCAGGCAGACAGGAAAGGCCATCAGAGGCAAGCCCCTTTGATGGTCCTTTGGGCTTGTGCTGAGTAGCACCCGGCGCGAGGTTTGAGAAAGAAGAAATCTCTGGTGGGAAATCAGCCTTGCAAACTCTTTTGCACCCTGTCGCGCTTGTGAAGGAAAAGCTCCTTCTGGTGTTATTCATTGCAAGGGAGCTTACCACAATCAATCAAGTGAATCGTGTCGCCTGCCAGTTGGAACCTTACACAGATATGTATGATTAGTGATGATGGGAATCGGCAATTGAGGTGTAGCAGATCGCACAATGTCCAAATATCTTTATTGGCCAATGAAACGGGTTTCGGGGCTGCGTCAAGCAACACGAAGATTGAGAATGCTGTGTCCAGTCTATATGGTTGGTTTTTGGCAAGGGTGCAGACTGGTGATTATTGCTTTTGGATTGATTCTGATGTTCATGTCCGCAGGTGATGCATTGCGCCGGCAATGTTCTTCCACCGCTTAAGTTTTTCTTGTAAGTTCCCCCCCAAACATTGCCCAATGCCAATGCAGCTGGGCGTTTGTTCAAGCCACAGCAGTTCACCAAGCATATTGCATGCCACTGCAGTTTGATTGCCGCACCACAGGAAAAAAAGAAAGAGTGAGCACCTGCCTGCTTGACAGTTGAACTCAAACAATCGACAAAGCCATAACGGGAAGCAAACCACAAATCTTTGCTCACGTGTGCGCTGGTGAAAAACACATGACACAGGGTTGAGAGGAGTGAGGCT
>CAMXCT020006695.1:328304-350804 GCA_947184155.2 Cladocopium goreaui
TCCGATGGTTTTGTCTTTATAATTTAACCCTATTTTTTATTTATTTTTATTTTATTTTTTGTATATTTATATATATTATATTTTGTTAAAAAATATTTTAAGATTATATTTATATTTTAACACTATAATTTTTCCAAAATTAATTTTATAAAATTTAATTAAATCGAATGAAATATTAAATATATATTTTATTAATTAAATTAAATTAAATTTGTTATTTTTTATTAAATTTAAATTATATAAATATATAAAAAAATATTAAAATATTAAAATAAGAAACAGCGGTAAGGTTGGTCTGGGGCAAGCAGAGGACTCATATAGTAATGCTCGACTACTTGATCTTTTTGGGATTTATGTCGGTATATATAGATATGCTCGGTATTTATATATTCTGATATATCTCCCCTCCTTGTATATGTGTGCTCACACCCAGTCATCCAGGGGTCAGCGTTCGCCACTGAGGACTGCGATCGATGTGGCCATTTTGGCTAGAGATCGATTGGTGTGATCACCGGGTCTTCTGACTCTCTTTTTCTGTGCATATTGGTCGGAGGGCCTGGGGTGATCACACTTAGGGGTAGATGGCTGAATCTCGTTTTCCCCCTGCATATCCTTCTCCCCTTGCTCGTCAAAAAGCCATGGCCACTGCTCGTGCACAAGAATCTCTCAAGCCTGAAGATAGCATGAGCTCAGCTGGCTCTGTGGCAGGATCAACTGCCTCTTGGAGCATTTTGGGTGAAGGACAAGGTGGGGGATCAGCTCAGCCCCATCGATCAGAACAGTCCAATGATCAGAAAGGAGCCACCATTCCTGAACATGATCCTTTTCAAGAACCTGATGAGGAGGATGTTCCTCCCAATGATCCTCAAGCCTTTTTCAAGGCTGCTGACAGTTCTCCAGCAAGCGGCTGGTCAGCATTTGGGACTGCTCCTGCAACTCAAGCTGCCAAGAAGGTGCTGGACAGCAAGCAGAAGCAGTCCACCAAGCTCGCTCAGCAGAAAGCTCCAGCCAAGCAGAGGGGTCACAAGGGAGTGCGTTGGACCCCCATGTCAGTTGGAGGGGCTCAGAACGCTCAGAACTTCCAGCTGCCCCCTTTTGTGCAACAGCTCGGGTCTGGAGAAGAGGAGCGCTCAGTCCCCTTTTCAGTCCCCTTTTCAGGGGTGGCTGCTTGACGAGATCCTGGTCAATGCACAGTCAGGCATCAATGTTTTGGTTGATCGCCAGCTGGTTCGAGCTCCGAACGTGGGGTACCACATGAACCTGTTCTACATGAGAACGCACGACGGTTACAAGTTCATCCTGGTCGGATCGATGACATCCTATGGCTCGGTCCCTTGTGCAAATTGGGATGCAGACACGGGCTCAGTGTTGTCCCATGCGGCTTTTCAGCCCTTCCGTTGGCCGATGATGACGAATGACTCATCGATCTGGGTCGATGTGAAGGTGAAGGTCGAGGGCAACCTGCTCTTGCATCTTGAGCTCAGAGGGTACCGTACTGATCAGGACATGACCGTGCAGTTGAACTACCTCAACGATGCTCTGGTGATGTCGCTCAAGGAAGTGCTCTTCGTCCCGGCTTGTGTGGTGACAATCTTCACTGGGTGGCGAGTAGTCGCTAGCTCGTTCGAGGTTGGGGGAAGGATCTATGGGATGGACGCTGATCGGCTGGAATTCAGGTTCAGATCAGCCAGTGACAAAGTGGATGTGGCCTGCTCGCAAGTGACGGTCCCTTCGACATGGTTGGTGCTCTCGAGGGTGTCTGGGCCTACGCTCATCCAGAATGCTCGATGGTGCCGCGAACGCCAAGCTCGCGTTGAGGGGCCAGATCAGACGATGCAGATGTCCCAACTGGCTGGAATCCATGCTCACTGGACGGCTGCAACTGAGGCCACTGGGATCGAGGACACTGGACCTCGAATTGGGGCGGTCGCCGTTGAATCGCACCCCAGCAATGTTCATTTGACATGTGAAGCGCCATTGCTCAAGGCGCCTATATGGTCTTAGTTCCCAAGGAGGCCATTGCCTTGCAGTACAATGACAACCATGACATTGCAGGGGAGGTTGAGACGATCGTGGTGCCGCCTGTGACTGGTGGCCCATCTGTAGTTCCCAGTGCTCAAGCTGCAGGGTCGTTGAAAGCTCTTGTTGGGCCGCCGGTGGCTCCACTGCAGGCTGCCATCCCGACAGACGTGGAGATCTCAGTGTCAGAAGTTGGTCATGCCCCGGAGGCCTCAGCTCGAGGGGACAAGACTGTTCACGTGCCGCGGAGATCTTTGGAAGCCAGGCAGTATGAGACGATGGCGGTCGCGAGTGTCACGCCTCAAGCTTTTGTGGATCAAGTGCAGCAGATCCGTCAAGTGATGGAGGGTGGCTCCACCTCGTCAGTGCCAAGATCGTTCGGGCCGGCGCCAGTGGTCGAAGAACTTGAAGAGCCTGGCGAAGTGTAGTTGATCTACCCTTTTTGAAATCATTTCATTACATTTGTGATCACGTTGGTGATCATCAGTGATCATCGAGTTTTGCTCACACGGAGCTGTTTCGCTGCCTGACCAGCGACGAAGCGATCGAAGTCCAAAAACAAGTGTGGGGTTTTAAGGGGTTGAAGCTTGAAGTGGTTGATCACTGCTCTTGCACCCCGCAAGCACCCCACGTTGGTTCGTTTCCTTTTTCACCCTGACTGCCCTTGCTCCTGGCCATTATCAACCTGCTCAGGTATCGGCCCCCAGTGCAGTTGTGGGAACTCAGATCGAACTTGAGTCCTTGCGACTGATGATGCTCATGTTTTCTCAGTCCTGGGATTCTGTTTGATCTGATTTATCTCATTGCTCAATAAGTTTGGATTTGTGTGGATTTTTAACTTTGTCTCGTTTGAGTTTTGGTCGTGAAGACGCTTGCATGTCAATCACGTTATTTCGATGTCTTGTTCAAGATTTTATAAGTCGTGAAGACTTTGGCATGCTTATCATTTCTTTTTCATGTCATGTTCATGCAGCACATGCATCATGTGCTCGGGAAGAGCTTGTGTCGCGAAGACCCATGAACATGTTCATGTTGTCCATTTCTTTTCACTGCTTCCAAGTAGGTGTTTTGTCAGAGGGTTCGTGCTGGAGAAGCGACATGGCTCAAGCGCCAGACCGATGGGCAGCCAAGATCTTGGCGTTGCCTGTCTTTTCTGATGCGTTTGCCAAGGCGTTGTTGCAGTCGCCATACTCCAACCTGGCTCTTGTGCTCTCCATGGAGGTTGGGTCGGCTCATGAGTTTGCCCTCAAGGTGGCTCAGTGGGCGTCACAGTTGCCTTCAGAGATCAGGGCTGAGATTCTGACTGAACCCTTTATGTTAGAGCAGTTCTGGAACTTGGCAACTTCGGTCGAGAAGTCGTTCTTTGAGTCTACTGTACTGCAACTAGGGTTTGGGATGTGTGAAGCTCCTATACCGCCTATTAGTTCTGATGCAGCTAGAGCTCGAAGAGTGGGCGCCATCAAAGCTTTGACTGATAGGCCTTCTCGTCCTCCTAGGAAGCTTTTGAAGACTGATGTTAGCTCGTCGTCCAACACTCCGCTCCTTGATCAGGAAAATGCAGCTCGCTGGAAGTGGGCAGCAAGATTGGAGGAGATTGGGAAGAAGGCGGGTGCGTTCTCAAAGCTCCTGTTGGAGACCTCCAATGGGAGCGGGCTTTCGCACGCAGAGATTGCGCGCCTGAGACAGCTCGTTCTTTCATCAGGGGCACCAAGAACTATGGCTGTTCATGTCACTAACTGGGAGAGGTTCGCTGACTGGATGGCTAGCAAGGATGTTGAGCTCCATCCCATCAATAGTGCCAAGCTCATTCAGTATGCAATGCATTTGAGTAATGAAGAGTGTGGCCCTTCTGTGATTCCCACGTTCAGGACGTCTGTCAAGTGGGTCACGGGGAAGCTCGCCATTGAGTGCCCTGATGTGAATCACCCTGGCCTCTTAGCGATCCAGCAAGATGTGATCATGAAGAGGGCCAAGACGCTCAGGGAAGCAGTTCCTATCCCCACTCAGATCGTCCGCTGCCTTGAGCTTTTTGTGGTAGACGATCGTGAGCCTGATAGCGCTCGCCTTTTTGTGTGGTGGTGGTTATGCATGGTCTTTGCATCCCTACGGTTTGATGACGCCATGCACGTGAGGCCAGACGAACTCGTGCTCAACGAGGAGGGCATGTTCGGCGTGGCGTGGCAGACCAAGGTCGAGAGAAAGAGGAGGGGCACAAAATTTGTTGTTCCATTAGTAGGTTTTTCAACTGTTGATTGGTTACAGACTGGTTGGGTTCTTTTACATAATGAAGATCTTGATAGGGACTACTGGATGAGGGATCTGAATACCAGAGATGCGTTCAGAGACCATCCAGCAGTCTATCAACGCTCGTTGCAGTGGCTCCGCTGTTTCTGCAAGTATGCTCTTAACCAGTACCATGAGGGCCTGGATGCGGAGTTCAAACAGCTCGAGCAGAAAATCATGCAGATCACTGCGCACTCGGCAAGAGTGACCCTGTTGGACGCGGCAGTTCATGCAGGGCGCAGCGCTGAAGAGATCGGCCTACAGGCTAATTGGAAGAACCCTGGCCCGCTAGTTCTGAAGTACACCAGGAACAGATCAGCCATCCCGGCAAAGATGGTGCAGCAGCTCGTCCAGGACATGCTCGTGCAAGAGCACCCGGTCGAGGAGTCAGACGAGGTAGCACTGGATGATGATCAATCATCTTTTGCCCCGGTGCAGTTCTTCGCGAAGACGACAGGTGCCATGTCCTACGACTATCGCTACCACTGCTTGGCGGATGGTGATGATTCTGCCTTAGCTTGCGGTCGCGTGAACCTGGAGGACTGCACCAACGTGGGCTCTGTGCTCCCCGACAAGGCATGCCTCTGCAAGCATTAATGCTCGTGCTCGCCCTGATGTCGTTGAAGAGTTCGAGCGCTCTGCCCGAGGCCCCTAGACAGCATCAGTTTTTGTGCGTTAGGGTTTTTGCTTTTCAGTTGTTTTATTTGATTTGATTTGATCATGTGCTGTGTTTGAGTTTGGCTGCTCAAACCGCCCTCTTTTTCGTTCATCATGGTGGATCGTACCGTTTACGATGATGCCAAGACACCAGATCTGCCACTGCGCCAAGTGCTTGGGCGTCAACGAGTTCACCCTGATTTGTGCAGATTGGCGGCAGATTCTGGTCTTCTCACAGTTGAAACTTTCGCCATGCTCGGCGATGACATTGCGTCGGTGAAGGCCACGCTCAAAAATCTCATGCCAGATCATGAGAAGTTTGGCACCGACGGTCCGGCACAAGAGTTGGCTCTGACATCGCTCGCAGCTGTATGGAATATGCAGTATACCATGCAAGATCACTTCGCAGCTCGACGGGCCAAGATGGAAGAAGACCCGTCCAAAGTGCCGGAGATCCCCGGCGAAGATCATGCTGAATTCCGGGAGACGTTCGTCAAGCGCCACCCAGATGTGCTCTTGCCTCCACACAGAGAACCACATCGCAAGTTCGTTGAGCGAGTGCAGCGCGACTTCCTCGTTCACGGCTTCGTGCATTTCTACGAAGTTGGGGAGATTCGCACCCGCAACGAGCAGATCGCTCAGAAGACTGGGATCTCCAAGAATGCCGAGGACCTGTTGAGGGTGGTGATGGTGGATCAGCCATCAGCAGCTAGCTCTGAGACCCAGGTCATAGACAAGCTGCACGCCTTTTTCGTCACGCTCGAGTACCTCAACATTTGTGAGTTCTCCTTCGCGGCGGGCCCTTTGAAGTACCTAGCCGAGCTCGAGGAGTGGAGACATGAGAATCGTGGCTTATAGCACTGCTGCTGACAGTGGACACCCTGATCAGGAAGAAGGTCCATCGTATCGGCTCCGATCAGCGCAAGAAGTTCACTTCCTTTTCAGCAGCCCTCCTAGAGTTTTGGACAATCATAAACAGCTCTGGAATGATGCCCGGTCCAGCGCAGAGTTGGACAAGTTCAAGCACGCGACTCAAGTGATCGAGCCCAGCACGCCAGTAGCGCGCAAGCGAGCCCGCTCGAGCTCCCAGTCGCCCGCCAAGACCTCTCCAAAAGCCAAGAAGAACAAAGCTCGTCGTGCTCGTCAAAAATCTCAACTGCAGAAAGCCAAGGCCGTTCTGCAGAATCAGTCGGGCAAAGATGCAAAGAAACCAGCTCGTGATGAGAGAGTCCCCGCTAAGGAATGGCAACAGATCACGGCTTTCAAATATTCTGGCCCTCGCCGTTGCCCATTTTTCAACTGTTCCCTGGGGTGCAGATTTGGTGATCAGCGTAAGCAAAAGCATAGCTGTGTCGAGTGTGGTAAGGACCACCCTTGGCATGGCAACCACTGAGCCAGCTCGGGCCGGCCGGCGGCGCCTGGCTCTGCGCCGCCCGGGTGTTGGTCTTTTGAGCCCCCGGCAGGCCGTGGCATGAATGATGGTCAGTCTGCCCAGCAGTCTGACCAGACTGTTGCTGGCACTGCCACCTGCACACCCAGCTCGTGGGCACAGATGTTTGAGCACCTGGACTCTTCGACACCCAGGCTGGAACTTTTTGCGGGCAAAGCAGGGATCACTGAAGCAGTAGCTCTGCAGGGGGTGCCGACTTTGCCTCCCGTGGACATCGAGCCGTCACAGCTCGTGACCTCGCCGCAGGACATCATTGATTTTTCTTTTTGGACCCAGCTCATTGCCGTGCTCGTGAGGCGCCTGGTGTTCTTTTTGCATTGTGGTACACCATGTAACACCTTCACTGCTGCTCGCAAACTTGACGGCGGACCTCCACCATTGCGATCTCGGGATGCTCCCACATGGGTTTGCCAAATTTGCGCAATTAATTGTGATCAGTGCCTTGTTTTTCTTGGTAATCTTTTTCTTGAGCGTATACGGTTGAGGCATGTTATATTGTTTGCATGCTCGGCGGGGATTTCATGATCGAAACCCCCTCCTTAGCCTGCTCTGGGAACTGATTTGATCAACAAGCTCATAACATGCAGCCGTGCACTCGCCTTGGACCTGGACCAATGCGCGTTCGGGACGCCCTGGCGAAAGCCGACCAGACTGCTCTGCTCGAACGAGTTGCTCGAGGTGGTGTGCGTCTCCTGCCCAGGCAATCATGTTCACAAGAAGCTGCAAGGCAAGGTTTGGGACGCCAAGCTCGGCCGCATGGTTTTTCGCACCAAAGCGGCACAAGTGTACCCCTGGGCCCTGTGCGCAACCATCGCCGTTCAGATCGCTGCGATTTTCTTCGATCCTTTGGCTCATTTGGTGGCTTCGTTTGCTCTTTGCACGCCTGCGACCGACAGGAAGCGTGAGCTCCACTCTTCTCGCCCCTGGAAGGGGCATCGCCAGGCTGAGACGGCGGAGAAGGCCCTAGCCGCCGGCTACCAGCTCAAGCGCGGCGCTGCAAAGCCCTTGCTCGAGGTCGAAATGGAGCCTGGCGAAGCGGCTCAATGGATGATGAGTAGTATTCCCCATCCGTTCACGGCAGCTGAACAATTGTCCGGATTTGGAAGCCGCTCTTTGTCGAGTTGCTCAGAGCCCGGGTGCCGTGCTTCAGTTCCGCCGGCAGGCATTGCAGTGGTGGCACAACAAGGCGCTCGAGTTGCTGCCGCTCTCTATCCAGCGTATTATGGAGCAGCCTGCTGATCCTGCCCTACGCGCGCCTGTTTGTTGGGGACTCATGACCCGGCTCAGGCACAGCTTGGTCAAGTTTGCCATGTTGCTCTGTACGCTGAAATGCTGCGGGCTTGCCGCTCCCCGGACCAAGCTCTGCCTGCTCTGCTGCTTGGTGGTTTCCCGATCGTAGGGCAGATTGCGCCCACCGGTCGGTGGCCTCCTTATGAGCGGCCGCAGAAGTGCGTCCCAGTGCAGGACGCGTTGGATAGGGCCTGGGAAATCCGGAAGAAGATCATCCAGCGTGTTGAGCTCCCAGTATCGGAGAACCTGATCAAGATCTGGGAGGCGACGCTGGAAGACGTTCAAGAAGGATCTTGTTTAGGTCCTTTTTCATCTGCTCGAGAAGTCACGGATCTTCTTGCTTGTGATGATTGGATCCCGACTCAGAGGTTTGAAGTGGTTCAGAAGAGCAAGGTGAGAGGCTGCGACAGCGCGACCACCAACATGATCAACCAAGTGACCGTAATCACAGAGAAGCTGCAGCTCCCCTCTACAGACACGAACGTGTCAGCTCTGAGAAGACTGAGGACACTTGCGCCGAATGCTCAGCTGCAAGGATGGGTGCTTGATGAGCGCAAAGCTTACCGCCAAGTAGCTGTCCTGCCTGAGCACCGCAAGTTCTCGGTCATCTGTATGAAAGACCCCAGCTCGAGGAAGCCAGCTTTCTTCGTTATGGTCGGTCACTCATTTGGCCTTGTCTCTGCAGTATACAACTACAATAGACGCTCTGCTGCCATCAATGAGTTTTTGGTCAAGCTCTTTGGACTTGTGGCGTTCAGCTTCTATGACGACAAGTATGGCTTTGAGACAGCATCATCTGCTCCCAGCGCTCGCCTGACAGCGGAATCAGTTCATTTGTGGCTGGGAGCTCGTTTTGATCAGAAGAAGCTTCAGCTTTCCATGGGGCCTGCCATCCTAGGCGTGACCTACAACTTGGTGGACATGCAGCTGGAAATTAAGCCTGATCGCAAGCTTGAGCTGGTCGGCGAGATTGATGCCATCTTGCAGTCTGGCTTGCTCGACCCAGGCTCAGCTGGCAAGCTCAAGGGCAAGCTTATGTTTGGTGCCTCACAATTGTGGGGCAAAGTGGGGAGAGCTTTCCTTCGATCAATATCTGAAAGGCAGTACTGGCGCCACCCGGTTCAGAACGAGTTCAAGCTGGATGGTGCCTTGCGCGAATCTTTAGTTCAATGGAAGAAGCTGGTTGAAGCTGGGCCGCCGAGATCGATCGATGTTGCCTTTGAACGAAAGGCGGACGTGGTGATCTTTACGGACGGCTTCACACCAGATCCGAGATCTTCTGAGAGACTGCCTGATAGGATTGGATCCGTCCTTTTTGATCGTAGGTTAAGCTCACCTAGGCAATTCACCTACCTCTACAATCCCAGATAAGGTCAAGTGTGACTGGATTGAGAGGTCAACTCAGATAGTCCCCATTGAGATGTTAGCTCCCATCGTGGCTCTCGAAACGTTTGCCGATCGAGTAAGAGGAGCTGATGTTTTTCTCCTGATCGATTCTGAGGCCGTTGAAGGAGCCTTGATCAAGGGGTACTCCAGTCGGGAAGATCTGTGTTTGTTAGTGTCTGTATTTTGGAATCTAGCTCTTAAGTTGCGTGCTCGCATCTTTATTGACAGGGTCTCGACCAACGCCAATCCAGCAGATTGGCCGTCGCGTGATAAGCTCGAGATCGGTGAAGCGGCAGGTTGGTCCACGTTTAAACCGATCTGGCCGAACGAATTGTTTTGTTAGGGCCTAAGTCGTTTTGCTGTTCCAATCAAAGATCTTTTGACATGCCGCATGTGGCTGATGTATCGAATCTGCTCAGCCCTGTCCTGGCTCGTCTTAGCACAGGATCTTCGTGTGGAACTCAGTTTTGTTTCAGATCGTGGATAGACCGGGCTGCTCGCCACCATGCCAAGAGCAGTCTAAAAGGCACTGCGTTTTGTGGACTGCTCATGTTGCATGTATTTTCATTTTTGAGATTTGATCAAGTGGAGAGAATGAAGCTGTCCAGCTTCATGTTCGTTACAAGTTGAGTCGTTTGCATGCCAGCGGTAAGGTTGGTCTGGGGCAAGCAGAGGACTCATATAGTAATGCTCGACTACTTGATCTTTTTGGGATTTATGTCGGTATATATAGATATGCTCGGTATTTATATATTCTGATATATCTCCCCTCCTTGTATATGTGTGTTCACACCCAGTCATCCAGGGGTCAGCGTTCGCCACTGAGGACTGCGATCGATGTGGCCATTTTGGCTAGAGATCGATTGGTGTGATCACCGGGTCTTCTGACTCTCTTTTTCTCCCAAAACCCACCCACCCTGTGCATGAATTGTACGGGGTGAGGCATCCGGCTCTATCCATTCATTCAATTTGCTCTGTGATTTTCTTTGTGTGGATGGAACCTTGGTCGGGTCGTTTTGCTGTTCCATTTAAAGATCTTTTGACATGCCGTTCTGTGGCTGATGTATCGAATCTGCTCAGCCCTGTCCTGGCTCGTCTTAGCACAGGATCTTCGTGTGGAACTCAGTTTTGTTTCAGATCGTGGATAGACCGGGCTGCTCGCCACCATGCCAAGAGCAGTCTAAAAGGCGCTGCGTTTTGTGGACTGCTGATGTTGCATGTATTTTCATTTTTGAGATTTGATCAAGTGGAGAGAATGAAGCTGTCCAGCTTCATGTTCGTTACAAGTTGAGTCTATATATTATTTATAGTAATTATACTATGTAGAATATATATATATATATATGCATGTATGATGTATGTATGTATTGAATGGGTTTAGCGTACCTCAGGACATGTCCCATATGACTGATTTTGCGTGCAGATGAGCAGGTCGACTCACCTAATCATCAGCGATTTGGTTGTGCGACCATCAAGGCTGGGCTTGGACCAACTGCAGGATGAATTGGTTGAGAGAAATATTTTGAGCTCAAGTAACTGTGATATTCTATAATTTTCCTATATAATTAATGTGATTTACTATCTATATCAAGCGTCTGTGTGTAAAAGCGTCTGTGTGTAAAGCGTTTGTGTGTAAAAGCTTCTGTGTGTAAAAGTCTCTCTGTGTGAAGGTGTTTGTGTGTAAAAGCGGCTGTGTGTAAAAGTCTCTGTGTGTAAAAGCGTTTGTGTGTAAAAGTGTCTGTGTGTAAAAGCTTCTGTGTGCAAAAGTGTCTGTGTGTAAAAGCTTCTGTGTGTAAAAGCGTCTGTGTGCAAAAGTCTCTCTGTGTGAAGGTGTTTGTGTGTAAAAGCGTCTGTGTGTAAAAGTCTCTGTGTGTAAAAGGTTCTGTGTGTAAAAGTCTCTGTGTGTGAAAGTGTTTGTGTGTAAAAGCGTTTGTGTGTAAAAGTTTCTGTGTGTAAAAGCGTTTGTGTGTAAAAGCTTCTGTGTGTAAAAGTCTCTGTGTGTGAAAGTGTTTGTGTGTAAAAGCGTTTGTGTGTAAAAGTTTCTGTGTGTAAAAGCGTTTGTGTGTAAAAACTTCTGTGTGCAAAAGCGTCTGTGTGTAAAAGCTTCTGTGTGTGAATAACTTTACGAAGGATACGATGCAAACTATTGTCTTGTATTTGTAAAATATTGTCTTCATACTACTCTTCTCGCCTGCCCAAAATAGATCTTTAATATATTGTCGGGAAATATAGTGTCTCAATACTAACAACAGAAGACCCTGCTCCTCTGCTCCTCTACGCTCTAAGTCGAAGAATTTGGGAATCTGTATTTTGATGGTGATGGGTTAGCCTTGTATTGTGGGTCTTTTGGGGTTCACCATGTTTAATAAGATCGGATACTGATATCTTGATATATCACACCATGTTTAATGGTATTCATATCGGATACTGATATCTTGATATATCACCACTGGTATTCATATTGGATTGAATTTTAAAATGGGGGGATCCCCAAGCCCATGCTAACATATTCTAATTCATATGTTTTGTGGGTACCCCATTTTGTCGCAATCATCCCATTTATTAAGCACATTTGTCTGGATCTTTCCATTTTTTGGTGATAGTGGATGAGATTTTGTTTGTATGAGGTTTCTTTTGGAGCTCCCCATTTATAAAATAACAATCCACTGGATGTGTTTTTATTTTGGGTCTTCATATTTAGGGTGATGGGGATCTATCCATCAAAATCAAAACCCAAACTGTTTGCATAAATTTATGATTCAAAAATGGATGGGTTCCACAATTATTTTAACATGTCATAAAAGAACCTATCAGCCTACCAGCTCTATCGATTTTGGTCTGGTTGTGACAAGTTGTTGGAGATTTCGCGTTTTTGCATTGCGAGAAAAAAAAGGCATGAACAGGTCTTCTATGATCTTGGTGCTGAGAAAGCGTGCTTTTGCGTCCTTAAACCTTAAGCATTCTCAGTATAGTTTTATTCCCCTTCGGTGCGATCATTCACCTTGCACCGAAAAAACGCCCTTTTTCAAGTGAAGACCAGCACAGCGAGCAGTCAGGACGCGCACGATGCGCCACTCGCGCTGTCAGATCCAGAGGCTCTTAGGCTGTGCCAAAACCGTGCCAATTCACGCGCGGTTCTAGTCCTTGCCAAGGCTGCAACTCTACAGAGCCGAAGATGCCAGTTCGACTCTTAAAGAGATCAGTTACGTATCAGCCGTCCACTGCGGTTTTGAAGCGACCAAGCAGTTCTTGAGGTGGGCCAAAGATGCTCTTGAAACAATGACAGTTGTGTATCAGCCGTCAAGTGCGGTGCACTTGTCAGGTGACTCTGTAGGACCAACGAGATTGCTTTGAAGCACTCAAGCGCAGACTGGGATATCCCGCAGGTAATTGCAAGTGAGTTGAAAAGGCCGTGGAATCGAAAGGGGCGGATGTGGCGATCTTTGGGACTGGTAAAGGGCTTATCCCTTCCAAGTGGGTGCAACTAGTGGAGTTGTGATATATTTTTGTTTCTGCCGGTTGGAAGGTTCTGGTTATATAGTGACTGAGCTGCCAAAAAATTCGGACTCATCATGTTGCAATATCTCGTTTGCAATTCTTTTTCGCTAAGAAGTTTGGATGTGAGACCTGGATTGTTTGGGGCCGAAGAGGTTGGAATTTACAATTTCGCCAGTAGATGCTGCAGAGACTTTCAGGACCAGCAATTTGTGGTTGTCATTTCTTGCAGTTTGCCAGTCTGAGTGCGTCCTAGGTTTATTTTTAGAAAGTTCATTTCTACTAAGCTTGTTGAAATGGGTCTCCCCACCACAACCAGGACGTTTTGTTTCATGTTGTGGACATGTCCCCTCTGTTCGTTTGTTTCATCCACTTCACGACAAACCTTGGAGCTTTGCTAACACCCTGGGGCTGGAGCTTTGTACCACCGGATGTGCAATGGCGCTGCCAGCAGGTGTCAGAAGGCAAACGGCGGCATGGTATTTTGATGTGTTTCTTGCAAGTACGTAGAAAGCCAGCGTTTTTTAAATAGAAAAGCATGAAAAGCCGTCTGGTCATTTTCCATAGCAATGTTAATTTGCTGTTGGGTAAACCCTGTTTTCAGGTCTGAAAAAAATATAGGCGTGGCATCGGAGCGATTCGGTTTGGTTCGGTTTATATTTCCGCTTCACCAACCGCAACTGCAACCGGAACCACAACCACAACCACAAGCACAGCAACAACCACAAAACAACAAGAACAACAAGAGCAGCAAGAGCAGCAAGAACAACAAGAACCACAAGAAACACGCACGCACGATAACCACAACCACAGCAGCAAAGGATCGCAAGAACATGCAAGAACAACAAGAAGACCACAATTGTTTGTGTTATTTTGGGGGTGACATGCCGCAAATATCGCGGCAAACGATAGGTTGAAGTTCCAAAATGCAAAATCCAACGTCCATGTTCCAAAATACCGCAAATACTGCGCAAAACGAGAAACCCAATGTCAAAAACAGTGGAAACACTTGGAAACACCTCGCAAAATGAAAGATGGAACATCCAATGCGTTGCAAGTAGCAAGGAAAAACAGGGGCAAGAGGAAACCCAAAAAGTCTCCCAAACTGCAAAGAGTTCCTGAAACATTCTGTAAGGTAATGCACGTGTGATGTGATGTGATGTGATGTGATGTGATGTGTTGTAATGTGTATATATGTGTGCAAGTAGATGCAAGTATATATGAAGAAAAGAGTCAAGTAAGTGACAGCGATTGGACAAATACACGACAGAATGGGTCTCTGAGGAAATTCTTCTTTGAGGTATATATCTCTGCTCTCCAGCAACTCATCACCTCTCAGCCACCTCTTCTTCTTGGCAACATTCATCTCTGAGTTATTTCTTCTGTGAGCTTCTTGTTGTTGAGATACAGTACCTGATCTCCGCTCCTTCTTCTCAGAGCTCTTCTGTGAGCCAATTCTTCTATCAGCACAGCATGTCTACGCTGTCTACACTCCCCCGCGCAGTGGTACAATGCGTTGAGCCACAGGTGGTCGGAATCCCTCAGGGCTTGTCCCCACATCCACAATCTCTCGAGCAGCCGTGTCGCACCATAGTGAAAAAGGTGAAACATATCCTTTGCGCAGCCAATTCAATCCATGTAGCAATCTCCAGTGGAATTCCGGCCACGGAGGTCGCACCAACGAATCGACGCGTTCCGCTGCTTTCCTGGACACTGCCCCACACCCGCGGAACACACCCTCAGTTAGCAACCCCGGGAGCCACAAAACCTGCAACAACGATTCTTCAATCGCACTTGATTGCTTTCACCCGCCCGCTGCAGCCACATTTCATAAATCTACCGACAATCTATGGATATGACTGGCGAACTAGGGGCATTTTCTCATTGAGTGATGTTCGTATAGTTGATTTGTCGAGTGCTCGAGTTTGTGAAAAAAAATCCCGTGACATTTGTGCGAACGCAGAAGTTTCTCAATTTGGTTTTTCCGGAGTGAACCACTTGCCAACTGAGATGCTGACGCCCGATGTGGAGGAAAAAATCAGCAACCCAATAATGTGCTAGACCAAAGCCAAAAAAACAAAGAAAACGCAACCAATGTTTGCCAGCATTTGGGGATCCCAAGGTTTCTAATGAACCATGCCCAGCACCGGGTTTAATTTTGTCTGGTCTTACAGTGCTGTTGAACACCAGTCCCAGAAAGAAGATTTTCTGCTCTTTCATGCGTGTCCAAAATATTGCAAGTGGAACTGCTCTACTGTGAGACTGTGACTTTGCATGAACCTACAACTGAATCCCATTGAATGCACCATGATTCTGGGGCGGCCTCTTTCTTGTCCTGATCTACATGCAGGAGTTGACGTGTTAGCATTTTGTACGCCCTGAGCATCCCATATGAAATCTCACATGCCCCAGATCAATGTATCAGTGCAACCGTTGCAGCCATGTCATGAGCTGCGAGGCTTGACGTGGCGACGGAGGATTCGCAACACCAGGTTGAGGCAGGTGCGCAGGTTTCGGGAAGGAAACTGACTCCATGGAAAGGAAAGTCAAAATCAGCAGAGCATTATTGCTTTACACCTTAAAAAATTACTCTTCCTTTAATTCATCTTGATGACACAGCTATCTTGGCTTGGCAGGGCCACGGAAGGAGGTTTTTGAGCGGGTAAACGCCGCTGATGGATCCTGTTAGTTTTTGACTGCGATTTTCATATGATGTGAATGGTTCACACAAGCACAACAGCCTTTTGTCCGTCTTTTTCCAGTGTCATGTGGAGAACAATTACAAGCCGATCATCATGGCAAAAAGTAAAAAAACACCCATAGCTTAGGACGTTGGGTGCACGTTGGGTGCACATGACCTATTGATATAAAATTGATGGCTTGCAGCTGTCCCCATCACTGACGGGGAAATGAAACCAATTGAAATCATCCACTTCATTTTAAGCCGTTGACATGTGGGGCAACCCCACTTAGGGGACTTACGAACCCGGGTTTTTCAGCAGTTCTGCTTAGTGGTTGCAGTGTATCCCTCTCACGCATTGATCAGCCTTCAATGATATGGTTCCTATCCCGGTTTCAAACGTGTGATCTTGCTCCATCGTTCCATGTTTTTTCCAGGTAGCTGCAAGGCAAGGCAAAGGGCTTCTGATTCGTCATTCATATACCCTTGTCGGTCCAAGTCCTCGCTAAACTACGCCTTTGCCAAAGGCCTGGTTAAACTAGGCCTTTAGAACTGAGGTTTTCTCTACGTGATGATTTTTGAAATCAATTTTTGTGAGACTATGCCGAGGAAGGTCCCACCCCCAAAGATATCCCATACTTGAAAAATTGGAGGCGCACCTTCGAGATTTGCGAAAATTAGTGACACCGTGAAAAAACTTTGAAAAAGCCATGAAAAAACCGTGAAGACCCGGTGAAAAAGACAGTGAAAACCCGCAAAATCAGGTTTGCGCAAAAAGGATGGTTTTGCGATTTTGTGACCAACATTTCTCATGAGTGCTCCTGCTCTATGTGACTGCTGCTGATCTTATGGTGGGGAAATTGCAAACATTTTCAAGGTATGACTGAGTTTTTTGAGGCCTTTATATATAGTCGTTTAGGTCCTTTATTCAAACGGCCGCATTGAACTCGTCCTTTGGACTGGGTGCTGTAATCAGGGAGTCCGAACTTTGTTGCGCGTTGGTGCTGTCAAACTTGTTTTTTTGGTTTGGCATGTCTGCTCTTTGAAGTCCGATCTTGCCTCCCAATGGAGAAAGTTGTGGCACGGTTGCCATCTGGGTTGCCATCTTTGTTGAAATATTGGTCACCATCTTTTCAATCCGTGATAGATTTGAGGTCTATGCGCCTGCACTTTCTTCGTTTGATGCAAAAATAGCATTGCACAGGGTTACATAATATATATCACATGATATCACATGGCGCGTATTTTTTGCATAATATGTCTGCATTGTTTGTTTCAATTGATCCGCAAACCAGTGCAGGTTCGTCTTCCACGGATCAATTCACACAATGACTTGACCTACGAAAGTCTCGTCCCTAGTACCGAGAGAGACGCGGTGCAAGGATGCGCCTGCTGGTGCGGGAGTCTGAATTGAATGACAATGGGGAGTATTGACTTTGGAACATCTTTGTGAAACCGAACATCCGTGAATATCCATCATTTAACACTAGATATCGTTTTTCCGTGAAGTAGAGTCTCGACACGTCGGACCAGCATAGATCAGAAATAGATTCACTTTGCCGCAGATGCTCCGCACCGGCCATCCAAGGTACATCTTGATCCCACCTGAATTGATGCAGCTGACGTCACAGTAGCCGAGCAAAGATTGCAGCTGTCACCTCTGTCAACTCTGCGGCCAAGTATCGAAACATGTGGCTGACCAGTCAGACAGGTGCAGACGTTGGCAGTTGTTCGCGTTATGATTGGGTAGTTGGTGGACCAGAATGTTGACCGCCTCAGGCGGATGAGGATGGAAAACTTGACCCAACAAATTGCGCAAACAGATGCCGCTGATTTTGTGAGCTGTTAATCCTTGCGGAAGTGGTGCTTCCGTGCACTTGGTTCTCAGCGCTGCCCAGGGGACGCTCCAGAGGTTTCGACCATTTTTCAATGTGGGATGAAACACTGAACCCATCAGGCACGAAGATTCCCAGGGGCAATTTGAGATATTCACGTACCAAGGTTGACAGCATGAAAACCATCCCGACCCTACCCTCTTAAAAATGGAATTTGAGGGGGGGAAGTCGTACTGAAATTTCATTTTAAAATTCCATGTTTGCAATCATGTTTTCTCAATGATCAATATTCCTCATCATTCCATGTCATTGGCAAGCAGATGAAAATGAAATTATTAATTGCGCTTAGCTCCGGAGGAGCTAAGCACATGTCAGACTGAAGCAGCACATGTGTAGGGATGGCATCCCTCCAAAAATTGCGCTGCCGTCATCATACTTGCTCCAGCGCCCAAGGCTCGTTAAGAAATGTTACTTTACAATTCCATTTGAGGGGTTGGATCACTATCCCAGGGTTTCTAAGCAAAAAAAAGTGAAATTTGACAGGTTGGTTTTGTCCCCACCGCCCTCCCCTCTATAGGGGTAGGGATTGAAAACGGTTCCAATTTTCTTTTTCCCACCAAACGCTCCAGTGCTATCTCCTCATGGGATGGTTCCGTGTCGCAAAGGATGAATGCTCTTGGCAGCTTGCATAGGCTCGTGTTGTATGGTTTTGCTTTACGAAAGAGTACGAAAGCCACTGGACATAGAAGGCCGGGCAAACATGTTTTTTTCATGTGCAGCAAGGGAGCTGAGATAAGAGACGTGGTGTGCAGAAACGCATGATGGCAAAGTCTAGACACATTTGCGTCACACATACGGCGCGCTTCTTCCCACCAAATGCTTCAGTGGTATCCCCTGGTGACAGAAAACCTGACGTGGTTCTAGTGGGATAGTTTCAATGTCGTGTAGGATTATAATGTATGGGCCTCCAGCACCAGACCAGCAAAGAATGGCGCAGAATAGAATGATGATCGTCATACGATATCATACGATAAATATTCTTGCAACCAATGGTGGGGCTAGGGTGCCACCACGGTGCCACAGCACCTGAACCAATGCGTCCCGCAAAATTCTTCCTGTTGTAATCTTCCAAGCGCTGGCTCTGCTAAGAGCAATTTTTCCCAGAACTGGCTGAGAATCTGCAGTATGTTGCCTTTAAGCTGAACTGCATGCCAACTGCACAGAGGGCCCGAATACTGAGCGCAGCAAGAGTTGGTCTCCAGTCTACAACCGTCAGGTAACCATGGAACTGTGGTGACTGTCGTACTGTTTGCCACGGATGTTGACCTCCTGGAGAGCTAACGACCACTTTGGAGCAGCCGTGGTGAACGATCCTTTTCCTGCCCTGCGATTGGCTTTGAACGAAGTGGAATGGCGGACTAAATCCTCTGGGTGAGCCTTCTGAGTCATGGACAGAATTTGCTGCCCAAAAACGTTGGAACAATTTGAGTTTGAACTTTGCGCAGGCATTCGCGACTTGTGATGATGGGAATCGGCAATTGAGGTGTAGCAGATCGCACAGTGTCCAAATATCTTTATTGGCCAATGAAACAGGCTTCGGGGCGGCGTCAAGCAACACTGTCGGAAATTGAGAATGCTTGGAAGCAAACCACAAATCTTTGCTCATGTGTGCGCTGGTGAAAAACACATGACACAGGGTTGAGAGGAGTGAGGCTGAAGGCTGCCAAGGCCAACAAACGTGCGCTCAGCGCCAGGTGATAGGTACAATTAGTTCCCTTTAATTGTAGGATTGTAGGCTTTCTTGAAGATGTTTGCCCGTATTTTCTTCTCGCCCCAAGTTGGAGGACGCATTTTCCCAAGAACAGAAGAATGATGAAGGATGGCCTGTGAGCTCTTCAACGACTGGTTGGCAGCAGAGGCTCTACAAGTTCACGCATGGAGCATGCCATGCGTTTGAAAACAGGCCAGACTAAAAGACTCTTCTCTGACTTCTCTGGATGTTTTGCCTGCAAAGTTTGGAAAGCCAGGTCCGGTCATAGATGCAAGGTGCATATAGGCAGCCAGGCAGACAGGAAAGGCCATCAGAGGCAAGCCCCTTTGACGGTCCTTTGGGCTTGTGCTGAGTAGCACCCGGCGCGAGGTTTGAGAAAGAAGAAATCTCTGGTGGGAAATCAGCCTTGCAAACTCTTCTGCACCCTGTCGCGCTTGTGCACGAAAAGCTCCTTCTGGCATTATTCATTGCAAGGGAGCTTACCACAATCAATCAAGTGAATCATGTCGCCTGCCAGTTGGAACCTTACACAGATATGTATGACTAGTGATGATGGGAATCGGCAATTGAGGTGTAGCAGATCGCACAATGTCCAAATATCTTTATTGGCCACTGAAACAGGTTTCGGGGGCCGTCAAGCAACACGGAAATTGAGAATGCTGTGTCCAGTCTATATATGGTTGGTTTTTGGCAAGGGTGCAGACTGATGATTATTGCTTTTGGATTGATTCTGATGTTCATGTCCGCAGGTGATGCATTGCGCCGGCAATGTTCTCCCACCGCTTAAGTTTTTCTTGTAAAACATTGCCCAATGCCAATGCGGCTGGGCGTTTGTTCAAGCCACAGCAGTTCACCAAGCATAATGCATGCCACTGCAGTTTGATTGCCGCACCACAGGAAAAAATGAAAGAGTGAGCGCCTGCCTGCTTGACAGTTGAACTCAAACAATCGACAAAGCCATAACAGGAAGCAAACCACAAATCTTTGCTCATGTGTGCGCTGGTGAAAAACACATGACACAGGGTTGAGAGGAGTGAGGCTGAAGGCTGCCAAGGCCAACAAACGTGCGCTCAGCGCCAGGTGATAGGTACAATTAGTTCCCTTTAATTGTAGGATTGTAGGCTTTCTTGAAGATGTTTGCCCGTATTTTCTGCTCGCCCCAAGTTGGAGGACGCATTTTCCCAAGAACAGAAGAATGATGAAGGATGGCCTGTGAGTTCTTCAACGACTGGTTGGCAGCAGAGGCTCTACAAGTTCACGCATGGAGCATGCCATGCGTTTGAAAACAGGCCAGACTAAAAGACTCTTCTCTGACTTCTCTGGATGTTTTGCCTGCAAAGTTTGGAAAGCCAGGTCCGGTCATAGATGCAAGGTGCATATAGGCAGCCAGGCAGACAGGAAAGGCCATCAGAGGCAAGCCCCTTTGACGGTCCTCTGGGCTTGTGCTGAGTAGCACCCGGCGCGAGGTTTGAGAAAGAAGAAATCTCTGGTGGGAAACCAGCCTTGCAAACTCTTTTGCACCCTGTCGCGCTTGTGAACGAAAAGCTCCCTCTGGTGTTTTTTCATTGCAAGGGAGCTTACCACAATCAATCAAGTGAATCATGTCGCCTGCCAGTTGGAACCTTACACAGATATGTATGATTAGTGATGATGGGAATCGGCAATTGAGGTGTAGCAGATCGCACAATGTCCAAATATCTTTATTGGCCAATGAAACGGGTTTCGGGGCTGCGTCAAGCAACACGGAGATTGAGAATGCTGTGTCCAGTTTATACGGTTGGTTTTTGGCAAGGGTGCAGACTGGTGATTATTGCTTTTGGATTGATTCTGATGTTCATGTCCGCAGGTGATGCATTGCGCCGGCAATGTTCTTCCACCGCTTAAGTTTTTCTTGTAAGTTCCCCCCCCAAACATTGCCCGATGCCAGTGCAGCTGGGCGTTTGTTCAAGCCACAGCAGTTCACCAAGCATATTGCATGCCACTGCAGTTTGATTGCCGCACCACAGGAAAAATGAAAGAGTGAGCACCTGCCTGCTTGACAGTTGAACTCAAACAATCGACAAAGCCATAACGGGAAGCAAACCACAAATCTTTGCTCACGTGTGCGCTGGTGAAAAACACATGACACAGGGTTGAGAGGAGTGAGGCTGAAGGCTGCCAAGGCCAACAAACGCGCGCTCAGCGCCAGCTGATAGGTACAATTAGTTCCCTTTAATTGTAGGATTAGATTGTAGGATTTCTTGAAGATTTTTGTCCGCATTTTCTGCTCGCCCCAAGTTGGAGGAGGCATTTTCCCAAGAACAGAAGAATGATGAAGGATGTCCTGTGAGTTCTTCAACGACTGGTTGGCAGCAGAGGCTCTACAAGTTCACGCATGGAGCATGCCATGCGTTTGAAAACAGGCCAGACTAAAAGACTCTTCTCTGGATGTTTTGCCTGCAAAGTTTGGAAAGCCAGGTCCGGTCATAGATGCAAGGTGCATATAGGCAGCCAGGCAGACAGGAAAGGCCATCAGAGGCAAGCCCCTTTGACGGTCCTTTGGGCTTGTGCTGAGTAGCACCCGGCGCGAGGTTTGAGAAAGAAGAAATCTTTGCAAGAGCACCACATTACTCCTGAGCCATGATGACATGATGTGCCTAGGCAAGACTTTCCCCGGCTCCAGTGATTCCTTTCATGTCTGTCATGACCATGTGGCAGGTTCCCATGCCACCGTTGGTCGAGTGAGCATCAGCCTTGCAAACTCTTTTGCACCCTGTCGCGCTTGTGAACGAAAAGCTCCCTCTGGTGTTTTTTCATTGCAAGGGAGCTTACCACAATCAATCAAGTGAATCGTGTCGCCTGCCAGTTGGAACCTTACACAGATATGTATGACTAGTGATGATGGGAATCGGCAATTGAGGTGTAGCAGATCGCACAATGTCCAAATATCTTTATTGGCCAATGAAACAGGTCTCGGGGCTGCGTCAAGCAACACGGAGATTGAGAATGCTGTGTCCAGTCTATATAGTTGGTTATTGGGAAGGGTGCAGACTGGTGATTATTGCTTTTGGATTGATTCTGATGTTCATGTCCGCAGGTGATGCATTGCGCCGGCAATGTTCTTCCACCGCTTAAGTTTTTCTTGTAAGTTCCCCCCCAAACATTGCCTAATGCCAGTGCAGCTGGGCGTAAGGCCAACAAACGCGTGCTCAGCGCCAGGAGATAGGTACAATTAATTCCTTTAAACTGTAGGATTGCTGTAGGCTTTCTTGAAGATTTTTGTCAGTATTTTCTGCTCGCCCCAAGTTGGAGGACGCATTTTCCCAAGAACAGAAGAATGATGAAGGATGTCCTGTGAGTTCTTCAACGACTGGTTGGCAGCAGAGGCTCTACAAGTTCACGCATGGAGCATGCCATGCGTTTGAAAACAGGCCAGACTAAAAGACTCTTCTCTGACTTCTCTGGATGTTTTGCCTGCAAAGTTTGGAAAGCCAGGTCTGGTCATAGATGCAAGGTGCATATAGGCAGCCAGGCAGACAGGAAAGGCCATCAGAGGCAAGCCCCTTTGACGGTCCTTTGGGCTTGTGCTGAGTAGCACCCGGCGCGAGGTTTGAGAAAGAAGAAATCTCTGGTGGGAAATCAGCCTTGCAAACTC
>CAMXCT020006695.1:355804-359051 GCA_947184155.2 Cladocopium goreaui
CTATTTGTAAAATCTCAGGAACTATTTGTAGATCATCTTAGCGGACCCCAGCCCAAGAAAGGATATCTGCAAACATTCCACCGTCGCTGCTAGAGCAAGCACTTTGTCAAGTACTGCCGGGACAAGTTCGGGTCGACCGTTTGACTAGAAAACCCAACTTTCGGACACCGAACCGGAAATCATGAACCTTTTGCAGACTGAGGGATTTTGGACATTCTTTGGTCGTTTCTCAGCAGATATTGATTGCATAATCTAAAAATACCCCAAAAAAAAGGTAGACTGACCACTGACCAACAGACAAACCTGACAGAAGACCGATTGGGTTTGAAGATCATTTTTTTGATTTGTGTTCAGTTCACACGCAGGTTCAGCAAAAATTGTAAATGAGTAATAGGTCCGCATATCATATCCTGGATCTCGCTTTTTCTGGGCTAAGCTGGGTTAGTTCTTGGTTTTGATTTCTGATCTTGGATTTAGAAACAGTTGGGAAGGCAGCAAAGATTAACAATAGATCGACAGCGTTCCAAACCGTTCTGAGCTGTTTATTCTTTTTGTACTTTACAGGGTTAATAAATAGATCGGAACCGTTCCGAACCGTCCTGATCTATTATATCTCTGTGTAGTTTACGGGTTTTATAAATAGATCGGAACCGTTCCGAACCGTTCTGATCTATTTCTACGTACAGGGTTTATAAATAGTTCGGAACCGTTCCGAACCGTTCTGATCTATTTATACGTACAGGGCTTATAAATAGTTCGGAACCGTTCCGAACCGTTCTGATCTATTTATACTAAAAAAGCAAAACAGATCCAATTAGTTCCAAATAGTTCCAAATAGTTCCGAGTTTATAAATAGTTCGGAACCGTTCCGAACCGTTCTGATCTATTTATAAAAGCGGATGTAAAAATAGTTCGGAACCGTTCGAACCGTTCTGATCTATTTATAAAAACGAATGTATAAATAGTTCGGAACCGTTCCGAACCGTTCTGATCTATTTATAAAAACGAATGTATAAATAGTTCGGAACCGTTCCGAACCGTTCTGATCTATTTATAAACAGAAGCGGTTATACATAGTTCGGAACCGTTCCGAACCGTTCCGATCTATTTAATATTTATAAAAACGGATGTATAAATAGATCGGAACCGTTCCCAACCGTTCTGATCTATCTGCAAGACTGTCTACATAAAGAATTTATAGATAGATCGGAACCGTTCCAAACCGTTCTGATCTTTTTATAAACTTGGATAAATAAATCACAACCGTTCCAAGACGTTCTGATATATTTACCAACTTGGATGTGTAACTACATACAGGATTTTAGAGATAGATGGGAACCGTTCCAAACCATCCTGATCCATATAGTTATCAAGTATGTATGTTCTACTTCTGAACTTCCCGAAGTTACTTGGTCACTAGCCATAGCTACATTTTCAACTATATCTTCAAAATATGTGCAAAACTAAAATGAACTAACCATTGTTTCTGGTGGTCTTAAACTTAGAGTATTGGAATCATATATTCAATAATAAACCACCAAAAGTCGGGGTAGCTTAAAACACTGGCCCAAAACCCATAAGCGTACTATTATTGTAGACAGATGGTTTGGTGACTGCTTTGGCCTCACTATGTGTTTCTTTTTTAAAAATAGGCCCAGGAGTTTGGAAACAGAAAAACGCCAGTATCAGTATAATGCAGTAAATAGCTGCTGGGATTCTATAAATAGTTTCTGGGATTCTGTAAATAGTTCCTAGGATTCTACAAATAGATCCTGGGTAGCTATGGCCCCTAACACAGAAAGAGGCCAAAGCAGTAAGTAATCTATCTATCTATCTATCCATCTATCTATCCATCTATCTATCTATCTGTGGAGTGTAGTTGTAGTTGTAGTGTTGTGGAGTGTAGTGTAGTGTAATGTAGTGTAGTGGAGTGTGTAATGTAGTGTAATGTACTGTAGTGTAGTGTAATTTAGTGTAGTGGAGTGTAGTGGAGTGTAGTGGAGTGTAGTTGTATTTGTAGTGTAGTGTTGTGTAGTGTAATGTTGTGAAGTGTAGTGGAAGGTAGCGTAGTGTAGTGTAGTGTAATGTAACTAGTCTAGTGTAATGTAGTGTAGTGTAGTGAAGTGTAGTGGAGTGTAGTTGTGTAGTTGTAGTCGTAGTTGTAGTGTAGTGGAGCGTAGTGTAGTGTAATGTAGTGTAGTGTAGTGTAGTGGAGTGTAGCGTAGTGTAATGTAGTGTAGTGGAGTGTAGTGTAGTGTGAATAGTGTAGTGGAGTGTAGTGTAGTGTGAATAGTGTAGTGGAGTGTAGTGGAGTGTAGTGGAGTGTAGTGGAGTGTAGTGGAGTGTAGTGGAGTGTAGTGGAGTGTAGTGGAGTGTAGTGGAGTGTAGTGGCGTGTAGTGGCGTGTAGTGGCGTGTAGTGGCGTGTAGTGGCGTGTAGTGGCGTGTAGTGGCGTGTAGTGGCGTGTAGTGGCGTGTAGTGGCGTGTAGTTGTAGTTGTAGTGTTGTGGAGTTTAGTGTAGTGGAGTGTAGTATGATGTCCTGTAGTGTAGTGAAGCGAATCGACATCTGAACCTCCAAAAGTGGTCCGAACCCTAGGTATTTTTAAAATGTTGATTTCGAAATATACTTCGCGCTACAACGCCGTGCACTTTTTCGACATTTTAACTTCCAAAAGTGCTCCGAAACCACCAATTTTTAATATTTTTTACTTCCAAATGTGCTTCACACCACGACGGCATGCATTTTTTCGACATCTTAATTTCCTAAAATACTCCGAGACCTTTAATTTACACTTTTTACTCCTAAATATGCTTCGCGCCATAACGCCGTGTACTTTTTCGTCATCTTAATTTCCAAAATTACTTCGAACCCCTTAATTTTTAATATATTTTACTTCTAAATGTGCTCTTTTTTAACATCTTAACTTCTAAAAGCGGTCCGATCCTGAGGTATTTTGTACCTTTTCACTTCCAAATCGGCTTCGCGCCACAACGGCGTGCAATTTTTTATTTCTCATCTTCCCAGATGTTTCCGCACCCGCCGCTTTAGCGAGCCTACTTTTCAACTCTCCGGAATCACAAAACCACGAAAAAAACCAGTGCTTTACAATTTTCCTACCTTTTCGCGCACCTGCATTTTCTTTCTTCTGATTTTTTCTTTTCCGATTCTTCTCCCTGCTGACTGCTTTTTTATCTCTCCATATTGTCGGAAATTTGATTTCTAAATTTCCTTCGATTATTATGTTTT
>CAMXCT020006696.1:0-70000 GCA_947184155.2 Cladocopium goreaui
AGTGTGGAGTGTGAAGTGCGAAGTGAGAAGTGTGAAGTTTGGAGTGTGAAGGAAGCAGTGAGAAGTGAGAAGTTTGGAGTGTGAAGGAAGCAGTGAGAAGTGAGAAGTGTGAAGTGAGAAGTGCGAAGTGAGAAGTGTGAAGTGTGAAGTGTGAAGTTTGGAGTGTGAAGGAAGCAGTGAGAAGTGAGAAGTGTGAAATGTAGAGTGTGAAGTGTGAAGTGTGAAGTTTGGAGTGTGAAGGAAGCAGTGAGAAGTGAGAAGTGTGAAATGTGGAGTGTGAAGTGTGAAGTGTGAAGTGCGAAGTGAGAAGTGTGAAGTTTGGAGTGTGAAGGAAGCAGTGAGAAGTGAGAAGTGTGAAGTGAGAAGTGTGAAGTGTGGACTGTGAAGTGTGGAGTGTGAAGTGCGAAGTGAGAAGTGTGAATTTTGGAGTGTGAAGGAAGCAGTGAGAAGTGAGAAGTGTGAAGTGAGAAGTGTGAAGTGTGGACTGTGAAGTGTGGAGTGCGAAGAGCGCAGTGTGAAGTGTGAAGTGTGAAGTGTGAGGTTTGGAGTGTGAAGGAAGCAGTGAGAAGTGAGAAGTGAGAAGTGTGAAGTGTGAAGTGTGGAGTGTGAAGTTTCAGTTTGGAGTGCGAAGAGCGCAGTGTGAAGTGTGAAGTGTGAAGTGTGAGGTTTGGAGTGTGAAGTGTGAAGCAGTGAGAAGTGAGAAGTGTGGAGTGTGAAGTGTGGAGTGTGAAGTTTGAAGTTTGGAGTGCGAAGAGTGCAGTGTGCAGTGTGAGGTGTGGAGTGTCGAGGGAAGGACACGGTCGGGACAGGGTGTCTTTGAACTATAGGTCATTTATGTTTGGGAAACTTCCGCCGCCGGCTTGCCCGGGTCTATGTTATTCATAGAAACCTTTACAGCATGATTTGACAAACAACTTCGTGATGTCAAATCATCTCCAAATGGTCCAAAAGTGTTTGAAATACTTCTCCAATGTTCCGAACGTTTCCGAAAATTTTGAAATGTTTCCAAAATCGTTCCAAACAAACTGTGGTCAAATCGGCTAAATCCCTAAAGCTCGAAAACACTCTCGTCTCATCGAAAACGCAAATTCCAGCAAAGACAGTGGTCAAAACGCAATGTCACCGAAATAGCATCCAATGAAATACCGTCCATTCTAGAACATTCTCAGCTCATCAAAAGTGCAGAATCTCAATGAATACCGAAGTCAAATGCAGTATCATAGAAGTAGCATCCAATGAACCATTGTACCAAAATAGAGGTGCAACTTTCAACGGATAAGGAGGTCCTGAGTTGATTTTCGCCGCGCGTGTCGTGAGGATGCAGATGAAGACCGTTTGGATTTTTCCACAACCTTCGTTGGCAGAACGAAAAGCAACGAGGAGGTCGTCCAAGGCGAGACAAGTGGAAATTGGATGAAGTTGGTGTATTTGTGCTTGGGATCTAAGGATAAAGTTCCCAGAAAGGTTCTTGGTTTATCTGCCCGGGATATCGCAACAGAAAGGGTCTTGGACAAAGTGCTCAGTACCCCGTGGAAGTCGCAGGAACCATCAGCCTGAACGGCACCATCACTCCAGAGACTGTTAGCACCTTGCCCAAGGTTCAGCGCAGCTGTGAACAATTGGATACATCCTAGTGCCCAACAACCAGGGTTCGAATCCGTTCCGACCCAGTTGTGTTGGTGATCTAATCCCAGCGTACATCGTGAAGAAGCACGCGGTCTAATCATTCTAATCCCATATATTCACACCCCCTTTCGGCGTGCTGCTCATTCATCCCCCAAGGGGGTCTTCTAATACAGGGCGTTCTAGTTTTTAGCAGGACCTGCTGGAAACTCACAAGCCACCATCTCTTCACCACCCAGAAGCTTGCCATCACTATCCCAGGGTTTCCAAGCCAAAAAAAAAAGGAATTCGACAGGTTGGTTTTGTCCCCCCCGCCCTCCCCCTCTATAGGGGTAGGGATGCTTCACCTGGAAGCAAGCAGGGCCTGGGATTTCGAATGACGCATGTTTTTGCTCCTCGACATGGGTGTCATTTAGTCTAGGGAGTAAATGATAAGAACCGTGAAATGGCACCGAACCGTCCTTCTGCCACAGCCTAAGCCCAACTCATGCCACATCAATCGACACGTGCATCATAGACATGTCTTGTGAAGCAGGCTGCCAGGAGGCTCCGAGTCGCAAGTTACTTAAGCCTTTGGAGTAGATATGGCATTTGGATTCGTAAGGCGAAAAAAACTTCGGGCAGGACAAGTTTTTTTTCACTTTCTCGACTCATGGTACTGCCACAGCCATCTGGAACACATGGCCCTAGCTTCAGCAGAAGATAGGGAAGCCTTGGTGCCTGCAGACACCATTTTTCTCATATACAAAAGATCATTCAAAGGCATGTCATTCAGCCTTCTCACCTCTGGCTGCTGCAGAGGCTCAAGAGTGTCTGGCTGCATGCCTTGTCCAATGGCGAAATTGCCTCGGTGATGCAGGGATCCGTTGCTCAATGATCAATATTCCTCATCATTCCATGTCATTGGCAAGCAGGTGAAAATTGAATACTTGCGCTTAGCTCCGGAGGAGCGAAGCACATGTCAGACTGAAGCAGCACATGTGTAGGGATGGCATCCCTCCAAAAAAATTTCGCTGCCGTGATCATACTTGCGCTTAGCTCCGGAGGAGCTAAGCGCAAGTATTTTCTAACCAGTGCCCAAGGCTTGTTAAGAAGCGTGAAAATTTTTAATTCGGAGGTCGCCTAGGCTCAGTGCCCAGTTGTGATGCCCTTGTGCCCTGTTTTGCTGTTAGATGATTTAGATGGCCTGTTCTGAACCACGGATAAGTCCAATTGACCAAGAGAAACATGTAATTCTGGAAAAGTGCACAGCAAAGTCGCAACGTCCAATAAATGTGACATTGGACCGACAGAAAAAGTAACAGTGGGTATGGCAATGAGCAGTACACTGCTTTGGATGTACTCCAGGCCAAAAAGAGTTGTGAAAAGCGCAGCACAATCTCTAACTACGCTAAAAAGAAAAAAGTGCCAGGATGGTCGTTCTCAAGATCAGCCCCAGTCCAAAAGGATGCCGTTGCGCATCCCATTCGTGTGTCCGCCGCATCACTTGGAGCATCCGGCTAGCTCAGCACGGCGGCGCAGGACCGCTCGGGCGAGCTCCAGGGAGTAAATGATAAGAACCGTGAAATGGGCACCCGAACCGTCCTTCTGCCTCATCCTAAGCGTGCGTGAAGGAGTGACTGACATGCAATCTATGTGAAATGGAGTCTCCCCAGCAGAAGGATCTTGCGGCAGTCGAAACTTAGACTTTTGGAATGTTTGGAAGCCATATGCCTTCCAGAACTGATGAATCTCCCCCACGGCCCCACAGACTCAAAACATATGTTGAGCCGTCCTTACCAAGCCCTCCCTTTGGCTGTGGGCTCTGGTTATTCAGCGTTTGTATAGAATCTTCCGGGGCAATAGAGCCCTCTGAGTTTGGCCATGTCTCTGACTCTATGCACAGGCCTGCTCACATCCAGTAGTGCAATATGAGACTTGTATCATTGTGACATCAGGCAGGAAGGATAGCACTGGCCTTCCCCTGATCCCATTGACTCACATCACCAAGAGGCTCCAAGTCCTAAGTTACTTTCGCCATCTTTCGCCGTGGGAAGCTAAGATCGCCACTGCTACCTGCGAAACAGCTCTCGTGGTAAACAAATGCTATTCGGAATGGAGTTTTTCTCAGCAGAAGGATCTTGCGGCAGTCGAAACTTAGACTTTTGGAATGTTTGGAGGCCATATGCCTTCCAGAACTGATGAATCTCCCCCACGGCCCCACAGACTCAAAACATATGTTGAGCCTTCCTTACCAAGCCCTCCCTTTGGCTGTGGGCTCTGGTTATTCAGCGTTTGATGCGTTTCTCGACAGGCCGATCTAGTGCCATCCCAGCTTTCCACTTGACTGTGGAGAAGTATGACGTGAGGGGATTGAGATATAGACGCCATCATTTGCAGATGCTTCCTTGTGACATCTTGTGACTTGCACCAGTCACCGATTTTTGTTCGAAGAGCGTGGGAGTGACTTGCAGCCTCCGACCAATCCGAGATGACAATGTTTCATCCGTAGCACTCAGATTCCCTATATCGAAGGTGCTTGTGGGGCTGAAGATTTGACAGAGAATGATTTGAATTCCCGAAGTATGCAGCTGTTTGTTGCCTCACTATGAGACCAAGTGGGACTTTGATTTGCGCAACTGCCACTTCTCAGAGTCGGTTTGGACGCTGTCCGGCCTGTCACCCAAAAGCGTCCTGCTGTGAGAATGCACCGCGCTAATGTTGCGCAAAGGCGTTGATGTAAGGCCGACCCGGCCGTCCCTGGGTTTAGTTGGTTCTGATGCTCCAGTGTAGCCGCGATGCATCCGAATAATGCCGGGTCGCGCAGGCCAGAGTGCTAAAACTCCGGAAATAGGAAATAGCTATACATGTCGTATTTGCAGGCCAGAAACCACAGTGCGGAATAGACTATCATCGCTTTTTTTGACACCAAGATGTTAAATCTTGTGACGTCAATTCATTTGAAACGCTTTCGAGCCGCAGTGAGGCCCCTTGTGTAGGCTCTGTCTTTTGTTGTGGCAGCAGGTTTGGGAATGAGCACAACACCTCACATCTTTCGGCCCAACTGGGCATTTCTTAGTGCAGGGGTGGTCAGTGAGATCTCATCTCGATCTGCTTCCAGCTTTGTGACAGAGAGAACTGGCGTTGGTGCCACGGAACAATCCATTGCTGCTGGAGCGTGCTGGGACATCTTGCCATGTCGCTCAACTGCAATTGTTGCTTTTCCCCTGTCGTTGATGGAACAGGGTTGATATAATTGAATGTGAAAGGGATATAGGCCAGGGATCAGTGGTAATTCATGCCATAAGAGCCAACCGCATTGACCAATCCCGCGGTTTGGCTCAAGACGCTCACCGCTCGTCATAGAGGAAAAGACTGCCATACCGCTGCGCTGGGTGGTGAAGGAGAAGAACGAGACCAACAGCAACTATTTCCACATCTTCAAAGAATACAAGATCGGACATCAAGGTTGAGCCGACTCACAGGTTATCAGCCGTACGCTCTACCAAGGGCATACGGTGGTCCCGAAACTATATCAAAGTCGAGCCCTACGGTGAGGTGTTGGACAAGGACACTTACACGGTTGTTTGGTTTCCCCACTCAGGTGGGCGACGTAACCATTGGCTCTGACATTGTCTAAGGCATCCTGCTCTACTTGACCTACTACCAGCGGTTGGACTGTAGTAAACGGAAGTGATTTGCAGAGAAGCAGAAGCAATGTCTCAACAACCCCAGTCGAGCAGCAATGAGACGAATTTTTCCTTTGCAGCGGCTCCGGCGGCGATCAATGACACGCCGGGATCCGGGGAGAGCGGAGGAGGTGGTACAACGTCGTACCACGCGCTTGGAAGTGGCGCATCCACAAGTAGCTTCACTGTGGTCAGCAACCCTGGTTCTCACCGAGGAAGTGCCAGGAGGTCGGCTTCGGCAAGATCGCGTCGCTCAGCAATCACCTATAGCAGCAATCAGGGACACGAGTGGCCACTGTCCGTCGGACGCAGCCACGCGGGCGGATGAGGTGAGCAAATCTGCAACCTCATCCAAACGCAAGTCCTCTGGGAGTGTGTCAAGGAATGAGACGGAAGAGCGACTACGACGCCAACTACAACACAGCAAGGAGAAGCTGGAGCGAAGTGAACAAGCAAGGACTGAACTTGAAAGCAGACTAAATTTGTCGAAGGAAGTTTAGAAGTCAAACTTCCGACAATATGGACAGATGAAAAGCAGAGTAGGGCAGAGGCAGAGAGAAGAGAAAGATTAGAGGAGAGAAGAGTAGAAGAGAAAGAGTCAGAAGACAGAAGATGCAGATGCGCGAAAAGGTAGGAAAGTCGCGAAACACTGTGTTTTTCCAATGATTTGTGGCTCCGGAGAGTCGAAAAGTAGGCTCGCTAAAGCGGCGGGTGCGGAGCCAGCTGGCCAGATGAGAGATGTCGAAAAAGTGCACGCCGTTGTGGCGCGAAGCGCATTTCCAAGTCAAAATGTACAAAACACACCAGGTCCGGACCACTTTTGGAAGTTGAGATGTCGAAAAAGTGCACGCCGTTGTGGCGCGAAGCACATTTCCAAGTCAAAATGTACAAAGCACACCATTCTCGGACCACTTTTGGAAGTTGAGATGTTGAAAAAGTGCACGCCGTTGTGGCGCGAAGCACATTTTCAGGTCAAAATGACAAAACACAACATGTTCGCGCCACTTTTGGAGGTTCAGATGTCGAAAAAGTGCACGCCGTTGTGGCGCGAAGCACATTTGCAAGTCAAAATGTTAAAAACACACCAGGTTCGGACCACTTTTGGAAGTTGAGATGTCGAAAAAGTGCACGCCGTTGTGGCGCGAAGCACATTTGCAAGTCAAAATGTACAAAACACACCAGGTCCGGACCACTTTTGGAAGTTGAGATGTCGAAAAAGTGCACGCCGTTGTGGCGCGAAGCACATTTCCAAGTCAAAATGTACAAAGCACAACATGTTCGCGCCACTTTTGGAGGTTCAGATGTCGAAAAAGTGCACGCCGTTGTGGCACGAAGCATATTTGCAAGTCAAAATGTTAAAAACACCAGGGTTTCGGACCACTTTTGGAGGGTCAGATGTCGCTTCGCTTCACTACACTACATTACACTAGACTACACTACACTCCACTACACTGCACTACACTACACCACATTACACAACACTACACTAAATCACACTACACTACACTAGACTACATTACACTACACTACGCTACCTTCCACTACACTTCACTACATTACACTACACTCCACTACACTACAACTACAACTACACAACTACACTCCACTACAATACTACACTAAATTACACTACACTACACTACATTACACTACACTACACTCCACTCCGCTACACTACACTACATTACATTACACTACGCTACCTTCCACTACACTTCACTACATTACACTACACTACACTCCACTACACTACAACTACAACTACAACTACAACTGCACTCCACTACAATACACTCCACTACACTAAACTACACTACATTACACTACACTACACTCCACTACACTACACTACATTACACTACACTACCTTCCACTACACTTCACTACATTACACTACACTACACTCCACTACACTACAGCTACAACTACGAATACACAACTACACTCCACTACACCCCACTACACTAAATTACACTACACTACACTACATTACACTACACTACACTGCATTCCACTACACTCCACTACACTACACTACATTACACTACACTACATTACATTGAAGGACACTGCACCACAGATAGACAGGTCGACAGATAGACAGACAGACAGACAGATAGATAGATGGATGGATGGATGGATGGATGGATGGATGGATAGACAGGTAGACAGCTAGACAGATAGACAGATGAAAGAGAGAGAGAGAGAGATAGATTAGATAGACAGATAGATAGATGGATGGATGGATGGATGGATGGATAGATAGACAGACAGACAGACAGACAGATAGATAGATAGATAGATAGATAGGTAATTAGATGAAAGAGAGAGAGAGAGATAGATAGATCGATAGATAGATACATAGAAGATAGGTTGGTAGGTGGGTAGATAGTCAGAGAAAGAGAGAGAAAGAGAGGAGATCTCAAGCACCTTTCGGTCCATCAGTGGATTCGCTCTGACATCCCTGATTCACAACAACCAATCTCTCCTATAGGTTTCCTATATTTGAAACTTCCGCCACCGCCTTGTGCGGTACTACTGGTATCAAGGTGCTCTTACTCATCGTGATCAACAGATTAGCAATAGGAGCTTCCCATGGAAACTGGATGTCTTCCACTTGGCAACTGGATGTCTAATAAACTCTGGCATGCTTTATCATTGCCTGTCTTCCCCGTCAGTGCCCCTTGTGGCTCAAAAGACTCCATGATTGATTCAACCAATCAGTCAGAGTCAGACACTGAGTGGTCATTGATGCACGCATTGTTTTCAGTTGATTGACAGATGTTTACCGATGCAGGCATTTCAGATGCCCTTTGAAAACAAGGGGGGGCCTGAGAACCCAAAAGCAAAACGACAGCAAACAAATTTGAGTAATAATTGGTGTATTTCCTTTTCGCCTCTTGCCAGCTTCTTTTTAGACGATGAACCGTATGGACGCATTCACTGCAAATTTCATTTTTTTCAGCTCTGCACGGAAACATTGAGTGACAGTGTGCAATAGCCAAGCAAGCTCATCTGGGCACGGTCATGCGACGGCGGCTGATTTCCAAATCAACCTCTCCTTTCCTTTCCCTTCCTTCCCTTCCTTTCCCGTCCTTTCCCTTCCTTTCCCTTCCGTTCCCTTCCTGTAACTTCCTTTCCCTTCCTTTCCCTTCCTGGCCCTTTCTCTCGAATGCGTAGCAAGGGTTCCCCTTTCACTCTGGGGGTCCGGGGGTTGAGGGTGTGTTCGCTCGACGTTGCCCAACCGCCCGCAACCATTCGCAACCGTCCACGCGATTGCTATATGGCCGTGCCTATATAGAGCTATACTATACCGATAGACTATACCTTGCTTTCCTGAGTGGATGCGAACATCCAGAGATTATGGATTTGGCCAAATGTGGAAATTTCCAAGAACAAGCTGGAAATTGCAACAGAGACATGGTAGCATTGCTGTGCAAACAAATGAAAATAGCAGAGGCTCACCCAGTGAAAGTCACAATGAAAGACCCCAAGACCCAAAGAGCAGCAACTGAAGAAGTCCCTGTGCTGCTGCCCCATGTTCTCTTTAGCAAGCTGAGCGTTTTTTTATCCAGAGGCCTTTGAAAACATTTTTGCAACTGCTGAGTGCCAAGCTTTTTGGGCAGGTGTTGAGAAAACCAAGGACCCCAGGCTGACAAAGCCTATTGGGTCCAATGGCAAGTGCACATGCCATCGAAAACCATACCACTCTTTATCCATGGTGATGGCTGTGAGTTCCAAACCAGGGACAGTTTGATGACATGGTCATGGGGAAGCTTGCTTTCCCAGAACCCAAGCCTTTCAGCACATTTGTTGCTGACTGCAGTGCCTAGGTCCTGCACATTACCTGATACCTGGAAGCCCATTGATGTTTGGGTGGCTTGGTCATTTGAAGTCTTGACAAAAGGCATGCACCCCAAAAAGGATCCATGGGGGAAGCCCTTGACAAAAGGACTTCTTGCTGAACTGGCTAGGCAACCCTTGACAAAAGGACACCACAGGGCATGTATCTGGTCCATCCAAGGAGATGCAGAATTCTATGCCAATGTGCTGAAACTTCCCCATTGGCAGAACCAGTACCCTTGTCATGAATGCGATGCACAAAGACCTGTGTATAAAAAGGTTCCTTGCCCTAAAGGAAAATCAGTGAAGCTGGTGAGGGCAGAAGATCAAGCCTATGTCGATGTCACCCCAGAGATGGCTGGCCTTGCCAAAAGGTCCAGCCACCCCTTGTTCAACATCCCAGGGGTAACAACAGCAACGGTGAGGGGTGACTCCCTCCACATTTTGTACTCCACAGGAGTTGCCTCCCATCTGGCTGGGAGCCTGCTGCACTATATGTGCTTTTATGATTACCCTAAGAGACAAAGTGTCCCAGCCAGCCAAAGATTGGAAAAAATATTGCCAAAATCAAAGATTTGTATTCTGCAAACAAAGTGGCTGCAAGGTTGACCAATCTCAGGTTGTCGATGCTGTGTGACACACAGAAACCACACAAGAACTTTGCTTGCTTAGAGGCAAAAGCAGCAGAGACAAAGCATTTTTTACCTTGCTTGGAGAAAGTGATCGAAGAAGTTCTGGACCCTGAGGAAAACCCTATTCACAGCACCATGCTGGAGTGCATCCACTCCTTGAACCAGCTCATCCAGCACATCGATAGCTTTGGAGCTTTCCTCACTTCATCCCAGTACAGCATTGTACAGAACCTTGCCAAAAGGTTCTTTGATGCCTACCATGACCTGCACAATTGGGCCTTGACAAAAGGCAGAAAACTTTTTCACACTGTGCACAAATTCCACTCTTGCAGGCATTTGTTCAACAACACCGAGTTTCTCAATTTCAGAGCTCATCACAACTTTCGAGCAGAAGATTTGTAGGGCAACTGAGTCAACTTGGCCACAGCTGCTCCTTTGGTGTCAAAGCAACCAAGCTACCTGGCAAAATTGTTCAGAAATGGAGAATCCTTCTTCATTTGCAGTTAACCAGACCTGGCTTTGGCTTTGCAGTGGAGGTTGATCCTTGACAAAAGGGTCAGCTACAAACACCTTTCTTGACAAAAGAAATGTGTTGTTTGCTTGGCCTGCCCATAATTGAGAATAAAGGAATGGATAGGATAGGTTGCCATGTCTTGACAAAAGGCATGTATATACAGCTGATCCAAAGACTTTTGGCAAGGAAAAAAGAGCTGCAGTCTCAGTCTTATTGATTTGGGCCATGTTTGGCTTGCTTGAACATATGGATTTTTAACCTACTTTTGACATTGAAAAAACAGCTTGAAGAATCAATTAAAACATATTAGAAAAGTCAATATCAATAGAGTTTCAAGAATATTGATTACAATCAATGTCCGATGCCCAGGGTAGGACAGCCTCGCATGGTCTTGGCATTTAGCGTTCATCGACACATGAGCTTGGGAGTGATGGTTAACGCATCACGACAGTTGGTGATCAACGGAAACATCCCGTTCTCTGAGGTGATTGCTGCCTGGTATCAAGCCAACAACTGGGACTGGGAAAGACTATTAGTCGATTCCGGGAAACTTCAATTGGTGAGATCGTGCAATGAACCGAAAGAGATAGCGACAGCATCGACGGTCTTGCGGATCGCCAAAGCATTGTTGGATGATATTAATGACGAGGACGACACTCCGTTCTATGACGAGTTCGTCAAGGACATGGGCTTACTTGAGAAGGCAAATGGTGTATTGAGACACCGAGACGACCTGAGGAACAGGATCGTGACGTTCATTACTGAGAACTACACTCCATGAGAAGCTGGCCAAACTATTTGCCCAGCATGTCTTTCCGAGACTCCGAACAACCTGTCCATCTGTATTCGATGACATGGGTCGCTCGTCAGCTGGGGGGAGAAGTCTGCTAAACAAGACGAAAGTGCAGCCCCTGGTATATGCCTGAACGAGAAAGGCAAGAAAGCGAGAACGATGCCGATGATGGCGACGGAGACGTGGAGATGGAAAAGGATGAAATCGATCGGTTGATCAGGGAGACCAAGAAGATGGCCGAGGAGAAAACCAACGATGATGCGGACATGTCTGCGCCGAGGACTAGTCCGCAACCAACTGCAACAGGGAGTGGACGAGTTCGTGCCGCCCCAGATCCAAAAACAGTATTCGGAGATAAGACGAAAGAAGAGGAGGAGGAAGAAGATGAACGCTATGCCCAAGAACAAGAACAAGATGAAGAACGGAGAGAATCCCAAATAAAATTACCTATCTGGACGGTGAGGACGGTTCAGGGCTCAATTATCCATTGTATCGACACCGCAACGAATGAAGATGCGATCGATAGCACTGCGAGAGATAGCACTGCGAGAGCCATCGATACCATGATCCTCCACTACCTGAAGGACAGGTATAAACTATTTCATGCGTGGACCTCAATGGCATCAGCGCAGACGTACTACTACCACGTCAGGAACGTCGGGACGCTCCCCGAGTTTGACGGCTACATTCTATGTCGGCGAGACTGATGAAGGAGATCTCAGGATACCCACCGAAGATGAACTCAAAAGATGGTTCGAGAACAACGCAAAGGACAACAAGATCGGTGGAAGAGATCTGGAGGTGTACATGAAAGGCGTCAACGGCGTGAGGAAACTATGCAAGATCATGAAGTAACCTCCAGAGTCGTTGACATGATCGGCATAGAGGATGAAAGAAAGGTCGAGATACGGCGCGAATTTGTTAGCAAAATTATTGCTGGAGCATTTGCAGTACGATCCTACGACTACTTCAGGATCACTCCACCTGAGCGAAGCGATCACGTGCACATCGACCCGGTCGAATTGGTTTGTGCAGTACCTGAGAGAGCACGTTTATTCTCCGTCCTCGTCACCCTCAGCAAGGTCGGGATGCAACTTCCGCAATTGATGCAGCGATCATGGGATGGCAAGTTGAAGGCGGTTACACAGAGTTCAACGCAGATGGAAACGAGCATCAGGACTCTGGACCCTTCAGAACGGGACAGGGTGTGTGACTATATCAGAGCCATTGCCGATAACCAGGAGACGGAAGAGGGCACCGCTTCGAGTAGCAAGGACGCCAAGGAATCCAAGAAACGAAGGAAGAAATGAATGGCGTCTGGACTACATCAATGTGGAGATCTTCTGAGAGAGGCATGAGCGCCAGGTAATTCAAATGAACGGACGCACAGAAGCGACGAAGATAGCTTCAATGCGAATGTTCAAAATTTTGAGTGAGTATGAATTGAGACCGGATGTCTCAATAGCGTGAATCCACTTAGTGTGAGTTTGTAGGCGTAGTGCTGAGCGACATGCATGTGCGAAAGCATCGGGAGCATATCTGCACCGATGTTAGTAGCTTAATTCGAAGAAGGTCTTTAGTGAAGCGACGGGAGCAAATCTGCACTGTCGTGGATCCATCGACCGGAATCGAAGCAATCGCGACTGTACATAGCCTACTAGATCTGTTTCACGCGACATTTTGGATTCACGCCAGTACAGGATTAATTCATATATTTTCATAGAGCGATGTACAGCGTCCAATTTTTAAGACCTGGCCTTTGCTCCTGCGATCAGCTTACAAAAGCGCTGATCGTGGGGGGTGTGAAAGGGATATAGGCCAGGGATCAGGTGGTAATTCATGCCACAAGAGCCAACCGCATTGACCAATCCCGCGGTTTGGCTCAAGACGCTTACCGCCCGTCATAGAGGAAAAGACTGCCATACCGCTGCGCTGGGTGGTGAAGGAGAAGAACGAGACCAACAGCAACTATTTCCACATCTTCAAAGAATACAAGATCGGACATCAAGGTTGAGCCGATTCACATTGAATATAAGTTGAGATTGAATCCAAATTCAGAAGCGTCTTTCCACAATTTTTCTTGGTTCTATGGAGTCTATGGTGGGGTCAGTGGGACTTGGAGGGGTCGTGCTGTTCTTGTCAAGCTGAGGTATTCGTAGATGCCGACAGCGCCAGAGCAGAATTGTTGACAGGACTTCGAGATGCAAAAAGGATTGTCCCCCAGGGGTCGCGAATACATGAGCCATGCCTGGTTTATGGTTGTTACATCTGGACTGTGTGAAGCTTATCATATATGGATGCCAAAATTATAATCAAAGGTGATTAAAGTTATATTCAAACATCAAGTTGGACCAGGATTTTTGTTGCCAACAATAGACACAAATTGTGGCCGTTTGCAGCTGAGTGGCTGTTGGCGCTTTGAGTTAGGGCGGCACAAACAGAGATGACACATGGTGTCGTAGAAGCAGGAACTTCTTCAAGCAGGAACAAAAAAACATGGGACGCACACGGAGTTTGAATAGGACATTATTCCTGAGAACAAAATTGCTGTAAGCGATAACCTAATAACCTGGATACTTAATAAAACCATCAAATGACATCATCGAAAATGGCGCTTGCATCTCTGATCATTTGTTGTCTGAATGGTTTTCCAGAATTTAATGGAGGAAATCTGATCAGTGCCAGTTTTAGTCAGTTGATGTGCATTTCGATCTTGGCATCTTTGGACCATGGCTTCAAGAATCCTGTGGCCGTTGTTGCAACGGAGTGTCGCAGACCATTTCGACGTGTCCAGTCAGGAACCTTAGCGATTTTTGAGGGCTAGATTGCTTGCCCAGGGTCTCTGTTGATCGCATGGTAGTTCAGTTCTTTCATGTATTTTTGCATTAAAATATGATCTGAAATAAGCAAACGTTTTGTACTGGATATGTTCTCGATGCATTCGCATACTACGGGGAACATCATGTTTACTGATGGCAGAGTGAGGCTGGACCCCAGATGCCAGTCATACCAGGTATCTAACATGGAATTTAGGCACCATGGGTTGACTGTTTCATCATGTCAAGTTCAAAATTAAAGGACCGGATAACTCCACATGTCAACTTTCTTCCAATAAGTTACAAAAGAAAGGTGAAGACGGGATGGGAAGGGCAACAAAGAGACAGGAGATGACGGAAGGCAGATTGTGTGAAACAGGTACGTACGAGAGAGTTGCGCGTGAGAGAGTTGCTTGTGAGAAGGTTGTGTGTGAGCAAGTTGTGTGTGAGAAAGTGTGTGTGAGTTGCGTGGAGATGGTGGAAGAGAGATTGTGCGAGGGTGAGAGAGTTGTATGTGAAAGAGTTGTGTGTGAAATTGCTGTGTGGCATGTGTGGCCAAAGACAGTTGCGCCAAGACCATAGAGAGCGGTCTTGGCAACTTCTTGTCTTGGCTGCAAAGAATTGTTGCTGACAGACTGCTGCCCGGACCGTCATGAAAACTGACGGTTCGTCGCAGGTGTCTGCGGCAGGCCGCCGCTTGCCACGTAGCGGCGGGGGCACGTGCACGATGAAGCAGCTGAAAACACACGAAAAGAAACAAGTTGAGTTCTGGAGCATTTCATTGACAATCCTGTGACCCTCGAACAGGTGATGCACTCAGACAGTGATGATGGCCTGTTGAATCCGTCCCCGCAGTATTGAGCACTCAACAGCATTTTTCAAAAACAAAATTACTTTACTTCGTGTGATCCCCACCATGGCATTTATACATTTTGTTACTGGCAAATCTTCTGGCATTCTATCTGACAGATCTTCTGGCATTCTATCTGGCATTCTATCTGGCATATCTTCTGGCATATCTTCTGGCATTCTATCTGGCATTCTATCTGGCATATCTTCTGGCATATTATCTGGCAAATCTTCTAGCATTCTATTTGGCAAACATTCTGGCACTTTATCTGGCATATCTTCTGGCATTCTATCTGACATTTTATCTGGCATTCTATCTGGCATACCTTCTGGCATTCTATCTGACATATCTTCTGGCATTCTATCTGGCATATTTTCTGGCATTCTATCTGGCATCGGTGCACACTGAGCTGGGAAGGTCCCAGGTTGAGGTCCAGCGGTGCACGCTGAGCTCGGACTTTGGCGAAGAGCTTGGCGAAGAGTTGGCAAGGCAGGAAGTGGAAGCAGAGGTGGTAGAAGAGGAGGAGGAGGAGAAGGAGGAGGAGGAGTAGGAGGAGCAGGAGTAGCAGGAGGAGCAGGAGGAGGATAGCTAGCCGAAGAACAGCTCTGATAAAATCTAACAACCCTCACCTGGCAGGTGGGGAAAAAGGTCAAATTCCAAATATGGCTCGAGGGGATCAAAAAGAGCCGATTTCCATGAAATAAGTCAACTTTTCAAACCCGATATCAAAACCCCATTGCATGTAAATTTAGATCATCCCCTTGTCAGCGCGTGTCGAACGGTTACCTGTGTCAACCCTTGCCAGTGCCTAACGTTGCTTTCTGACCCGATAAAAAATCAAGAAAAATGCAAATGCCCGCGGCCAAAGCCAGCGGTCCAAGACCCAAAAAATGCTGGCTCCTAACGCTTCATCCCCCTGTCAGCGCGTGTCGAACGGTTACCTGTGTCAACCCTTGCCAGTGCCTAACGTTGCTTTCTGACCGATAAAAAAATCAAGAAAAATGCAGCTGCCCGAGGCCAAAGCCAGCGGTCCAAGACCCAAGCTCCTAACGCTTCATCCCCCTGTCAGCGCGCGTCGAACGGTTACCTGTTTCAACCCTTGCCAGTGCCTAACGTTGCTTTCTGACCCGATAAAAAAACCAAGAAAAATGCAGCTGCTCGCAGCCAAAGCCAGCGGTCCAAGACCCAAAAAATGCTGGCTCCTAACACTTCATCCCCCTGTCGGCGAGTGTCGAATGGTTACCTGTGTCAACCCTTGTCAGTGCGTAACGTTGCTTTCTGACCCGATGAAAAAATCAAGAAAAATGCAAATGCCCGCGGCCAAAGCCAGCGATCCAAGACCCAAAAAATGCTGGCTCCTAACGCTTCATCCCCCTGTCAGCGCGTGTCGAATGGTTACCTGTGTCATCCCTTGCCAGTGCCTAACGTTGCTTTCTGACCCGATAAAAAAATCAAGCAAAATGCAGCTGCCCGCGGCCAAAGCCAGCGGTCCAAGACCCAAAAAATGCTGGCTCCTAACGCTTCATCCCCCTGTCAGCGCGTGTCGAATGGTTACCTGTTTCAACCCTTGCCGGTGCCTAACGTTGCTTTCTGACCCGATAAAATCATCAAGAAAAATGCAGCTGCCCGCGGCCAAAGCCAGCAGTCCAAGACCCAAAAAATGCTGGCTCCTAACGCTTCATCCCCCTGTCAGCGCGTGTCGAATGGCTACCTGTGTCATCCCTTGCCAGTGCCTAACGTTGCTTTCTGACCCGATAAAAAATCAAGAAAAATGCAAATGCCCGTGGCCAATGCCAGCGATCCAAGACCCAAAAAATGCTGGCTCCTAACGCTTCATCCCCCTGTCAGCGCGTGTCGAATGGTTACCTGTGTCAACCCTTGCCAGTGCCTAACGTCGCTTTCTGACCCGATAAACAAATTACATTACTGCGAGTTATCCCCACCATGACATTTTTACGTTTTGTTACTGGCAAATCTCCTGGCATTCTATCTGACATATCTTCTGGCATTTTATCCGGCATACCTTCTGGCATTCTATCTGGCAAATCTTCTGGCATTCTACCTGGCATATCTTCTGCAATATGTTCTGGCATATCTTCTGGCATATCTTCTGACATCCTATCTGGCATTCTATCTGGCAAATCTTCTGGCATTCTACCTGGCATATCTTCTGCAATATGTTCTGGCATATCTTCTGACATCCTATCTGGCATTCTATCTGGCAAATCTTCTGGCATTCTATCTGGCAAACGTTCTGGCACTTTATCTGGCATACCTTCTGGCATTCTATCTGGCATATCTTCTGGCATTCTATCTGGCAAACGTTCTGGCACTTTATCTGGCATACCTTCTGGCATTCTATCTGGCATATCTTCTGGCATTCTATCTGGCATATCTTCTGGCATTTTATCTGGCATATCTTCTGGCACTCTATCTGACATTCTATCTGGCATTCTATCTGGCACACCTTCTGGCATTCTACCTGGCATATCTTCTAACATTCTATCTGACATTCTATCTGGCATCTCTTCTGGCATTCTATCTGGCCGTTGAGGTCCAGCGGTGCACACTGAGCTGGGCAGGTCCCAGGTTGAGGTCCAGCGGTGCACACTGAGCTGGGAAGGTCCCAGGTTGAGGTCCAGCAGTGCACTCCGAGCTGGGAAGTCGGCAAAGAGCTTGGCGCAGAGAGTCGGCGAAGAGAGTTGGCAAAGAGCTTGGCGAAGAGTTGGCAAGGCGGAAGTGGAGGTGGAAGTTGATGCAGACATGGTCGAGGAGAAACTAGAGGAGGAGGAGGAGGACGAGGAGAAAGAGGAGGACAGCTAGCCGAGGAGGAGGAGGAGGAGGAGGAGGAGGAGAACAACTCTAATAAAATCTACCAACCCTCACCTGGCAGGTGGGGAATCAAGAAAAATACAAATGCCCGCGGCCAAGCCAGCGGTCCAAGACCCAAAAAATGCTGGCTCCTAACGCTTCATCCCCCTGTCAGCGCGTGTCGAATGGTTACCTGTGTCAACCCTTGCCAGTGCCTAACCTTGCTTTCTGACCCGATGAAAAAATCAAGAAAAATGCAGCTGCCCGCGGCCAAAGCCAGCGGTCCAAGACCCGAAAAATGCTGGCTCCTAACGCTTCATCCCCCTGTCGGCGTGTCGTACGGTTACCTGTTTCAACCCTTGCCAGTGCCTAACGTTGCTTTCTGACCCGATGAAAAAATCAAGAAAAATGCAGCTGCCCGCGGCCAAAGCCAGCGGTCCAAGACCCCAAAAATGCTGGCTCCTAACGCTTCATCCCCCTGCCAACGCGTGTCGAACGGTTACCTGTTTCAACCCTTGCCAGTGCCTAACGTTGCTTTCTGAACCGATAAAAACATCAAGAAAAATGCAGCTGCCCGCGGCCAAAGCCAGCGATCCAAGACCCAAAAAATGTTGGCTCCTAACGCTTCATCCCCCTGTCAGCGCGTGTCGAACGGTTACCTGTGTCAACCCTTGCCAGTGCCTAACTTTGCTTCTGACCCGATAAAAAAATCAAGAAAAATGCAGCTGCCCGCGGCCAAAGCCAGCGGTCCAAGACCCAAAAAATGCTGGCTCCTAACGCTTCATCCCCCTGTCAGCGCGTGTCGAACGGTTACCTGTGTCAACCCTTGCCAGTTCCTAACGTTGCTTTCTGACCCGATAAAAAAATCAAGAAAAATGCAGCTGCCCGCGGCCAAAGCCAGCGGTCCAAGACCCAAAAAATGCTGGCTCCTAACACTACATCCCCCTGTCAGCGCGTGTCGAATGGTTACCTGTTTGAACCCTTGCCAGTGCCTAACCTTGTTTTCTGACCCGATAAAAAAATCAAGAAAAATGCAGCTGCCCGCGGCCAAAGCCAGCGGTCCAAGACCCAAAAAACGCTTGCCAGTGCCTAACGTTGCTTTCTGACCCGATGAAAAAATCAAGAAAAATGCAGCTGCCCGCGGCCAAAGCCAGCGGTCCAAGACCCAAAAAATGCTGGCTCCTAACGCTTCATCCCCCTGTCAGCGCGTGTCGAATGGTTACCTGTTTCAACCCTTGCCAGTGCCTAACGTTGCTTTCTGACCCGATAAAAAAATCAAGAAAAACGCAGCTGCAGCCAGCGGCCCAAAACCCAAAACATGCTGGCTCCTAATGCTTCATCCCCCTGTCAGCGCGTGTCGAACGGTTCCTGTGTCAACCCTTGCCAGTGCCTAACGTTGCTTTCTGACCCGATAAAAAAATCAAGAAAAATGCAAATGCCCGCGGCCAAAGCCAGCGGTCCAAGACCCAAAAAATGTTGGCTCCTAACGCTTCATCCCCCTGTCAGCGCGTGTCGAACGGTTACCTGTGTCAACCCTTGCCAGTGCCTAACGTTGCTTTCTGACCCCCAAAAAAAAATCAAGAAAAATCCAAACCCAGCGGTCCAAGACCCAAAAAATGCTGGCTCCTAACACTACATCCCCCTGTCAGCGCGTGTCGAATGGTTACCTGTTTCAACCCTTGCCAGTGTCAACGTTGCTTTCTGACCCGATAAAAAAATCAAGAAAAATGCAGCTGCCCGCGGCCAAAGCCAGCGGTCCAAGACCCAAAAAATGCTGGCTCCTAACGCTTCATCCCCCTGCCAGCGCGTGTCGAACGGTTACCTGTTTCAACCCTTGCCAGTGCCTAACCTTGCTTTCTGACCCGATAAAAAAATCAAGAAAAATGCAGCTGCCCGCGGCCAAAGCCAGCGGTCCAAGACCCAAAAAATGCTGGCTCCTAACGCTTCATCCCCCTGTCAGCGCGTGTCGTACGGTTGCCTGTTTCAACCCTTGCCAGTGCCTAACGTTGCTTTCTGACCCGATGAAAAAATCAAGAAAAATGCAGCTGCCCGCGGCCAAAGCCAGCGGTCCAAGACCCAAAAAATGCTGGGTCCTAACGCTTCATCCCCTTGTCAGCGCGTGTCGTACGGTTACCTGTTTCAACCCTTGCCAGTGCCTAACGTTGCTTTCTGACCCGATAAAAAAATCAAGAAAAATGCAGCTGCCCGCGGCCAAAACCTGTCTGTCTGTCTGTCTGTCTGTCTTTCTGTCTGTCTGTCTGTCTGTCTGTCTGTCTGTCTTTCTCTGTCTCCGGCGCATTCTTCTCCGGCGCGCTCCCCCAGCATCCGGCTGGGGTCGGCGGATATTTTGTAATTTTCTTTCCCGAGCAGAGTTCTTCTGCGCTTGAAGGCTGCCTTGTGTGATGTGGCAAGGCGTCATATTGGATGCAGAGGCCTGACGCATGTTCCGGGTCAAAGTCGTGGCAGTTTGAACTCATGATTTTTTGTCAGCGAAAGTTGGGTGCCCTTTGAGCAAATGAATCAGATGAGGATTTTTTTGGGAAGATCCGGATTCTTGGGAGGTTGGTGGCGGACTGAAGATTGTTCCTGTTTCTTTTGGTGCCCAGCAGCTGACAGCCCAAAGCCCGCCAGAACTCGACCAATTTTTGCCGCTGCAAACATGGGCGGCAGGGGCAGCAGGGAGGTTCACCAATATTACGACGACAAGGAATCCAAGGAAATGGCTCGAAAAGCCAATGAGGAGATGGCTGCAATCCGCAGCCAAATGGCAGAGCAGGAGAGGAGGAATCAGCAGAATCTGGAACGACATCAAGAAGCTTTGCGCAGAGCTGAACAACTCCGTGCTGAAGAAAGAGACGCTTATGTGCAGCGTTTGCAGGCAGAACAAGAGGAAAGGAGAAGGGAGAGCGAGAAAGCTCGTGAACAACTCGAACAACAAGAGCGTGAGGCTGAACAACGCTTGGTTGAGGAACTTCAGAGAGAACGTGACAACGTACAAAAGGCCAAGGTTGAGAAGTGGCAAAGGTTGAAGCGAGACTATCCAATCCCCTCCTTCCTTCAGAAGTACGTCAACGAAGTGAGTGAGGATGCACAGGCTGATGCTGCTCGAGACCGCTTTGTGAACGTGGCCATGCTTGGAGATTCGGGAACCGGAAAGAGTTCATTGATCAAAGTCATCCAGTCGACTTGCCTCCGGACCAGATGCCTAAAGTCTCCATGGAAGGTGATGGCACGCTTCTGCCCAAACGATTTCCATTGGAGAAACTGGGTCAAGTCTCTCTGTGGGATCTCCCCGGCCAAGGAACTTCGAAGATTCCTTCCATGACATATCTCTGCAGCATGGGCCTGAAATACTTCGATGCCGTCTGCATCGTCACGGATGGTCGTTGGTCTGAAGGGGATGACAACCTTCTGGCAGCCATCCACTATGCAGGCATTCGATGCTTCATTGTCCGAAGCAAAGTGGATCTTGCCGTTGATGCTGGAGTGGAGGACAAGGGATGGGGCCTAGCTGAGACGCTGTCGCATGTGCATCAGCAGTTGCAACGGCAGACTCGGCTGAAACCACATCGCATCCATCTCTTGACATCCAGGGATCGCTTTTGGAAGGACTTCGGCTCTGTGGACAGCTTCTGCAAACATCTCCAAGAGGAAGTGGAAGCGTCTCTGAAGGAAGAGGTTGCGGAGCAAATGTTCGAAGAGGCGCCGCAGGAAGATGTGAACATGGATGCAGTGGATGCAATGGATGACTGCATCATGACATGTGATGATCAGGTCGATAGGGTCGAGTACCTTCGCCTTGACATTGACAATCAGTGCTTCAAATCAGTCGGCTTTTTGAAGCGGGCTGGGGCTTGAGGGCTTGAGGGTTTGAGGCCTTGATTCGGCTTGAGTTGAATCGCCTCATGTGCAGTTGGTGGCTGGGTTCATGTTCAGGCTGCACTGCAAGTTGCTGCGATTTAGTGTGATTTAGTTCCGTTGCGAAGCTTCACCTCTGCCAGAGCTGTCTTTTTTTTGCAAGGAGGTCATCATGTCAAATCATGTGATCATGACATGTCATCACGAATCATCCGCTGCTATTGTCACGATGTTTTTTGGCAGAGGTGTTTCCTGTGAAGCAGGCCGCCCCTCTATGCTGTTCGCACCACTTTAGAGTAGCTGGAGGGGCGGTGAGTGCAACACGAAGTCCGTTTGCGGCAAAAAGACAGCTCGTTGTCGTCCGAATGCGAATGCAGAATAGGTCCTGGGTGGTTGGATAGTTGGTGAGATTGGATAGAAAACGGAATCAACGAGGATCAAAGAGGATCAAATTCCACACGGCCAGACAACCTTGCGAACCACCTTTCTGATGCCGGATTGAAGCTGAAGAGCGTTCACACTTTCAACCAGATGAAGTCAGTCTCTGAAGGGTTGAAGGGAGTTGTTGACAGCCTTGTCAGCCTTGTTTTGCAGGTGGCTCTTTGGGAGCACAGCAGTTGGGAGCTTTGCACGCTTTTCAGTGACCATGTTGAGGATTTGCTGTCGGTGTCAATATCCGCGCCAGCGAAGGTCCCATTCAATGAGCATTCTTGAACGACTTTGAAGAAGGTCCGTGCCTTTATGCTTTCATGATCTTTATCATGTCCGTAGCAATTGTTTTCGAATTGGTGGAGAGTCAGAAATATTCACTGGTCAAAACAGTCAAAACTCATATGTTGCAACCTTTTGATTGGATCCCAACTTTTGATGTTCAAGGGCATGTGACGCTTGGGGTGCTTCTATCAGCAAACACGTTGCAGGTTTCCTTTCTCGATTCTGCCGCTGGGCATTTGAGGACCCTTAGTTGGGTCATTCGGTTCTGCTTTGTTTGATTTCATTTGTCGTGTTGGGGCCTCGACAGTGCATTCTTCTTGCAGATAAAATGTGAAACAGGAACTGCAAACGTGCGTAGACAACCCATGAGCCCCAAAAAAAGTGTGACCACAGGGGCAGCTAGATCATGAAAAACGATAAGGCAAGGGCGCTTCCAGTGACTGCAAAACCCCACATCTTTTGTAATTTTCTTTCCCAAGCAGAGTTTTTCTGCGCTTGAAGGCTGACTTGTGTGATGTGGCAAGGCGTCATATTGGATGCAGAGGCCTGACGCATGTTCCGGGTCAAAGTCGTGGCAGTTTGAACTCATGATTTTTTGTCAGCGAAAGTTGGGTGCCCTTTGAGCAAATGAATCAGATGAGGATTTTTTTGGGAAGATCCGGATTCTTGGGAGGTTGGTGGCGGACTGAAGATTGTTCCTGTTTCTTTTGGTGCCCAGCAGCTGACAGCCCAAAGCCCGCCAGAACTCGACCAATTTGTGCCGCTGCAAACATGGGCGGCAGGGGCAGCAGGGAGGTTCACCACTACCACGAGGACAAGGAATCCAAGGAAATGGCTTGAAAAGCCAATGAGGAGATGGCTGCAATCCGCAGCCAAATGGCAGAGCAGGAGAGGAGGAATCAGCAGAATCTGGAACGACATCAAGAAGCTTTGCGCAGAGCTGAACAACTCCGTGCTGAAGAAAGAGACGCTTATGTGCAGCGTTTGCAGGCAGAACAAGAGGAAAGGAGAAGGGAGAGCGAGAGAGCTCGTGAACAACTCGAACAACAAGAGCGTGAGGCTGAACAACGCTTGGTTGAGGAACTTCAGAGAGAACGTGACAACGTACAAAAGGCCAAGCTTGAGAAGTGGCAAAGGTTGAAGCGAGACTATCCAATCCCCTCCTTCCTTCAGAAGTACTTCAACGAAGTGAGTGAGGATGCACAGGCTGATGCTGCTCGAGACCGCTTTGTGAACGTGGCCATGCTTGGAGATTCGGGAACCGGAAAGAGTTCATTGATCAAAGTCATCCAGTCGACTTGCCTCCGGACCAGATGCCTAAAGTCTCCATGGAAGGTGATGGCACGCTTCTGCCCACACGATTTCCATTGGAGAAACTGGGTCAAGTCTCTCTGTGGGATCTCCCCGGCCAAGGAACTTCGAAGATTCCTTCCATGACATATCTCTGCAACATGGGCCTGAAATACTTCGATGCCGTCTGCATCGTCACGGATGGTCGTCGGTCTGAAGGGGATGACAACCTTCTGGCAGCCATCCACTATGCAGGCATTCGATGCTTCGTTGTCCGCAGCATGAGAAAGGATGGGACCACTCCGTGACGCTGTCGCATGTGCATCAGCATTTGCAACAGCAAACTGGGCTGAGACCCTCTTGACATCCAGGGGTCGCTTTTGGAAAGACTTCGGCTCTGAAAGAGACAACTTTTGCAGCTCGAAGAGGAAGTGAAGAACTCCCTGAACGATGAGGTTGTGGAGAATATGTTTGATAAAACACCCGAAGCAGTGGATGCAGTGGATGCAGTGGATGCAGTGGATGTTGATGGCCTAGGTCACTCAGTAGGTTCTTGAAAGCGAAAGGCTCCGGCTTGGCCACAGGGTTGCGAAGCTTCACCTCTGCCTATGCTGTTTGAACTTCCGGTTGAACACCATGATGAAATCGTCATCACACCATTATCATGATATCATGCTAATATCATATATATATATATATGTATATTTATAATTATAATATGTCATGTAATGATGTTATGGTTTTGAGCTATGAGTTTTTGGTGATTGCTGATGTTTGTTTGTTTATTAGTTGGCAGAGATGTTTCCTGCGAAGCGGGCCTCCTACGCTGTTCGCACTTTGAGTAGCGGGGGCTTGAGGAATATTGAGGGCTGGAGCGCCATATGTGCAGTTGGTGCCTTGGTTCTGGCTTAATTCCGTTGTGAAGCTTCACCTCTGCCAGAGCTGGTTTTGTTTGTAAGTTGGTCATCACGTGATCATCATGTGGTCATCACGATCGTCCGCTGCTATTCTAATGCCACGATGTTTTTCGGCAGAGATGTTTCCCGTGAAGCGGGGCGCCCCTTTAGAGTAGCTAGAGGATTGGTCAGTGCAACGTAAATCCCGATTGCGGCAAAAAGAAAGCTTGTCGCGCAAGCCAACCCGGCCCCATCCTAAGCACGCAAGACTGTACTTGTCAAAACGATCTTGACATAACGAGCCTGGTTGTGGATGGCGGACTTGGGTGGCTGGAAAAACTACAGTAGGAAGCGGGAGCCGTGCCTTGCCAGGCAAAAGGTTCGTTGATCCATTGATCACAACCTGAAGTGAATTTAGCCCCTACAAGCATCAACAATGATCCATTGAACCAGGTACTTTTAGCAGCTAAAGCATCTCGTAGCAATGTCCATTTCACCTGTGTCGTGTCGCGTCAGGTGGAACTGCTTCGAGGATTCGAGGGTGGACGCATGTGATACCTGTCAGTTGCCTCAGTTGTTTTCACTTCAGGGCCTTCAAGGCTTTGATCTTCTGGTAAACTTTGAGATGGAAGTAGTCCGATGATTGAACACCATTTTCAGATCCGATGAAGTAAATCATAGTAAATCTGTAAAACCATTTTGAGATCCGATGATCAACCATGTCCGTTGAGACATGGTTGACGCATGTTCCTGTGCTGCAAAGTTCATGGCGTTATCCCGCTGGGCTGATGTGATGCTGTTGGCTGTTGCAATGCAGGATATCCAACCTCCTGGGTGCGCACAACAGCAATATCATAACTATTAATAGATAATATTATGCTAAAAAAAACGAAACCCACCTAAACCCCTCAGAAGATGCCTAAAAGTGTTTCGCAGGATGGTAATCTGGATGATATTCACCACATATTTGAAGGTTTCCCATGTTTCTATCTATTTTGAGCTTGCTATACACAGAACTTTGGTGCCATGTGGGTTTCCACTTCAGTTGCAAGATGATTTTCCGGGTGCTGATCAAGGCTCACAGCAAGCACAGCAGAACCAGTTTCACAGTAGATGATGTTTGACATAGATATAATTGGGAGTTTCCAAAATTGGAGGTTTCCATAAATGGGGGTACCCTAAAACTGAATGGGTTTCAATACAACAATACTCTAATGACTTGGATGATTGGGGCTACCCCTATTTTACGAAACAGGCATAAGTTTTTTGAGGTCCCACATTTAGGACATGTGTTCAACAGAACACTTATCACTGAGACACTTGCTCTGCCATTCCAGTGACTTCCGCCATGTTGCGACAGGATCTGTCACCAGATCCCCGAAGCCAAGAGGGGAGCCGAGTGGCGGAACTTGAGAAGCGGCTGCAGATCTTGGAATCCGAGATGCTTCCAATTATACAAGAACTTGCAGCCCTGAAACGTGCGGTGGATTTTGGATCTACACGCGGAAGCGGCCTTAGCGGCTCGCAGTGGCTCTCTCTTGGCTCTGAGGCTAGCGACAGTGACATCAGTGACATCGATCGAATCAGTGACATTACGGAGCACATGGAGTGGCCGGAAGAGGAGCCTGAGGTTTCACCCATGGCCAGCATGGCCGCATTTCACGAAGACTTTGCCCCAGAGATTGTGCATACGAAAAAGAAGCCTACTGCTGAACCTTTGGTGGCTGGGACTGAAGATAGTGACCAGAATGACCAACTGGTGGCAGAAAGAAAACTGTTCTGGCTTCAGTTGATTCGAGACCATACCTCGCTGAAAAGTCACAAAAAGCTGGGCATCGGAGCCTGGCTGCTGTCTGCAGCTGGGCCAAGGATGTTTTTGGCTTTTTTTCGTGGATAGCTATGGAAAATGACCCATTTATAGATGATGTACCTTTTAAACATGTACATTTTCCATAGCTATGTTAAATAACCAAAGGGTAAATCCATTAGTAGTTGTATTGCCCAAGAGTCACCACTGGGAGGTTTATCGGACTTGACCACTAGCTCTGCTTCAGCTGGGACCCGCCAAGATGTTCCAACTTTTTTCGGATCTTTTCGGAATTTTTGGACTTTTGGATGCGAAAATCATGTCAGTTTCGGTGGAACTTCACAGAGGTGTGGTGGTTGCTTCAGGTGCATCGCAACGCAACCCTTTCTTGAACTTGGAGGAAGCGACCCTGGCCGATGGTTGGAAGTTGAATCATGGGATCTTCGCCAACTTTATGGGGGCGAAACGACCAAGTTTTAACATGAGAAACAACATGAAACAACCATTGGACGAACTGGACTAAAAACTTGAACATGGAGGATTAAAATCATGTAATGGTAACATATTTTCATGATATAAGAGGAAAATCATTGCCTTGTGTCCAATTTGTGCTATGGCTTCGAATCTGAGGTGTTTTTTGTCATTGGGAAGCCTCCCAAAACCTGAGATTTAGATATTCCATTTTTTTGGATGGCGTCATTGCCATCATGGGAAGGAGGTCAATTCAAATGTGACGTGCCACAGATCAGAACTGTTGTTGGGTAGGGAACTCTATCATACTCGATCTGTATTTCGGCCTGTGAAACAAGACATCATGGAGAGCCGTGAGCTTGGGAGAAACAAAAACAGATCCAACAAAGGGAGAGAGTTTTGGGATGGGGCTTTCTGTGTCTTTGAAAATCTTTAGATGCCATTGATGCCATCCAAAAAATGGAATAACAATATTTTGATGGCATCTAAAAATGGAATAAACATATTTGGATATCTTTAGATGCTTGTTTCAGCTTCATTTTTTTTAAGGGACATCTCTCAGGAAGCTGGAGCTCGAGATACAGACAGAGTCGGGCCGCAGGCTGCGGCCTCAGCAAAGTTACATAACTGTACCTGTAGTATGGTCGTTCACAAATTCAACTAGGGTTGAACGACGTTGAACGATTCATATAGATTTTATTAGCTATATTTAGCTATGGTAGAGTCTATAAATATATTTATCTGACATATCGACTCAAGTATGGTAGTCTGGTACTTTCAGAGTAGGGTGTTGAGAGTAGGGTCAACCTCTTTTGGCGTTCTGCGACATTTGGATGCTTGGATTGGGTGTTGCGCACCCTCTGGCGCCAAGTTGTCTTTGATGAGCACACGGATTCATCCTTCCTCACTCTGGCGTGGTGCGCTCAGAGCTGGTTGCTACCAGATTTGCTTTGGCTCAAGAGGCACCAAAGCAGCGACAATGCGCTTGGTTTTTCCTCTCAAGACATCTTGATGGATCTGATTCATGTTTGGTGCAGCGTATTGAGCCTTGATCTTGTCTGGCCAAGAATTTTGTCTACTTCCCGAAACAGTATGACCAAAAATGATCGAAACGCAGATTTTGGTGTTCAAGACTCAAGATTTCACAGCTTTTGCCTTGACTTCCATATTGCAAGTTCAAACAAAAGCTCTATACATTTGGATGATTTTTGATACATTTTTGATACATTTTCTGTAGACTTTCACACTTTCGCACCGGAAGATGATCTCCTTATCATCTGAGGGCCATGGGATCGTCTCTTGGGTCATGGACTCAGTTTTGCGGGTGATCAAACAAGCAAGGGAGGATCAGAATCCACGATGGACCCCCCCATTTTCCCATGTTTTTTAGATGTTCTTAGTATGTTCCGAGAGGTTTTTCAAACTGTTCAGGTATTTTCACCTCGTTCCAGCTGAGGCGGGGGTTGCCTCAGAGCAAGTTCGTGGCGGTCTTTGAGGGAGACTTCCTGGAGGCTTTGCAGTTTCCGGTTGGGGTTCTTAGAGATTTTGGGTATGGGTCCCAGATGGGCTGCAAATCAAGCCGCAGAAATCGTCATTTTTTTCGAACACAAATTGGGTCTGTAAGATGATTTTGCAGTATTTCTCTGGGGCCTAATGATTTTGAACCGCATCATACGCATTTCAGGCGATGTTTAGAATCTTTTTCTGTGCCATGATGAGCTTTTTTTTGCTCGGACATGAGCTCATGCTCGCGGGCTGGAAAATTCAAACTTGAACCATTGGCTCCCTTGCCCCGAGCAGAAAATATCCCCCAAAACCCGGTGACATGTATTAAATTTGAATAGCCTCTTTGATTTGGGAGCTGGGATAAATCGGCCTCTTTGGTTGGAACCAGCAGATTATATAGAAACCTTGGGAGCTCTCCGACTGCTGTTTTGGTTTCGCCAGACCTTACTGTATTACTCCTGGCACATGAAGGATCCGTTTGTTGCAAGAAGCCACCTTATCGGACTGAAGTGGTTTTCGAACACTCCTACACCAAGCATAAGGACAGTTGATCTCAAACTTTGGTGATATTTGTTGATATCAAAAAATATCAACAAGTTGGCCCTAGTATAAAACGATCTGTTGACATAGTTGGCACTTTGAAGTTGCTTAATGTCTTCTTTCGTGCCAACTTGACTGTTCTATCTCGTCATATCTCGTCTATCCCGACAGGTGCTGCCAAAAGCTGCATATGTGGCAGCTCGGCACAAGGTCTCAAGCGAGTACGATTCCATAGCCGCTACTGCAGACAAAAAAATGGGGATGAAGAGCAGTTGTGTTTTCTTTGTTTGCTCAGTGCCGCACTCCTGAAATCAACATAGCTTTCATTTCTGTTGGTTGTCCGCGTGGTCCACCTTCCCAGAAACTTGTGCAGCCGCGGGGCCGAAAAGCCGAGATATGCAGGATGCTCACCTTACTGAGGTGGGTATGCATGTCATCACCAGAACATCACCAGAACTCACTGGCATCAGGAATGGATGCGAAGCATGTTTTGGAACTAAGAGCTTGTATTCTGATCCAAGCAGAACACGAACCAGACACATGTTCAATATTTTGCTTGCTTTTGGCCCACATTTTTGCCGAAGCCATGCTGCCAGATCACCCTCGCAAACGCAAGGCAGATGACCGCAACGCTTCGCCACAGATGCCAACTCGGAAAGTCTTTCGGGGGGAGCCGGTGGAGGAACGCCGCATCCCCGAGACGCCCAAACAGGGCCGTGAAATTTCCTGGAACCTCTCGCAGTCCTCATCGTCCTCATCTTCAACCAGTGCTCGGACTTCGTCGACTTTGTTGACTTTGTCCCAATCTTCGTTTTCCGCTTCAAGCAGCCGTTTGCCCACACGGAGATTTCCACTGGATCAGCTTCAAGACGCGGAGTACCGTCAAGAACCAGATGGCCTTGAGCGCCACGAAGACGTGAAGAAGGAGAGCTATGAGAAGTCCGAGGGTGACGTGAAGGAGGAGAGCTACGAGAAGTCCGAGGGTGAGGCGCGCACATTTGATGTGATTGATGTGATGCTGATGAATAAAGAACATTGCTGTCGCAAGCGCTGAGAAGTCTTGATAGAAATCTTGCCTTCCATCGTGACATTCCATGGGCTAGATGTAAAGTTGGGGCTTCTATTTGTCCCAGGGTCTCCTGGGCATAAAAGAGTATGCCAAATACCCCGAATAGCTTGATGCCTTTTTTTGATTGCCCTGTGGCCAAGTTTGGAACCTGGCTCCCGTCAATTGAAGTTGACTTGCGGAAACACTTGCATCAACTCTTCACTGGCGTCCGCATGGGGTTTGATAAAGTCATTGAATGTGTTCGATCCAGGACCAGGATCTTGGGCCACCTGCGCCATCTGCAGAACATTTGGAGAGACTGGGCATTCTTCGCCAAATCGACCCCCACAGGATTGCCGACACATTGATCAGACAAGGCAAAGCAGGATGGACTTGGGACAAAAGAAAGCAATCAACCGTGTGCGCTGCAAGCTTGCTTACACACTACACCCTGGGCCAGGTACAAAACTTGACAACGTACGACGTAAAACCAGTTGCAGGGGCTGATTTACAATCTCCGATGTATCAGGCTACACTAGTCACGGTGTTGTCTGACAAGGTCTATGTTGGCAAACTGGCAACAGATGCGCCTGCAGCAAAGAGGTCAGTGGCCCAAGTGTTTCTCACGGCCCCAGAAGTGCAGGCCCTTTTTGACAAGATACCACCAAAGCTTTCCGACATCAAGAGTAAAGTCAGGCTTGATGAGATGGAAAGAAAGAGATGCAAGGAACACAACGCCTCAAGAGCTGTTCGCCATGAGATCGAATTTCGCCGTGCAGATGCTGTGCTGGCCGTTTTCCGTGAGATCGGCTACCGCATTGATCTTTGGGACCAGCTAGACGAATTGGGTCCTAGATCCCACAGATCCGGCATCGTCAGGGCAGCCTCGCCAAGGGAAAAGCGATTCTGATCTCATCGAGGGGATAATACTTTGGAAACCCAGTGTTCATCCAGAATCTGATTCCAAAGTGTCTAATGTTCATAAATCTCGTGTCACAAACTAAAAGTAGCATTCGTGGCGTCGTTTGGGAACTGTTTATTTTTCTTCCCTCGATTTAACCGGACAGTCTCAGTCGCCGTCTTGGATCACCCAGAGGTTTCCTGATCTTAGTATTTGCCCATTGGATCCATTTGCAACTGGGATATTCAATTTGTATACATAAATTACCAATGTATGATTAGTATATGCATATATATATACACATATATATATACATATATATATATATATGTACATATACAGACACTTTATACATGATGAAATTTCAAAATCCAAAAATGACAATGTTTCGTGGAACATATCAAATGTCATTGCTCACATGGCCCCGCCATGACTTGTTGCTTTTCATGGTTTTGGCCTTCCAAACCACCAGAAAATCTGAATGCGCTGAGGCAGGTCGGACATTCTCTTTGAATTGAAACTATAAAGAAACCAAACCAAACTCCAGAGAAATCAAAAAGGCATTTAAACATTGCGAAGACCATTGGCTTGGCTTGAGATGTGTTGGCTTTTCGGACAACGATCTGTGTTCTTTTGGGACATGTGACTGCCCAATGGAGTCGTCCAAATTCTGTGAAAGGTAAGGTGCTGCCTTCATTCTGATTGATCTGTGGCCTGCACATTTAGAGGCCACCAAAAGCGCTCCAAAATGCTGCTAGGGAGCTTAAACCGGAGGAGAACTTGTGGGGGCTAAATGAGTTGTTTTCCCAGATTTGTTGTTTTCACCAGGTCTTTCCCTGACAGATTTTGCAAGGAAAAACTTCACAAAACCTGGGTATTTCCTGGAAGATTCCGTATATATATTTTTCAATCCAATTTGTCAAACAATTTTGATGTGCAGACATTTTTCGCATCTCGTTGGCAGGACCGCCACTTTGACTGGGATAGTCTTGTTGAGGATGTCCAATGCAGAAAAGATTTCTGCAATGTCATGGGCACAGAAATTTTTGCCCGTCGCTGTGCCTGTGAAATTTTTGGCAATATCACAATGCAACAAGTGGGCACTATCCAAAATATCAACTGGTAGATTCTTATCGGGGTTATATATACGGTTTTACAGTTATGCAGGTATCGACTACTATATAGTAACACCCAAAAAGATAGAAACGTAAAATCCTAATAAAACAGTGGTACTTACATTACAGTTTTAATGCATTGTGGGAACACAGCCCAGCCAAGGTCATAGCAGCTCAAGGTTTTGCAGTGCTTGCACCTCCGGCAAGTTGCACCGAGGGGATTTCCATAGTCATGGGCGTACCCCAATAGCTGGATGGTTTATTTCATGGAACATCCTATTAAAATAGATGACTTGGAGGTACCAGCATTTTAGGAAACATATATTGGATATTTTTTATATGGATATATTATAATGGAAACTCCTAAGATGAGAACTAGGGGTAGCCCTATTTTAGTGACAACCCCCCATCTAGTGTTATGGTCAGTTTTTCAGGATTCACATCATTTTCCTCATGTGGATTGTCTGTTGATGATTTGATGAGTGTTACCCTCTGGTAATCAAACATGGCTAGCTGGCTAGGCATTGAACCGATCGGAGCTGATCTGATTTTGGGAAGTGCCAGGCTATTGGGTCGAGTCTACAAGAGAACATCAGCCAGATGAATGGTCTGGCGGAGCAGGTGTGACATGCAGTTGGATGCTGTGACGATCTTCCCATCCATGGCAGTTGTGATTGCAATGCCCGAAGGTGTTCTAGGTCCTAAGCGTTTGAAGCTACCCATTTCGAAGAGTTTTACTTCGCCATGAAAGTGAAGAATCAGGATGGTCCATGATTGGATTGAAAGATGAAGAGTGACGTGATTTTTTATGAATTTCTGGAGTCCAATTTGGAGCCATGCTGAGTTCTTTTCACGACCACGGGAAGAAAGATGTGCAGTCGGCCGCTTGCGACTCTACCGAAACAAGGTAAGCATCTGAGATGCGCTTGGTGCAGCTTCTTGATATCTCATGATATCTCGCAACCCTGAAGGTCTCGCCCAAATTTGGATAACTGAAAACGGTTCCCTTGTAGATCTCACGGAGAATTGTGGTTAATCTTCAGGGATATCACTAGCTTCATCTCTCAACAGACTCCTGTGACAAATTCTAGGGACACCTTTGCATGCCACTTTGAATGTTCATGAAGCATGAAGTGCCACGGTCAGTACAACCCCAGAAGTCGCGGAAGACATTCACTATTCACTAAAGAATCTGAAGAGATCTACCGTTGCTTCACTATGTGCGATTGAAACTAAGATACTGATTGGAAGTGAGTTCTAGGATTCAAAAACTCGAGATGCACCAGAAAATTCACCTTGGGAAATTGGAAAAATCGTTTGTGTGTGCGACATTTCGCCAATTTCAGCCGCCCAAAATTCATGGCCATTTCCCCATGGCCCAGCAGTTTTTCAAGTGACGCCCTTCGATCACGAGGTCATTGGCTATCGCGAATTGGGCGGTGGAAGTGCCAGGTTTTTGGAGGTCCCGGCGCTTTCAAAGTGGATTGGCTGCCATGATTTTCCCATCTCAGGTTGGTGAAGGACTCATTTTTGGGTTATTTTTGGGTGAAGGATTCATTTTATCTTATTTTTTTTTTGGTGATTTGTTGGAATCCATGAGGGCAAAAGACATATTGTCGGACACTGGTCGGACGCTGGTTTCCCGCATTAGCAGTGATCACCAGTCAGTTTGATCCAATCAGCAGGTATCCAGCAGCTACACAAGGTCATCAAGCTGAGAGATTTAGAAAAATGCAAGCGGCATCAGCTTGTGTCCCATGCAACATCATTCAATGCAGGTGCATGCTTTGGCTGGCGGTGGAGCTATACCAAACCCAAAGGTGCTCCAAAAACGCAAAACGAGACAACGAAAACTCTGTTGCAACGTGGCAGCAGAAAACCACGATGGAATCCTGGAAAGTTGCGACGTCTCTGAAGGTGTGTGATGGACTTGAGTGCTTTGTTTCCCTCACTTGCCATGTACATGTATAGTGCTTTCTCATCTTTGCTTCCATGATTGTTGTGAAAAAACAACACGGTTGTCAATAGCTTTTTTTTTTTGCCAAAATACATCAGTTGATACCCTCCGGTAGTCAAGGTTTGCTCGATTCAATCCCAGACGTAGGTGCCTGGTTTGGTGAAGCTTGCCTGCGCACTGCATCGTTCGTTTCAGGACTGGTGGAATCATGGAATCACTGTGGCTGGAAAGATAGGAAAGAACAGCATTGATGTTGGGATATTGGGATGTTGGGATTCTGCATTTGGTGGTTTCCAAAAAAAAAGGGGTACCCCTTTATCGCTGGATGGTTTATAAGGGAAAACCCTATTTAAATGGATGATTTAAATGGATGATTTGGGGGTAGCCCTATTTTAGGAAACCCCCATTTGGTTTCTGAAAACCACGAAACAGGTCGAAGTTTGTCTCGTGCTTGGATTGCAAAGTAGAGCAGTGGCGACATAGCAAACTTGAAATGCGGATGGATCAGAATTGCATGTGGCTGTGTCTGCAAATCGGCTAGCCGCGGCTAGCCCGAGATCCATTGTGAATTATGGATTTATAGATTATTTTCATTGATTTTCCTTGACCTTCCCCATATTTTTAGCGCACAGCCATGTTTTGATCCTCATCAGGGCATGGCGCGGCAGATCCTTTCCTGGTTGGCGGAACATCGGAATTTACCACCTGAAGCTTTGCTCCAGCTGGGGCTCCAGTCGATCTTGGAGGGAGGGGTGAGACTTAGGTTCCAAGAGGATCTTGAAGGCTTCATTTCTTTTGAGATTTTCTGTCAATCTTGGAGACAAAATCCTGGATTTTCCATGTGAGACCGATCATCAAAATCTCTCCAATGCTGTCCTGATGGACATTTTGCATTGTGTTTTGCAGGGTGTGGACTTTTTTTGCGCTCTAGCAAAATTGAAACTGCCGAGAGTATTCAAAAAGAAAGTTTTTGACATCCATCATGTGTTTTGGAATTTTTGATGCCAACAAAATCATGTCAAACAATGGAGGTTCAAAGGTTTGTTGGTCGCACGTTGTTTCAGGTGCATCGACACAGAGGCCTTGAACAACTTGGAGGAACGTGTGTGTTGCCGATGGCTGGTTGCGTCTCCGACAGTGAGTTGAATCATTCATGGGATGTTTTCTCAGCATTGGGATTTAACCAATCATGTAAATTGGGAAAATTGGGATTAAGCATCAACAATGCGAAGAATTACTGCCTGAAATTCAGGGATTTATGATCAAATTATAGGAACAACATTGGAACAACCAGCAAAACTATGCAAAACTCCTGGAGATTTTGGTGTTTTGAGGATGGTGACTGCAGTGCATCGGTTCTAAGTGAGAAACTCAGGGCGTGTCTTCAGCACGTCGTTGTGGGTGTCCTTGCCATCGACTGAGGGCTCTGTAGCTATGGCTTTGAATCTGAGGTGTGGAACTTGATGGTTTGGATTGGGAAAGCTAATCCTGAAATGATGAATTCAGGAGATTCAGATATTCCATATTTTTCATGGCATAATTGCCATCATGGGAAGGGGGTCAATTCAAGTCTGACGTGCCACAGATCAGAATTCTTTTTCGGGTCATAGAGAATTCTGTCTGTATTTCGGCCTGTCAAACAAAATATGATGGAGAGCCACTGGTTTCGTTGCAGAAACAGATCCGTGGTTCATTGGATTGAACGTTTATAGGAACAAGTTCATTTTTGATGCTAAAAAACTATGGTTTACTGTAGATTCTCCAATCAACTAGTCCATTGACTACTGTCTCTGGATGTTTGTTTTCAGCTTCATAGACAAGCCCGCCAAAGCCAGGCGGAACCGGAGACGACGGCGGAAGAGTCGGGTTGTAGTCTCAGAAGAAAACTTTGGCAACAAATGAAGGGTAGCATGGAAACCCATGGTACTCCCCAAGTCCCCCAAAGATGTGTTGCTGGTTGGTGGTTTGGAACATTTTTTATTTTTCCCATATATTTGGAAGAATCATCCCAACTGACTTTCATATTTTTCAGAGGGGTAGGTATACCACCAACCAGCTTGAGAGTAGGGTCAACTGTTGTTGAAATTCTCCTTGAGGAGATGCTCGGATTGGGTGTTGCTTCCCCGCACCAAGTTGTCTTTGATGAGCACACGGATTCATCCTTCCTCACTCTGGCGTGGTGCGCTCAGAGCTGGTTAGCTACCTTTGCTTTGGCTCAAGAGACAGGAACCATTTTTCAACCACAATGCGCTTGGTTTTTCCTCTCAAGACATTTAGATGGATCTGATTCATATTTGGTGCAGCATGTTGAGCCACATATCCAGAAGCTTGAACGTGTGGCCGAACATTTTGTGTTTACTTCCCTAGACAGTATGATGGAAACTGGTCGAAACAGGTTTCATATTGTACTGTAGATGTTTTTTGAATGCCTTTGGATAGATTGTTGATATGTTTTCCAATGTGGTAAACCGCCATAAACCATCGCCGTATATCGCCGTTCCGGCGCCATGTTTCGCTTTTCAATCCCATTCAATCCCCTAGCCCTGGTGGTCGTTTATGGCAGGCTCGCGTTACTATAATCCCCAGGCAACATTATGAGATGATGATGATAGTGTCCTATAGAATGTTGACTATCATCCATTCTGATTCTCATCATATGAGTGTATCATGAAGATGTACCTTAGTGTATCCATAGTGCAAAGGGTATGGTGGAATTGTTTTTTCCCGTTTTCTATACACTTTCACACATCACACCCTTGGAAGATGCACTTGTCATACTCATCCGAGGGCTATCGGATCTTCTCCTGGGTCATTGGCTTAGCGCTCTTCGAGGGCAGTTGGTTGATGAAAACCAGGGATGATCAGAATCCACCATTTTAGAACTATGTTTTTCCATGATCTGGAACTATGTTCCACAATTTTCCCCAGTTTTTTTCACCTGTTTTTCTTTAACAATGTGTTTTTTCCGGTGAGTTCAACCGCCCCTTCACCGGATCTCAGCTTTCAGGCTGCAATTCAGAGATCCCACAGATCCAGAGAAGTGGCTGGAAGTGGAGCCGCTGCCTAAGAAACTGGGATGACTCGGGAGAACTGGAGGTTTCCTATTTTCTAAGGGTTCTCATCCATTTCCTAATAGGTTTTCTATCCCTATTATTGATATAATGATGTAGAGGTTTTCTAAAATAGGGAGACCCCTAGTTCTCATCCATTTGAATAGGATTTTCCATTACAAAGCATGGAACCCCCCAGCTCAATTGACTCTGAAGGGATTGCTGAAAGGGAAACTCGGTGGCCATCATGGATGTTCGCAAAGGGTAGAGGCTGAGGTCGGGCTTGCCCCAGAGCAAGTTCGTGGTGGTCTTTGTGGGAGACTTCCTGGAGGTTTTGGGTATGAAACATGGGCAATGAAGCGCAGAATTCGTCATTTTTTCGAACCCCCAAAATGGGGGTGTACCTGTACTAGCGAATGATTTTGACCTGCAAGGCAATTTCAGGTGATGTTTCGAATCTTTTTCTGCACCAAGATGAGCTGATGATCCAACGTGAGCGGGTTAGTAATCAGCAGATCGGCAACCTCTGGAGCGTTGTGACCGCTTTTGCTTTCGAAAGACCTTACTCCTAGGTACAGAGTATGAAGGATCGGTTTGTGAACCCGCCTTACTGGACTGAAGTTTTTTTTGAACATTCCTACACAGTCAAGCTTAACACTCAGTTAACCCTAAACTAAACCGACTTTGGCGCTTACTTTGGCGCTTTAAAGTCACTTCATATCTTCTTTTGTGCCAACTTGACAGTTCTATCTCGCCCCGGCAGGTGCTAACAAAAGGTGCATACGCGGCAGCTCCGCACAGGGTTTGCTGCAATGAGGACGATTCTAATGCAAACAGTATGCTCCAAACATGAAAATCATGAAACTCCTCACCATTTTTCAGAATCCAGATATATTGGATTGCCCAGTAATGTTCCATTAGAATCCATTAGATTCATGTTGATATGTTCGGTTGCAAAAGGGCCATGGATCTTCCATGAAATTTGCATATCTGCAGGACGGCAGCGGTCGCAAACGACGCTTTAGTATGCCTTACTTGGTAAGCCAGCAGCGGCTTTGATCTTCGCACTGCAATGTCAAACAGATGGATGGTTGTGGAGCAAAATCACTGACCCTTGTTGATGGAAGTTGCATCCTAGCTTGTAAATTTCGAACCTGAACTGCTGAACCCAACATTCTCAAGGTTGCATCTTCATTGAGAGACATAAACTGAGAGATGCAAACTTGGAGAAGTCGTTCCTGTCACCCTGTTGCCGCTCAGCTCAAGCGAAGATGAACCCTTACAACTCGGGTTACCCGGGTGGCCCCGGTGCGCCAGGCGCTGGTCCAGGCGCCCCGGCCAGCAGCCCCTTTGGCGCCGGCGGCAATGTGCGCAACACGCCCTTCGCAGGCGGTGCACCTGGGGGATTCCCTGGCGCCATGGGCCCCCCTGGAGGCATGGCACCACCACCCATGGGAGGCATGCAGCCGCCACCTATGGGTGCTCCACCCATGGGAGGTCCAGGTGCTCCACCCATGGGCGGCCCACCAATGGGACCACCTGGTGGAGGGCCTCCACAGATGGCGGCGCAGAGCAATTTGCCGCCACCGCCCATGAAGAGTGCGTCCCCTGCCTTTCCGGGCACGGGAATGGGTGCCGCGGCCAACAATGAGCCGCCCGCCGCCTTTGGGGCGGCTGCCAATGTGCCTCGACAAACTCCCGGTGTGTACTCAAGTCCCATGGACAACAGTAGCATGCCAGGCGCTGCCATGCCTGGGATGCCTGGGATGCCTGGGCAACAGCAGCAGAGTGGGCAGGATGCGTATTCAGCGCAGTTCTTGAAAGATGTAGATACCTTCAATTCCCCAGCCCACTTTGTTCGCTGCTCGGTTTCACGACTGCCGAACTCCCTCAGTGCCAAGCAAAGGTTAAGCATCCCTTTGGGTGTTGTTTTGCAACCCTTGGCACCGTTACCACCAGACATAGAGCCGGTTCCATCGGTGAACTTTGGCGTCGTTGGGACCATTGTTCGGTGCAAGCAGTGCCGGACATATGTGAACCCCTTTGTGCAGTGGGAGGCAAATGGGCGCCGTTGGAACTGCAATCTTTGTGGCTTTTCCCAGTTGACACCGGACCCTTACTATGCCAGTTTGGATGAATCAGGCAAGCGCATGGATCGATTTCAGCGAGCTGAGCTACACAAAGGTGCAGTGGAATACATAGCTCCAGGAGAATACATGGTGAGGCCACCTCAACCACCAGTTTTCATGTTTGTGATCGATGTGTCCTATACCTCAGTGGTCACAGGGCTCTTGCAAACCGTGGTGACCAGCATCGTTGAAGCCATCCAGTCTGGAAAGATTCCAGGGGGCCAAAGAGTACAGGTTGGAATCATCACCTTTGACACTTCTTTGCACTTCTACAACTTGAACTCCAATCTCAGCCAGCCTCAAATGCTAGTTGTCTCGGACTTGGATGATCTCTTTTTGCCCTTGCCAGATGATATCCTGGTCCCACTGGCGGAATCAGAGGCTGCCATTGTGAACCTCTTGGAGTCTTTGCCAGGAACCTTCGGGGAGACCAAAGTCAATGAATCCTGTCTGGGCTCGGCAGTGCGTGGAGCATTCATGGCCCCTTGGATGAATTTTTTGCGATCTGATCCGAAGAGATTTGGAAAATTCGACTGATCTGAAGAGAGAATGCAACTGTGTCATCACCATACTTTTTTTAGCTCATGATCGATTTCTATCGATTTCTATCATCCAAAACCATCATCACCTCACCATCCAACTCATAGCAGCCTTTTCACAATTTTTCCAACAAAAAATGCTGTGACTTTGGAGAGATCTTCAGCCAGCGACTCAGCCACCTTTAGGCGATGAAACACATCGGTGGAAAGCTGCTGGTCTTTGGTGCTTGCATCCCCTCGGTGGGCGAATTGGCCTTGAAATCCACCCGGGACAACCCCAGGCGAAGCTCGGGAGCCCGAAAAAATCATGTGGAAATCCTCTAAACCTACAAAAAACTGTGGGAAATCACCATTTTCAATGGGTAAATCCATGTAAATCATTGTAAATTCGACTGGGCCATGGCTTCAATAGCGAAGTGTTAGTCATTACCAGAGGGTAGATCCTGTTAGATCCTCATGGGCCATTTCAATGGCCAGAAACTTTGGAGTTCCTCGGGTTTCATCATGTTTCATCCATCCTTCCAGGCTCCTGGGAACAGATCGGGAAGTAGAGTTGCTCCGGCCGGCAGGCGGGGACTCTGGGGCTATTGGAAGTTTTTTGACATTTGGCATCCGCTAAAGTGATTCTGAACTTTAATACCTCAAACATCCCAAAAACATCCCAAAAACATCCCAAAAACATCCCAAAAACATCCCAAAAACATCCCAAAAACATCCCAAACTACAATGAAATGCATCCGTTATTTTTTTCCAAGATCTATTTGGACTGATGACACTGATGGCATCTCAGTTTCTAAAAAAGCTTCTTCTAGGGATGGATCAATGATCAGTACTGAATTCAGGCAACGATGGCTATAAAGAGCTGGGAAAGGACTGCCATCTGATGCTGGAAACTGCTCAGTGTGTCTGAAATTAGGGGATACCACCTGAAAATGGCGGCATTTTCATGGGGAAAACAATGAAACATTGATAAATCATGATAAATCCCATGGGATTTCAGGATAGCCTATTTTCCAACAAAGCCCAAAGCCCGAGGCAAAACTGCGGGTCCAGATGCATCAGGGATTTGGTCATATTTTTGCCACTGTCAGCATTGTCAGCATCGTTTTGATGCAGACAGAGGTACTAATATATAATATTGGTTTATAATTTATAACTTATCACTTCCATTAATTCTTGATATTTGATATTTGATATATCCACCATAAACCTCAGTTAACTTAATAGTAAACCCCCAAAAAAATAGATAGACACGTGTTTCCAGAATGGTTTGATCCCACTTTTCCATCTCTTTTTGGCCTTTTCGATCCTATGGCGCAGGAGTTGACGCCGGCGCAGATCTCCGTGGAGCTTTTCTTGGCTCCTCAAGCCTATATGGATTTGGCCTCCATCTGTCCACTGGCGAAGTTCACAGGTGGTGATGTGCATTACTATCCGCAGTTCAACATCAACACCTGCTTTGCAGCTGGGCAGTCGCAGCCTTGTATGATGGTTAGGATGGTTGATGATGGTTGATGATGGTTGATGATGGTTGATGATGGTTGATGATGGTTGATGATGGTTGATGATGGTTGATGGTGGTTGATGGTTGGGGGCTGGCGATGGTAGGCGGATGAACATGTTTTTTGTTTAACAGAGGAGAGTGCAGCTGCATTTTGGTCCACATTTTGCTGCCATCCCACTGACATTTTAAGCTGCTTAGGAGAAATTCAAGTCAGAGTTGGTGCATGTGCTCACGCGCTACATGGGCTGGGAAGCCGTGATGCGAATTCGAGTCTCCAGAGGGTGGAAGATCACCAAGTTCGATGGACATCTCTTCATCCGTGGCCAAGATCTCTTAGTGGTGCCCAACTGCCACCAGGATCAGACCTTTGCCATTCAGATCGACATGGAGGACCCTTTGCATTTTGAAAAAACTTAGGCTTTTGAAGTGGAGATATAATAGTAACTATTAATCACTAATGAATACTACTTGAACTCATCTGATGTTCCCAATTGAAGCTACAGAGTGGGGAGATACGTAGTTTACTTGGTGTTTGAAGATGTTTTGCGAGATGTGAACCGGTGGTTTCACCATGTTTCACCCATATCACATGGATCTTTTCCAAAAGAATCATCTTTTTCATCCCATCCCTCTGGACTTTTTGCACATCGGCCCAGGAGAATGTGACCCCTGATCCCGTGCTGTACGTTCAGAGCGCCCTGTTGTACACCAACAGCGAGGGTGAACGGCGCATCAGGGTACATACCTGGGCCGCCATGACGACACCAAACTTCAACGACATCATTGGCTCCATTGACGTGCAGGTCAGGGTAGATTCATGGATGGTCGAGGACTTTTTCTGAATTCTGGTTGCGATTTTTGGACCATAACACTGAACTTGGATCTTTTTTGTCGGTTTTCAAGATTGAAGTATTTTTGTGAGGCTATTTCAAGAATAACTGAGTCATTCTTTCAACCAATATCGAAGATATATGATATTTGTCATCTTAAGATATTAGCTATAATATGCTATAATACATTACTAGTATTGACACATATATAGTAAAATATACCAATAGTGATAATATGAATAGTTCATATATTAATCATTATTGTATAATATTGATATAGTGGTTCTATTCAGTGATCTATTGTGATGATATTTATTAGGTTCATATACGCATCATCTTCAACAAATTGGTGATCTTTTCTGGACAAAAAGTGTTCAAAAAGCCTTTTTTGGTTGATGATTACTTCGGGGATTTGTTCATCTACCCTCCAGAAAAAACGGTGATTCAGTGACTTCAGTGAGGGAATGATACTCCAAGTTTTTCATGGGAATCCCAAGGAAGCGAGCAGTTTTTCATGGAATGACATTTTGGGATCCCTACAATGTGCGGCCCCCGTTCGATAGCTAAGTTGGTGCCAATAACTCCAATAACTATGGTTTATGGTTCTTATAACTTTAGTTACTGGGGCTTATTATAAACCAACTTATAACGGGGGGGGCCACATTGTATCATTTCGCCGCCTGAGCACAACCCTGGACATGGACAGGCGAGCGCCGTGATGATGTCGCACCAAGCGTTGGATCAGTCGTTGAAGACCAACCAGACCGATGGTCGGAACAAACTCAGCTCCTTCTGCCAGCAGGCGGGGACATCACAGCGGGGCATAACGCTTGCAGGGTGGAGTCAAGGTGTGTAGATGAGGGTTGGATCTCAGTTTGTTTTTCTTTAGACGTACAGATTATGTACTTGATGTTGGAACATTGTTGAATTCATATGAACTTGTGGCACTGACTATCAGTCGACCCCCAGGTGGTGCAGGCTGGCAACTTGTGCCCACAGAGTGATGCCTTGCAATTTTTGCCTCTGTACATCATGGGCATGTTAAAATCGGCCGCCTTCCGCGCCACCAACGACATCTCGGCGGACTTGCGGACCTACATCTGGATGCGGCTGGAGACGATGTCGGTGTCCCAGAGTGCGGCCTTCTTCAACCCCCGGTTGATGGCCTTGCACAGTTCGCCAGAGGAATGCCGGATGCCCAATGACCATGGGCAGATCCAGTTGCCAGAGATGTTGAATCTGACGAGTGAATCCATGACCCAGGATGGTGTCTACTTGCTTGAGGATGGTGAGTCGATGTATATGTGGATTGGCAGGGCAGTAGATAGCAACTTCCTCCAGGCTGTTTTTGGTATGGGATCCTTTGACCAGCTCGACGTCTTGGCAGCTGAGAGTGTGGTGGGTACCAGAAATGATCCTTTGTCAGAGACTGGGCGTATAAAATCGTCGATTCAGTTTTGTTTTTCTGCTATTGTGGGGATTGATGATGATGATGATGATGATGATTATGATGATGATTATGATTATTATTGTTATTATCACTATTATTATCATCGTTATCATAGCTTTTATCAAGGCAGTTATTACATGTTTTGGATGACCTTTGAGCTATATAATCATCTAATCCTCTGTTCAGGCCGTTGTTTCTGCATATTTTTCTGCTTTTAGGTCTTTAAGGTCATTGTCAGAAACGCCCCCAGCATTCAGGAAAAAGTGGGCAACATTATAAGACAAGTGCGCTCCGAGAGACCTACACCCTTCCTTCAGCTGCAGATTATGAGACAAGGGGAGCCAAAGGAGGCCAAGTCTCTTGGATTTTCTCATGATTTTTTTTGTTTTCTCACTGGGAAGGAAATCCACTGGGTGAATCTCAATGGGAAGATCACTTTTTAATATGTGTTTTTTTCGGAGTTCCGCAGCAACTTTGAGGTTTTTCGCAGCCCTGATTGAAGACAGGACTGTTGGAATGCAGAGTACCTATACCGAGTTTTTGCAGCGGATGGGGTATAGATCCCCACAGGCTACTCCCCCTCAACAGGGTGGCATGCCACAAATGCCCCCACCGGGTCCCGCCGGAATGATGGGGGGGCCTGGGGGGCCGCCCATGAACCGAGGGTATTAAGCGAGTGAAAAAAACCTCAGCTGATTTCCCCAGAAGAATCGCGATCCCGCGAGCACCGGACCCCACGTGCAGCAAAAAAAAGCTGCGCCGGCAGCGAGTTGATGCGAGTTGTGTGTCTTGTTGCACGGATCATAGCTGAGAATGACATCTTTCAGCAGAGTGATGCTAAGCTGATTGACGATTGGGGATTCAAATTCCAGCGGAAAGTGACATGCTTTCGATGATCTTTCGCCCGATGGACAGCTCAACAGGTACGAGGTCAGCCAAGTTCTGTGATTGATACCAGCAGCTTCATTGACAAGGAGGACACAGATTTTTCCATGGCACCTCAGTGCACCCCTGGCACCATGAACAAATGGTGACCAGCGCCATCCAGAAATCGTGGTGGATGTAGATTTACACATATTTGAGACCATTTTGGGGTGTTTGATATCAGGTGGATGGGACAGAGAACGCACAATTTTATCAACATTGATTGTTTTTCCAAGCTGTCATAGATAATTTAAATTTATTTTCAGCTCATGATCTCCTGGTGCCCAACTTTTCTATTCGGGGGTTGCTCGGTTGGCAGGAACAGTTGCCCTTGCTGCGCTTGGAAGGCCGAAGCTTTGACATGCTGTGAATGGAGGTGTTTCACGAATTTTCATAGGGCCAAAATGGAGTCCAAAGATTTAGATGAGTCTTGATGTGATTTCTTGGTACCTAACATTTGTATGTCAAGGACCCATCAAGATCTTTAAGATGGTGACAAGATCTTTCAAGGGACTTGACTCAGTAGCTTTGACTCAGCAGGTGTCAAGTACTCCGACTTGCGGCAGTTCTTGGACTTAAAAGGCCCCTTTGGCCAAGACTTCGTCGAAATTCGGGAGGCTGAAAGGTCGCTCAATTTCTGTTGGGGATATCCCAACACAATCATTGGGAATATCTCACCACCATCCAAATTGGGGACAAAAAACCATGTGTTGTGAGATATCCCATCCCATATCTGCGAAAAGATCTTCCAATTTGGTGAGTAAAATCGATCCTGTCCTAGGTCGGCAACGCTTTTGCGGCCAACGCCTGTTGGAAAGTGAGGAAAATTCCACAGCGACAGATGTTGGAGCAGATTGGCTGTAATGTTAACCCAGCGCCCAGTTTAGTACTGGGAACTTACCAATTTTGATAGTAATTTGTCACTTAACCGCACATAAATTGTTAGATTTTATTGGTTGACATTATGAACCATCAACACTTTGGAGTGACGCCCATACACTCATGGTGACATCTTGTGCCAACATTCATGGAGAGCTGGAAGATTTATACCGCCGAAGCTTTCCCCAAGTGTATACATCAGCTGATGCAAAATTACAAAACAACAGCTCCCGCGCCAGATTTCAAAGCATTTAACAGGTTACATGTTAAAATTTGACAGCACAACACGTTGGGGAATCGTTCACATTGGAAACATGTCATGCGGGTACAGCAGCAGTTTTGAGACGTGAAGGGCAGGCTAGTGTAAGAGTATTAAAAGTTGAGCTTTGACGTTTTCATCGAGCTAAGAAAACTAGCTTCTTCAATATCAGATATTATCAGATTATACTTGATGATAATCATATAGGATATGATATGTATATGTACCTCCGACCCGGGTGTAAAGATGTCAGTATTAAACGTTACTCTGTAGTGTGTCGGCTTAAGCTGTATGGCCACCTGTCTTCACTGCGATAACTTTGTGGGAGATCCTTGCCCCAGCTGCCGCACGCTCTTCCGCATTCGTCTGCTGCTGCTTGAGAGAGCTGTGCCCCTGGACCAGGAGGTGAGAGTCCTGAGTATCCTGAGGCACGCTGCCTGCGAGCTCTCTGACGTGTACGAGCAGCACGGGACCCTTCGTGCCTCTGGCAGTGGAGGGGCAGCAGGAAGCGGGGAGTCTCCATCCCTGGAAAGCTGGGTGAAGCCCAAGGAGCCGGCGGACCAAAAGCCAGGCCCCGATAAGGAGGAGAAGAGAAAGAAAGAATCGAAGAAGGCCAAGAAGGAGGAGTCAAAGGATAAGAAAAGAAAAGCACCAGCAGCGGGAGCGGAAGGAGCTCCTGGGAAGAGAGAAGAAAAGGAGGAAGACAGGCGGTCAGAAGGAGAGGTAATCAGAGCTGCCAAGGCGGCACCTGCGGACGAGGCAGGAGAACGACGGGAAGAGGCCGAGGAAGGCCTTCAGGAGCACGTTGACCAGTACGTCAGCTCCAACCCTGAAAAGTTTGGGCTGGGCAGTCTCTCAGTCCGAGGTTCAGCTGCCCGGCATTTCCAGGAGAGTGAGGCCAGAGGACGACAGCGTCCAGCAGAACCAGAAGGACCCCCACCAGGTGCAGAGTTACCAACGGTTGGAGAGAGGCACGTACAGAGGCGAGAGAGATCAAGGTCGGGTCGAAGGAAGTCGAAGGGTGCTAGGCACCGCCAAAGAGGTCGTGACTTCTGGAGACAAGTCCATCTACAGGAGCAATGGCGCCGAAGGCAGCCGCAAAAGGGAAAGCGCGCGCCCGAGCGAAGGCGAGGGTGACACCGCGCAGATCGGGAGCTGCCGGAGGGGGCGCTCCTGGGGCAAAGAAACCTGCATCGAGGATGGCCCCTCCGAGCAAGCGGCCAGAGAAAAAAGAAGAGGATGCCGGGCTCGAAGCCGAAGCCTTGAAGAGGTGGCAGAAGGGGTATGCCGTGACCTTGCACCGGCTGGACCCTCGGGAGTTGGAGAAAGCTCCTGGGATAGTTGTCATCGAGGGGAGTTATTACCATCACCCCCTCCAGGTTGCTGGGAAAGTGACGGGGGTGGAGATCTCTGGTGGCTCAACGAACTTGAAGCTGCGGCCAACAGGTACTACCAGCGAGGAGCTGTTGAAGTACCACACAGGGCATTGGGGTACCGAGCTTCGGTGTCACCTATGTCATCAAGGTTGCAATCGAGAGGAGGTCGCCGACGATCTCGTTCACATCCAGGTTGCACGCCCCTTGAAGGCCGCGGCAGAAGAAGATCCTTGGGTCAAAAACCTGGAGGTGACAGAAGCTCCAGGAGTGGACGCAGACGTGGACGAGATGGCGCTCTTGAGGGCGAGAGCGGCAGAGTTGGCGGGGGTTCCAGAGGCCCCTGGGAAAAGGAAAGCTCCAGAGGAGGGGCGCGGTCAAGGATCAGATCAAAAAGAGAAGAAGAGAAAGAAAAAGGAAAAGAAAGTAAAGAAGAAGAAGAAGAGAAGAGACAGCAGCAAGAGCAGAGCAGAGACCTCAGGCGAGGAGGAAAGGATGGATGGCACGCGTCCCCGCCTGGCCAACCAGAAAGAGGTAAAGGCACTTTTCCAGGGAACAGGCCTGGACCCCAGAGACAAGATACGAAACCGGGTGGTGAGGAGAGCAAGAAAACACCTGAGGAGGCGGTCAGAGAGAAGCTCCTCGAGCGATTCCGGGAGCGAGAGCAAGAGAAGCAGCTCCGAGGATGGCGAGACGGCCGAAGAGAGCATCTTCGAGACCGCGTCCAAGGTGCGGGTGATTGCGGAGCATTTCCCCGGTGCCCTCACGGCACAAGCAATGTCGCAGATGAGATCGACACTCCTCCAAGAGGTTGGGTTGGAGGATCGCCCCAACACCTTGCACCCGGTGGCGGTAGCATACCTTCGGCAGAACCTCCAGAAAAGGGCCTCTGGCCCCACTCTGCGGGAGCTGCTGACCCTGTCCCACTGCCTGGACAGCTTGGTGAGAGGGAAAGTGGCCTCGGCCACCGATGTGATCACACAACGGATCAAATCGATAGAACAAAGTCTATCGGGAAGCCACTGGTCGGTGTCCCAGAGACTCGAAGTTCTACCACCCGATTCGGTGATGCTTACAGCGGTGCCGGAAGCTGCTGCGGCACAAAAGGAGCTCTATGCGGAGTCAAAGGCTCGGTACTACTCAGGGTTTCCCGATGGACGCGCTGGCAAGGGAAACAAAGGGCAAGGCAGAGGAAAAGGAGAAGGGAAGGACAAGCCAGGCCAGAATGTAGACAGGGATCGGAAAGGATCAAAAGGAAGTGGGGGGAAGGCAGACCCCAACAAGAAGAAGGACTGAAATCTGAAAAGATCAGAGAGGCTGCAGAGAAGCAGTCCCAAATGGCGGGAGTATGCACTCCTGGGAAGGAAAGTGAATGCGCCAGCCTGTGGGAGATCGGGCGATATGAGAGGGGGACGGAAATGGCCCCTCAGCCCTGCTATGAACTTGGCGCTGGGGCGCAGCAGCGGCACCCTCAAGGGCTGCCCTATGAGCTGTCCTCGCAATCAGTGCATGGGCCTTCAGCGAAGTCTGGAGAAGGAAGAATTCAACTTGGAGAAGGAGAGGCTGATGGGCCGACCGGCTCTGCGAGCTTCGAACCGATGCAGCGCGACTTTTGCGCCTCTCCGAGAAAAATGGATACGCTTTTGAACCTTGGGGATTTCACCTTGGGAACTGTTGGTCATGTTTTGTCTAACAAACTCCTGGAAGTGTTACCGCTTTGCAGCCAGGCCACGGGTAAAGGTGGATCTAGGTCTATTTTTCCTTTACCCACTTCTAGGGAGATTTTGTTGGAGATAAAGCATGACCTCACCGGTAATGAACTCTCTTGGTGTATCTGCTTGTGTATGTCCCTGAACTCACTTTGGGGAAACGAAGTGCTGAATGATGAGCCGCCGAATCATTGTCAAAGTGTTTGCCTCGGTGAACTTTTTTCACATGTGAGTTTTTTCTGTGGTTTGACGGCACCTTTGGTGGAGCTGGACTGGGCAAAGTTTTTCAAAGTAAAGACCATTGACTATCGTGGAGATGAAGTCAAGGTGGGACGATGGTTTAACTGGAACAATGTTGCTCCTGCCCTGCCTGCTGAGATCGGCAGAGTTCCGCTAGAGGATGTCTGTAGCCTAGGGTGCAGGCACTATGTCCTCAATTTCGATGACTACCTCAAGCCACCCTCTGAATGGGCCCCAGTGCGTGCTCCGAGAGTCATGGTGGAGGACTCTTCGTGGGAGGCAGTCTGCACTGGATTGGTGTCCACGGGGGTATGTTGTTGGCTGGAGGAATCAGAAGTCTTTCACGTGGGTGACGCGCCCCTCCTCAATGGCCTCTTCGGAGTGTCCAAGGAGGAGTGGACCTCTGATGGAACGGAGGTTTTTAGGTTAATCATGAATCTTATTCCTCTGAATGCGCTGTGTTTACCGTTGTCTGGAGACGTGGATACTCTACCATCTTGGGGTAGCATGAGCCCTTTCTTTCTGCAACCAAGTGAACACTTGCTTATCAGCTCTGAGGATGTGAAGTGTTTTTTCTACACTATGAAAGTGCCACTGACATGGAGAAAATTCTTGGCTTTCAACAAGGCTGTCCCTGATGGGGTGCTGCCAGAGCACTTGCGGGGAAAGAGGGTCTTTTTGGCATCCACTGTTTTGCCGATGGGGTTTTTAAACAGTGTGAGCCTCGCACAGCACGTGCACCGCAATCTTGTGGCCTGGAGCAGGGAACACCAACCTGATCTAGCCGGGGAGCAAAATGCCCCTGAACAAGAGCTGCGGAAAGACCGAGCCTTCAGCACGGGGAAACCCAATTGGAGAGTTTATCTGGACAATTACGACCTCCTGGAGCGGGTCGAGGCAACTATGATGACTGACCTGGAGGGCACTACAGCGCCGGGTGTGCTGGCACTTCGCCATGAATATGAGCGCTGGGATGTCCCCCGGAACGTCAAGAAGGCCGTGGAAAGGTCGCTTCGTTGTGAAATGCAAGGTGCAACTATTGATGGTCAGGTGGGTGTTGCCCTCCCACGCGAGGAAAAGCTGGGCAAGTATTTGTCTCTGGCTCTCCAGTTGTGTCAGGCTCCACGTGCTAGTCAGCGACAGTGGCAGGTCGTTTGTGGGGGCTTGGTATATGTCAGCATGTTCAGACGGGCTCTCCTGGGGAGCCTCAACGGTGTCTGGCGGCACATTGAAAGCTACAATGCGGGGGGTCCTCACTTTAAGGCAACCCCTGATCACTGCCGTCTCGAGGTGTTGCGTTTCCTGGGGATGTTTCCCCTGGCGAAGCTTGACTTCAGGCTGGATGTACACCCTGTGGTTACTTGCAGTGACGCTTCGACTTCAGGCGGGGGAATATGCGCATCGTCGGGCACCACCGTGGTGGGTCGCTCCATCGCGCAGGGGGGCTTGCGGGGTCAGTTCCCTGAACAAGTTACCTCTGGCGGGATTTTGGCCATCGGCTTGTTTGATGGCATCGGCGCATTGCGGGTGGCGCTGGAGTTGCTGTCCGTCCCGGTTTTGGGTTATGTCTCTGTGGAGCGGCATGAACCAGCCCGGCGAGTGGTGGAGCGGCATTATCCGGGGGTGTTGCATTACCCTGATGTCACCTCAATTGAGAGCGAACAAGTTCGACAATGGAGCACTCGGTTTTCACAAACTACCCTGGTCCTGATCGGCGCCGGCCCACCCTGCCAGGGTGTGAGTGGGTTAAATGCTGACCGCCGCGGGGCCTTGAAAGACGAGCGTTCCTGTTTGTTCCAAGAAGTTCCTCGGATCAGAGACGAAGTCAAGCGTTTCTTTGCGTGGTGCCCTGTGTTTGTCTTGATGGAGTCTGTCGCGTCGATGGATCGAGGTGACTGGGAGATCATGAGTCAAGGGATCGGTGAAGAACCTGTCCGGTGCGATGCTGGCACTTTGACTTGGTGTCACCGACCGCGGTTGTATTGGTGCAACTGGGAGCTGGTTGACATGAGTGGTTACACCTTGACAGAAGGAACGGATGGTGGTGTGCGGGAACTCTATCTCGAAGGCAACCAGGATTTGCGAGAGGTGATTCGTGCGGGGTGGGTGAAAGTCGACCCTCAAAAGTCTTTCCCCACCTTTACTACGGCTCGGCCCCGGCCCACACCTGGACGAAAGCCGGCGGGAGTACAGCAATGCTCCTTGGAGGAACTCAGCAGATGGACCAATGATAAGTACAGGTTTCCGCCATATCAATATTGCACTAGCAATTGTCTGGTTAACAAGCGCAACCTCGTTCGACTGCCAGACGTTGGTGAGCGTGAACTGATGCTCGGTTTTCCTTTGAACTACACAGCCGGCTGCCTACCGAAGTCCAAGCAGAAGGGAGAAGAGTACAATGACTGTAGACTTACCCTCCTGGGTAACACCTGGAGTGTTATCGTCGTGAGCTGTTTGTTGAATCAGTTATTCGGCCGTTTGGGGCTTACGGCCTATCGTTCCCCTCAGGAGATCTTGAATCTTTCACGCGCAGGGGCTTGCCCCACTGCTCAAGGTAGGCTGTTTCGTTTACCCTTGAACCCACCAGCAGGGCGAGGGGAGGATGCCAGTCTTGAATTGGCTAGGAAACTTGCCAACCTTATTTCAGTCAAAGGTGAAGACATTTTGCTAACCACCCCTACAAGCCAGATGGGAAAGTTTGCTAGGCTGCGTGCAACTGTTCCGGCAAAATGTTGGAGGTGGAAGATTATCGCGGGATGGAAGTGGCGCCGTGGAGGTGACCATATCAATGGTTTGGAGTTGCGGGCGATCCTGACAGCGCTTCGGTGGAGGGTGGAACACGCGGGTCATCACAGAGTTCGATTGGTTCATTTGACGGACAGCCTAGTCTGTCTTCACGCTTTGAGTCGAGGGCGTAGCAGCTCCCGAAAGCTCAGGCGTGTCATGTCTCGCATCAATGCACTGATTCTCGCCTCTGGCATTCACCCCCTTTGGGGTTACGTGCACACTGAGCAAAATCCTGCCGACAAACCCAGTCGATGGGGCAGGCAGGTGCGCTCCAAATTTCGTCATGCCAAAGCGTAGAATTCTTGAGGCACCGGAGGCCAGTGCACGAGCGAGACAGAGGAAGGAACTAGGAACTCTACAAGACCTGACCGTGCAACCCGCCACTCGAAAGCGCTATCAGAAGGCCATTGCTGGTTTTTTCTCCTTTCTTAAGCAAGAGCAGATCCCCATCCCTACTAAGCGTGACCTTTTCGATGGTATTGTTTGTGAATTTCTAGAGTATTTATGGAGTACAGGGGCTGGGCGAGGTTTGGCAAATGACACACTCGCGGGTCTACAGGACCTACAGCCTAGCCTTCGGCATCATTTGCCGGGAGCCTGGCGGCTCCTGAAAACATGGGCAGTAAACGAGATTCCCAATCGGGCCCCTCCTCTTCCTGAGCCCGTTGTACATGCAATGGCAGGATGGGGTTTTTTCCATGGGCATAATTCGTTTGCTATTTCACTGATTCTGGGTTTCTATACTATGCTTCGTTCGGGAGAACTCCTGGGTCTCAAGTCCTCCAATATTATGTGTGCACCCAAAGATCGACAAGTCCTGGTGTCCCTTGGGCTCACAAAAGGTGGAAAGCGCCAAGGCGCGGCTGAATCTGTTATTTTGGGGGTTGAACCTGGGGTTATTTTGGTACAGCACTGGAAGACTCTGGCTTCAGCATCTACTTCCTTGGCTATCTCACCTGCTAAATGGAGATCTCTTTTTGCTGAAAGCCTAGCTGCACTTGGCTTAGAGTCTTTTCAATTTAAACCTTACTCTCTGAGACGGGGCGGTGCTACTTGGTGGTTTCAGAAGCACCAGAACTTAGATCGGATTTTGGTCCAAGGAAGGTGGATGGCTCACCGGACTGCCCGTATTTATTTGAATGAGGGATTAGCCATAATGGCCAAGACCCAGATCAATTTTGAAACTCCCGCTTTTCGGTCATTCCTGCATATTTACAAACAAACTGTCAAGAAGCCTTCTTTCTCCACACTTGAGCCTCCAGCAAAAGTTGCTGGAAGAGCTGGGGGACGTGGAAGGAAGAACAAGAAGGGATGCAAGGTGAGGAAGCGTGTCCAAAAAATTGCAATTTTCCGTTTTTCACAGGGCTGACTGCTGTTTTCTTGGGGGCAAGATGTCAGGAGGAGTGGCTCGACTACCTTGCCGGGGGAAATTGACTTGGTTCTCCTTTACCCTGGGTGTGGCCGGGTAATCGAGAAGGTCAGCTAAGAGAAGAGCCAGTAGTCACCCCTGTTTGGATTTTCATTCCGTTATTTCTCAACTTTTATATATCTGACAAATCTGCTGCAAAGCGGAGTAAAAGTGTTGTGCTGCACATCTTTGTACCTCCGACCCGGGTGTAAAGATGTCAGTATTAAACGTTACTCTGTAGTGTGTCGGCTTAAGCTCCCGAACCCCCCCATCCCCGGGAGTCTTTACTCCTGAACAAGAAGGGATGCAAGGTGAGGAAGCGTGTCCAAAAAATTGCAATTTTCCGTTTTTCACAGGGCTGACTGCTGTTTTCTTGGGGGCAAGATGTCAGGAGGAGTGGCTCGACTACCTTGCCGGGGGAAATTGACTTGGTTCTCCTTTACCCTGGGTGTGGCCGGGTAATCGAGAAGGTCAGCTAAGAGAAGAGCCAGTAGTCACCCCTGTTTGGATTTTCATTCCGTTATTTCTCAACTTTTATATATCTGACAAATCTGCTGCAAAGCGGAGTAAAAGTGTTGTGCTGCACATCTTTATATATATAATATGGTCAAAATAATATAATCAGATTCAAGATCATAATGTATATATATATATATAATGTTTATCATCATGAATATATATATATATATATTTATCTCATGACAATATCAATATCAGAATATTTTCTATGTGTCTTTAACTCATATTCTGATTTTGATTGTCTGCTTTATGGTGATGCCGCTTCCGGTTCGCCATGACAGATGAAGATGAAGGTGATGGGCTGGTTGGATGGGCTGGTTGGATGACCTGGATGACTGGGTGGTAAAAAACATGGAAAAATCCATGGAAGAAAATTGAACCATTGAGCTTTACAATGCTTTACACACATCTAATCAAGTAAAAAAAATATTCTGAATATTCTATGAATATTCTGAATATGATCATTGGAGGACTTCAGAACTTCACCATAAGTCTGATTGTTAGATTTCCAACTTGGAGTTCCGATGTTCAGAACTTTGGTTTGATGGGCCTATTGATGGGCCCAGCATTGCAATTGTCTTTTTCGATCCGTGACGATCTGCGGGATGATCGAAGTTTCCATTTCTCGTGCTGAGGATTTGTCAGAAGTGGGAACAGCAAAACCGGATCATTTGATCTTTGCCCATGTATCGACCTTAAAAGAAGAAACAAAATCCTGACTCTCTGTAGCTCAAAACACGGAAATTGCGTGGTTGCAGTTCCAATCTTAGCATTTTTCAAGAAAGTTTCATATCTCTTCAAACAAATACGGAACTTCAAAATGTCACTTTCGCTTCGAAATGTTCAACAAAGCATTTCCCTTCAGAGTTTAAGGATGTGAAACCGTTAATCTAAATCAAACTCAAATGTTGATGAAGTTTCATGAAGTTTCTATAAATAGGGAAGAATTTCTGCAACAGTTGGTAGGTGGTTTATCACATTAATTATAGGGTTTCAGCCATCCATCGTGTGACTCGCGCCCAGATGCCCCACCGCTGCCGGATGAGCCGCCGCCGTTGCCGGATGAGCCGCCACCATTGCCGGAAGGGCTGCCCCCGGAGGCTCCATGTTGACAGATATGGAGGTGCCCCAAATCATCCATTTTTGGTAAGAAACCACCCATTTTGAGGATTATAAAGCATCCATTTTTGGTAATAAACCATCCATTTTAGTATAAATCAATGATTTGCCACAGATTTTGGATAAACCATCCATTTTAGTATAACTCCCCTGTAGAAAGGAGCCTCCCCCACTTTAATGATTTTTAATGGTTTTGTGGCTGGGGTATAAAGATACCGGAAAAATCAGAGATCTTTGTACATTCCAGTAATATGCACCAGAATTGGACCGTTGCATCACCTGAGAGCCTTTACAGGTGGCGACCGAAGCCACAAGTCTTCACCTCAGTGAAAGGTGCTCACATTGTTAAGGATCTAAATCATGGATAATTTATACATGTGTATGTATATATGTATATGTATATATGTAATATATAAAACATATACCCTCTGGTTATTTAACATAGCCATGGTATAGATGGCCCATAGAAATAGATGGTTTACCTATTAAAACTGGTGATTTTCCATGGCTATGTTTGTCATAACCAGAGGGTATATGTTATATATACATATATACATATACACATAAAATATCTACATATCACTGTCATAACTATAGTCACAACCATAGCGACAATGATAGTCTTACATAAGTACAGCTGGTAAAAACAGAGCATTTTTGCTGTGTTTGTTGTTAATTCAGCTTCCTCCTAAGGCTCTACCGCTCCGGTGGAGGAGCCTCTTGATGGCAGTTTTCTGTGGTGGTGACGAGCAAAAGTCCTGGACTGGTTGATGGTTTAGTGTGGGTACCCTCTGGTAAACGTTCACAGTTTGCTATTGAAGCCATGGCCCAGTCGAAATAGTTGATTTACTGTACCCAGCTACATAGCATGGGTGGATTTTCCATAGTTATGTCAACGTTTACCAGGCCGGGTACACTTTCACTTTCTGCTCATCAAAGGTACTGGAAATTCCCCCAAAAAGGCCTATGGAGGTTTTGATGGGAAAATCCATGGTACACATGTGGGATTTTCCAGCTAGCCATGTTTGACCAGAGAGGCACCAGCATCTGAACAGCACCATCTGAACTGATAGGATCTGATAAGTGGTTGGGTAAATTTGCTGAGTCGTGGTTCGAAAAAAAGACCAGCACAATCTGCAAACCGCACAACAGGCTGATCATCGGGGAGCAGATTTAGATAGCTGACTATCCGTACCACAAGGGTTGTGAAAGGTGGTTCTTGAGGGCATTTTATTCAAGCCATCGCTTTTCCACGGCAAAATATGTCAATAGATGCATTTTCCAGTCAAAATAGCTATGCAACTGATCAAAAAAGGCAGTAGTGAAATGTAGTGAATAGGTATAGTGGGTGCGGAACAATTCAAAACATGAGTATATCATCACCATCAGCACTGGTTGAGATGGGTCTTGCGCTCATCATTTTGTTTCTGTTTCTGGGCCAGAGGGGTTTCACCTACATCTTCATCTTGAGGCCCCCTGCGAAAAGCCAAGAGGCAGCCAGCCGATTGTCAGGCAGGAGACCAGGGGTGAAGAAATTTTCTATCAAAGATGCGAAAGAGACAGCCGAATCAGATGGTCTTGTTGATGCTGATTTAGTGATTTAGGGTTCCCCCAGATGCTCAATGGATCTAAATGGATCTAAATGGGCCAAATGGTTGTGTTGACCTTGATTGATTTGCTCAGTCCAGCTGTATCACCAGGTATCACCAGGGATCACCGGGTATCACCAGCATGTCCTGCAGGCAGTGCTGTAGCTGGTGGTCACACGCCAGAGAGTATTGCAAGGTGGGGCTGCTGTATCTAAAGTTGTTGCGATGGAAAAGGCTTGAAAGTCGAGTATCAAAAAAGATATCCCAAAAAAAACAGATCAATCATGCAGGCAACACATGGTAAGCAAACAAAAAACCAGTGGCTTTCAAGGATTTTAACAGGTCTGTATGTTATGAAACCATGTGAACCCCCAAACAGCCAACATCCGCCAAGCTGGGAGGTTGCCCCCCAAGCTTCGACAGCGGCTGGTGCAGAGAGGTATCCTGAAGGAGGAAGATGTGACTTGGCTCTCATTCCAGGTTTTTTCTATCCATCAGGATTCATTTGGACATATGCCACAAATTTGACGGTTTATCCATGTTTATGATCATAAATTCCCATTAAGTGGTGGCCGAAAATGGGTGTTGTGTAGCCTATTTTCAGACCCATTTCTTAAGATTCATTTGGATGGATCAATGATACACGATCATCTTAGCGGTGCAGGGCTTGGAATTTTTTTTGTCACCTGCACTAGTGATTATATAATATTATATAATGATATTTCTTGTGATTCCATCATGGATGTATGACAACCATCATAAATGGTTCCTAAATGGACTACGATGTGATTAGTGCGACGGTGCAAATTTCAAAACTTTGGGTGTCAGAAAATACGAAATATGGGGTGTCACAGGAACTTGGATATGGAAAAAAAAATGGACGATCAATCATCAAAAAATTGCATATGGGTTACACCATAGATGTTATCATACATATACATATATATATATATTATAGCTGTAATATTGGATGATTTTTGCGACATTGATCAAATCAGGCAGCATCGTATTTCAAAAATCTCATGCCGAGGTGAACCTGGCTATGAGTGCTGTGCAAGGCTGGCATCACCAGATGGCGGTACATTTTTCATCATTTTTCGCCGAAGGATGGATGATTTTTGATGATTTTACCAGCTAGAAACATCTCAAAAGCTGGATAACTTTGATGATTTGTGATGATTTTTGGACTTCAAAGGCGGCAATGATGAGCCAATTGGTATTTCTGGTGCGATGGGATAGGTGCTGCATCCAGTATATCCAGTCCTCCAGATCCTCCAGCGTTCTGACCTTGAAGCGGAGCCATGTTGAGCAAAACTCTTCACAAATGGTACATACTAGTTATGATAGAACTGTATAGAAACATATAGAAAAGTATCTTAGAGATTCAGACTATGAAAAGAGTTATCTTAATCACCAAAACTCCAAAATCTCTTAATAGTTGTATCTAAGAGAATTATTTGCAATGTGCTGTGCTCCTACTTCCACAAACGCTCCTTGGGATCTTTGTCTTCCCAAGGACTCCAACAAACATCACGGGAGCGGTGGTGAAAGCTGCGGCTCCAGCGCCGACAGTTGGTGACTCAATCCTGGAACTCGGCGAACTTTGACAAAAAGGAACAATTACATATCAGAAGATCTACCCCTTATATAATAGCCCATAATTGCCAACTTTTGAAAATTACATATTCAAACATCTCATGCAGAAAAAGTATGAACAAGTTGTAGAGGTGAATTTTCCCAGCATTTTGCAGTGTCTAAAAACCCATCCCGCCCTACTTCCCGGAGCATCCTGAGGCGCCGGCCGTGACCTCTGCAGCCGCTTCATTGGCGTGGGCGCAAGCTGCCGCGGCGCGCGTGAATGAGGACTTGGCGAGGATAGCCGGGGTCATAGCCAGGATGATACCCCATCGCTGGTTGATTTCATGGATAATCCATCAATACATGGATGAGAACTGGGGGTTAATTTCATGGAAACCTTCATTTCTTACTGATATAACCATGTGATTTAGTGAAGAACCCCTAGAAGTTGGGATATACCCCCTGAAACTATGGTGAACTGTATCCACTTAGTTCACTGGAACTGCATTTGACGCTTTCAACTGCCATTTTTTCAAGGAAAAAGCTCTTGCCACTGGAAATCAATGAGCCAAGGCCATGGCTAAGGCAGCAGCAGCGGTGACCAAGGCCACTTGGGGATGGCTGGCTGGGAATCTCGTTAAAAACATGAACATTTGCCCAGTGTTTTTTTGAAAGCTAGCGTCAGCTAGCTGGAGTCTTCTTGCTTTAGCAAGTATTCCGGGGGCTGCTCAAGGACATCACGTGATTTTTCACGCGAAAGGGCCCCCCCAACCCCCAACCCCACCACCATCACCATCATCAGCATCATCGTCATCATCGTCATCGTCATCGTCATCGGTTTCGACATTGTCATTGGCATCGTTCTCGTCATCATGATCATGATCATCATCATCATCACCATCATCACCATCATCACCATCATCACCTTCCTTCTTTCCCCTACCCCGCTAGCTTTCGTCATCCACCCCCGGCCTCAAGTTGGATTTAGGTTGAGCCTCAGGCAGCCCAGCCCAAAGTCATGGCTCCCATGTCGGCGCCGGCCGTGCCCAAACAGCCGGTGCAGCATCCTGGAGTGTCCCAGCAGGCCCCGCGGGGATGGCTCGCCATGGGAATCCCTCGCTTTTCATCTCAACATTCATCCAAAATTCATCAGAAATAGCCTTATGTAAAGAATATATATGTAATTATATGTATATATTATGATATATTGATATTGATATACCCTCTAGTAAACATACAAAAGGCTATTGAAAATGGCCATTGAAATAGTGGATGTACCCATTAAACATACTTAAAATGGTAATTTTCCATCGTTATTTTGGGACAGTTTACCAGGGGGTAGCTGGTGTTTATGGATGTTCATCCCAAGAGGGTTGGCATTTCCGTTTTGATCACCTGGATGTTCTCCTCAGGTCTATTCGGCTGCACCGGTGATTTGCCGGGGAGCACAACTGCTCTGTTTCTGGTGATTTTGGGTGAGTCCAAGGTGCAATTTTTCTGCATTGTACCATCTGGTTATGACTAACATGGCGAACTGGAAAATCCCTTGTAAATGGAGGTTTATAGCTGGGAAAATCATCTATTTCTATGGGCCATCTATTCCATGGCAAACTGTTAAATAACCAGAGGGTAAAGAATTTAGATATGTTTCTGACAAATTGAGTGATACCAGTGATACGTCAAAACCCTTGATGTTCATGTCAGTTCCTAAATGTTTTCACCCTGCTTTTGATGTTTTCGCTATTCAGGGGTGACCTTTAAAGTGTTTGAATGGTTTCACTTGTAATAACCAGTTGATTATGGCAGACTCTGACCTTGGTATATCGCCAGGCAAGAAACACAGGAAAAACCCCAGATCAAAAAAGCGAGGCCCCAAGATAGGCAAGGCCAGGTTTCTGTTGGATTAATGGATGGATATGGAGGTTTCCGTTTCGTCATGGGGGTACCCCCTATTTTTTTCATCCTTATTATTTTCGGATTTTCACGCATTTTCCACTATAAACCAACCATCCAGCGATAAAGGGGTACCCCCATTTATGGAAACCTCCAGCATGGCCCCTTGAATGGGCAAAGCTACCTGGGGTCCCCGAGTTGGATCCCTTCAACCTGCAACGAGGTAAGGAAGCGGTGCTCAAACGGCCGCCGGAAGAGGTGCTCGAGGCGCCATGATCAATGGATCCTCCGAGCAAAGTTCACTGGATGATGAGAAAACAAACTTATGTATGTATATGATATACATTATATGCCCATATATATAATTATATTTAATTATATATAATATATATATAAATATATAAATATCATATACAATATATGATATATATATGGAGGTTTCCATAAATGGTGGTACCCCCAAATGGATGGTTTATAGTGGAAAAGCCGAAAATAAAATGGATGAGAACTGGGGGTACCCCCATTTCAGGAAACCTCCATATGGGCATATAATGTATTGCAAAAAAGTAGATCTCACAATTCCTGTCGGCACCCAACCAGAGGTCAGTGAGGCCAAACGCTCAAAGATGGAGGTCACTGGGATTGAGAAGATTTCAGATGCTTTCAGACAAGTTCCAGATATTTTTTTTTCGGATTCTTGTAGCGTGATGAGGTTGCACATTTCCGAATTTTCTGATTTAGGATACATCTCTGGTTTCATTTTTCCTGGCTTTTTCTGGCTGGCAGAAGTGGATGCTTTAAGACTAAAAATGACATGCCTTTTATGGGACCACTGGGCAATTTCGAGCCGGATCCACTTGGATTTGATCCATTTCCAGTCGGTTTTCCGACCAGAAAAGAGGTCAGTAGTTCGCCAGCGGAAGTTCGCGCAGCCGCCGCGCGGGCTGAAGGACAGGAGGTGCATTTTGGGATGGATGAAAACCGATGAAATACATTGAAATTTTAAATACCATATTTTTTTTTGGGATGAACATCCATGAAAACATATGAAAACATATGAACACCCATCATTTGTTGAGGTTTTATGAGTGGTTAAATGGCTTTTGATCCCAGTTTCTGATGATTTTCTGGTGGATGCTCCCATCAAAACGTCTAGAGTTGGGTAGCAGTCGTGATTTCCCAACAAAAGCACATGTTTTTTTTTTTGGGTGTTAGTTCCACATTTCAACTAGGGTTTGGTTGTATCATAACCAATGCATAACCAATGAAATTTAATACATTGGTGGAATATCATCAGATGAATGAAATTTCACCAGTCATTTCCAACGGACCAGAGCCAGGCGCCCGTGTGGGTCTACGAGACCAAGGAGGCCGTTGCAGCCTCCGCAGCCCCTCCCGTTGCCGTTGCAGCCGTTTCTACAGCTGCGGAGAGCCCACCAGAGGCGGCCAACAATACATGATACTGTAGTTATCTGGTTGGTGGTGACTGGAACATTTGGATTATGACTTCCCATATATTGGGAATGTCATCATCCCAATTGACGAACTCATATTTTTCAGAGGGATTGAAACCACCAACCAGATGATACTGTAGTTATTTTTATTGAACCTAATATTGACATCTCACGATTCTAAAATGAATCATGTTCCCATATTTTCCCTGTAGTCATGATATGTTATGATGGAAGAAATCCTGGATCAGCTGATAGATGGGCAACATCCCATTATTTTGTTTGGGTTTCAACCATCCTTTTGGTGGTGCAGGATTTCGCTGGCCCATCCACAGTGGGTGGAAGTTCCCAGGTGAAAGCACCTCCGCCTGCTCCAGTATGTGCCCCAGATTCTGGAGACATACTGTCGAATGTAACCCCCGGTGCCGATTTACGTGTTTCCGTGTTTCCAGAATGTTATAATAATGTTATATAGATTTATCATTGATTTCCATTTACTTCATATTTCCAGCTTTCCCACTTTTTCTATCTTTTTTGGGGGGGGTTTCTATGTTAATACATGTAATTTATCCAATATTTATGAGTTCCTATAGACATACAGTCTTCGGTGACCTGAAGCTGGCAAACCGATCAGGAAGGTCACCATTTTCTGTGCAAGATACCCCTTGGGGTGAGACCAAGCAGCCTTTCCTTTTCCCAGCAACCTGAAGACTCAAGAAAACATGTGGAAAGATAGAATGAACATTACCCCAGCCATGCTTACAGACATACAGTAAGTATATAATATCTATATATATATATATTGCCAATCCCCATCGCAGCTTATCCCCAAGTCTTTACAGATCATCCAGTGCCAAACTTCAGGAAGCAACTGGTCCACCTTTGCCTCCTGGTTGGGTGAGAGTGCCCCACGAGGGGGATCACTACTACTGGAACACCCAGACGAATGAGGCAGGAAAAATCATCAGGAAAAATCATGAGATTCTGAGATTCCCAAGTGATTTTTCATGATTTTTGCTTCTTTTCGGATGATTTCAAAAACTATCCTCAGGCTGCCAGGCTCAGATGTTTTTGCTGACTTCCAACAGCTCAACAAATCTACTACACAATAGGATCATTCATAGTTAAAAAGTGCCTTTTGACGGCACATGCCCTTTGAGCCGACTCTCAGCAGGTCAGTTGGGAACACCCTGCCCAGCCCTCGGGATCTTCAGCCATGTCGACATGGCGAAGATTGGCCTGGCTGAGGCGGAACAGGCCCAAAAGCCCAAGGGGGAAAAGAAACCCAAGTTCACCGAGGAGCACAAGGCAGATGGATTTACATAATGGAGGAAACATGATTAACAGGCGGATTTGAGGCTACCCTAAGCCAAATAGATGTTGACATATGTTGACTCAGATCTCATTCCAGTCGGCGCATCATTCCAGCGGCAAGGTGTTGTGGACTGACATTGGAAAGATCATAGGAAGACAGGGGATGAACCTGAAGATCATCAAGGCTTGGGTTCAGCTGGGCTGGAGTGTGGTGCCATTGGAACGAAAGGCTGATGGAGACCCCGATGTTGTGGTAGTTACTATGATGGTTTGGCAAAGGAACAACTTGTTGGACAAGGCAGATGCAGAAATCCAGAAATCCAGCTTGGGATAGTGGCATGAAGACTGAGGGCAAGGGGTTTCTCCAACTTTGGTGCTTTCTGAAGATTTGAACAGACAATTGCCATTGCGGCGCGCATTGTGAAGGCATCCATAGGCTGCGACATCCACATCCCAAAGCAGGACGGGTCTTTGTCACAAGATCTGTTGGTATCTCCTGACATCTGGTGACAATTGATCAATCAGATCAATCAGAGCAATGAATGATTGTTGATCCATCCTCATCCGGGCCGGAAAAGTTGGAGACCAGACTTCGCGTCCGTTTGCGTAGCGCTTGCGTAGCAGGATTCGGGTTCGCGAGATGACAAGAAAGATGGCAAAGGCAAGGGCAAGGACGGCAAGGGCAAGAAAGATGCCAAGGGCAAGTCGAAAGGCAAGCTGCAGCTGGTGATGGCCAAGTGTGACCTTGAACTCCACTTGCTTCGGAATGGGGAATAAATGAAAAAACCCACTTCGAATCATTGGAATGTTTTTTTTTTTTTTAAATAATGTTTTTGAGGTTTCAAATCATCATAAACCATCTTGGATTTGGATTTGGCACTTATAAATCACCATAAATCATCATAAATTATCACTTCATCTTGGATTTGGCATGAATTTCTTATGATTTTATGGATTCCTTGAAGCGCAATCCCCGTGGCTTCCCACGTGAGGGAAACGAGATGCAGAGGGGAACAAGATCGGTCGGGGTATTGGTGACTTGGCGATCGCGGATCAGGTCGTTGGGATGATCAGAGTGGAACTTTCAAAGTGCTTTGTGACAGAAATTTTTGTTTTGAGACATGTCATAATATATATATATATGATATATGATATATATATATACATATACATATATATATATACACATGTATACATATATATATACAATAGACATTAATGATATGTGAATATATTAATTAACATATGACCAATGACCTGAGGCGATGGGAGTACCAAACTGGCAGACGACCAATTCTGCACCGTGACCGTGACCGGAGACACTGCGCTCAAGGCGCGGCGCCTGGAGCGCAATCCCAAAATGGGGGCTACCAGGTATCATCCAAGTCGTGAACCAGCAAAGATGGGGGTACTTTTCCTGGGATTTTATGGGAGTTTATGGTGACTTAATAGAAATGAATATGGGATCTAATCTAATGGGTATTTACATGTATTTAGCCTCTGGTAAACTGTCCCAAAAAACCATGGAAAATCATGAAGGTCGATAGACAATCAACTATTTCTATGGTCATTTTCAATAGCTATGTTAGTATACCAGAGGGTAGTATTCAAATAACCATAGTGACGACTAGAAAAACGCCCATGGCTTGTGAAACCACCTTATTCGACCAAGGCTCAGTTGGTCTAACAGTCCGTTGCGACTGTTGATGTTTCCGTCAGGCCAATGGTGGGAAACGCTGTATCCAGATCATGCTTGGATACGGTCGCAACGTTGAGAGAGCCAATCTCTCAAAACTGCGCCACAGTGGGATCTGAGAAGATTGTTGCAACGCTATCTGATGATTGTTTGTTGATGAAGATTCCCGACAAATATTTCTTTATCTCATAGTATTGTTGCAAACTTTCCATAGTTTCTTTGTTTTTTTTTCTAATGGGTTGCAGATCCAGCAAGCAATTTGTAGGGTTGCCACATAACACAATCTGCATTGTTGACTGCATATACAGTGCACAGCAGTATAATTACATCAAACCTCCATGAAACTCCATCAATCTCATGTAACATCAGTAGTAAGTACATTAAAATCTAAGATGCTGGATGACTTGTGCTTGCACATGACTCTCTGTTTCAGCAACGCAGAGTGAACCTTTCAGTGAACGGCAATTGATTGCTCAAGAGGGAGCGGTGGGTGGGAATCCCCTTCTTGATGATGTTGGGATGCTTCGAGACAAGTTTTTCGAGGCACGTCCGCAGGTGTGGCATGTGTAAGCGCAAGGAAGCTGTAACAACGGGCGATTTCACTGGGACCCACCACCCAACAGTGGCACCAAGCTTCTCGAGGGTTGGCCTTTTGGGGTCTTTGCCTCGTGGTTTCGTTTTGGCTGAGACTGAAGGCAGGCACCTCGGTCGCAGCATGTTTCGGCTGACTTTTTCCCTTAACTACTAAATTTGTACGAACATTTTTGCCAGACATCACTGAGAGTCAACAGCTGGTCACTATCAAACGTCTCCGGTCGAACGCTAGAGCTGATGGATTTGCGAAGTTAGATTTATCGAACATGTCTTATTCAGCATATCTCCTACTTTTAATGAGATCGAGTGAGGACAACGTTCTTGGCCGCAGCATGCAGTTTCTTGAAGGTCTGGTTCGCTTGATCGAGAGCCGGGTTCACCAGACGCAGGCGAACATTGAGTTGGCTGTTGCAAATGGATATTTTTCGGGACTTGCAACGGACTTAGTGGCAGCCTTCAACCACATCCAGTTCCTTCTCGCCGAACATTTGGCATACCAGATCCGCTCGCACCGCCCTGGAGGTCATTTCCCCGCCTCTGTTGGTGGCTGTGCTGAGTTGGGCCTTGCTTCTGTTGACGGGATGACGGCTATGAAGGCCGTTGGGTGGGAACAACGACTCTACCATGAGTGTCATTGAACAAGCTCTTCTTTGATCTGAAGCTCGACTTCCTACTTGGCTCCATTAATGGACTCGACTCGACTCTACTCGACGCAACTCGACTCAACTCGTTTCAGCTCAACTCAACTCGTCAATTCGGCTCCGCTCGGTTCAACTCAACTCAGCTCGACTCGCCTCGACTCAACCCAAATCAACTCTATTCAATTCCATATTATTCTATTCTGCTCTACTCTGCTCTATCTGTGGCTTGCAAAATCTGGCCACCTGGCATTGGCGCCGCGATTCGCCAATGTGGCGAACGATGTCACGGATCAGCAGGGACGGATGACGGGCAGTGAGCAGAAACACCTCCACCTCTCCAACCTGCTGTTACAGCTGCTGTTGCAGAAGGGCCACGACCTCGACTAGTGTGACAATTATTCACTTCCCCCGCGGCTATCTGGCAGGCACAGCCAGCAAGAAACCAGCACCACACAGCTCACAACAACGCACTTCCCAGTGGGGAAGGCGTAGGCGTAAGCAGCAAAACACCGGGACTACGCATTCAGGAAAAATGGCCGTTGACCAAAAATCAACCAGCCTCACGGCCGTTCGGGGCTAGGCGGAGGACCTCCGAAGTTTGTGGCCACAATTACCCGCTCGCCGAGGCCAGCTGTTCCACATAGTCTGCCAAGGTCCGGGTGCCCAGACTTCGTTCGTGAGGATGGCGAATCGGAAGCCTGCCGCGGCGGAAACTTCTGGGCCTGACCACGATTTGATTTGGGTCCGGGCACCCAACCAGGGCCTGCACAAAGGAGCATTTGAAGGGGAGCGAGGCCGCAGTCCGGCGGGCACTCCGGGCAATGGGGTACAGCAGGTCTCGCATCAGCTGATGACTGACTGTGAGCAATACCCTCCGAGGAGTGCCGTCCAACGTCGGCGGCAGTCGGCACAGGACCGACCACAATGCCTCCAAACACATTCATGATGACAGATAACACTGATAACACGAATGATGCACGATCAATTATATTGATTCTATCATAGACTGCTTGAGCAAGTAGGTTGATCACCGATGACCCGATACATTTCCTCGGACAACGACTTGAGAACAGAGTTTATGAGGCCTAAAAATTACAATATCTAATATATATAATAATGATCGGCCATTCAGGATTGAGACATCTCTTAGTGCAGGAAGATCGATGGATGCAACACCTTCCAATCAGACACGCCACTACTACTACTACTCCTACTGCTCCTCCTGCTACTGCTGCTACTACTACTACTACTTCTACTACTTCTACTACTTCTTCTTCTACTACTACTACTGCTACTGCTACTGCTACTGCTACTACTACTACTACTACTAACACCATGTCAGGAATAGTGATAGCATACGACAGGTCTGAAACAGGTCTGAAACAAGTCTGAAACAGGTCTGAAACACTCAAAACTTTTAAGTTGCGTGCCTTTCCCCTTTTGCAATTTGCTTTCCTACTCGATTCCAGTAAGCTATGTTGCTACCTTGGAAAGAAAAAATAATTATGATGTCTGTACCTGCTTTTCTATATTGCTTCATGTCCCAGATCGCACTGGCTGCAATTGGATCGCCTTTTGGGTGCTATCTTTTCGGACTGCAATGGATGCAAGCAGAGTGCGTTTTGGGTGCTGCATTTTCCGGACTGCCATGGCTGCAATTAGAGTGCGTTTTGGGTGTTTGCTTTTCCGGACCGACTACTACTATTACTACTACTATTACTACTACTACTCCTCCTCCTACTACTACTAGTAGTAGTAGTAGTCGGACTACTTCTGTTACTATTAATTACTAGTTCCAGTCAAACAAAAAGTTTCATTGCTACTAGCGTGATATCAAAGATACTGAGAGCATAAAACAGGTCTGAAACAGGTCTGAAACGCTCAAAACTTCAGTCTTTCCTACCCTCCCCTTCCCTGTTTCTCTTTCTTTGCTTTGGAATGGCTTCTTGGGTTTTGCTTTCCTACTAGATGCTGTGAGTTTTCACCGGGCACCGTCGCTTTTTTGAATATGTATATTTGCTCTTCTATCTTGCTTCATGTCCCGGACCCCACTGGCTGCAATTGTATCGCCTTTTGGGTGCTAATTTTTCCGGACCGCAATGGCTATATTTAGAGTGTGTTTTGGGTGCTTGCTTTTCCGGACCGCGGCGTGTCTTCTCGGACCGCAATGGATACAATCAGAGTGCGTTTTGGGTGCTAAATTTTCCGGACCGCCATGGCTGCAATGAGAGTGCGTTTTGGGTGCTGCCTTCTCGGACCGCTACATGTCTTTTCGGACTGCAATGGATGCAATCAGAATGCGTTTTAGGTGCTGAATTTTTCGGACCGCCATGGCTGCAATTAGAGTGCGTTTTTGGTGCTGCTTTCACGGACCGCGGCATGTCTTCCCGGACCGCACTGGCTCTCATTGTTTTGCGTCTTATAAAACTCAACGAAAGGCACGCTGCTGCAGGGTGCTCAGCCGAGAGTGGCGGAGATGTGGAAAGATAGAAAAAGAGAAAAAGAAACAGGACTCTTTTAACAAGTATGACCCCATTGGTCTACGAGTATCAAACTTGGCTTCTTAGGGCCGTGAAGTGGCACTGGCATTACTGTATTGGAAATTGTTTTTCTGAAAATATGCCACCCCAAAATCACATAGTTGATCGTCATTGCTTTGTTACATAATAAATAGTTTTGGGTTTACATTCCGTTTCCAGACAAGCACCATTCTCATTGTGGCAGCAATTCAGAAAAGGAGGAAATATATGCCTACAAATGAAGACCATATTTATTGTAAACGTTATGCGAGCCAGACATGCCTCATGAAATGTAATGTAAACTAAATTAGTATTCGGATATGATTTTGCGGTAAAACATGGGGCGCGCAAGAAGGCGCAAGGGCGAGCGCAAGATGGGTAAAGTAACGCAAGAAACTACTTAGGTTTAGAACAGCCCCCATATAGATATCTGCATATGTATTTCTTTTATATATGTCTGTATTTTTTCTATGTTCATATTTATATCTAGATAATATTATATATTTATATTCATATCCATGTAAGCCCTTATGACAAGGTCCAGATCAAAACGCTTGCTGACAACTCCTCGTTCCATACGTCCGGATCACGCGCGGAACGATCCATACGAGTTTTTTGAGCCATACCCATATATATATTATATATACATGTATACATGTATGTCAGAACAGCTTCAATTTTCAATCGTTCCGAATCTTAGATAGTGTCACAATGATTCGAGCTCACAATGGGCAGGGGGACGTGTTTTAACGAGGAGAGGGAAGAAGGTCATTCAGCCCGCTGCATCTGTCAGGTGTACACCTCCCTAGCCGCTGTGCAGCGGCGGCTGGATGCGGAGGCGTCAACGGTGCTGATCGGTGTTGTCATTTTGGTTCCGAAATTTCCATTGCCTCAGATCGCGCGGCGCGGTGAGCTGTCGAAGTTCGTCGACTCGGCCGCAGAAGAGTTCGCACCAGCCGCGGCCCGTCGGCGGGCAGACTTGGATATGGCTTGAAACTCAGACGCTTTTTAACGACTTGCTTCGCACAATAGCAACTTCGTGCTGATCGGTGTTGTCATTTTGGTTCCGAAATTTCCATTGCCTCAGATCGTGCGGCGCGATGAGCTGTCGAAGTTCTCCGACTCGGCCGCAGAAGAGTTCGCACCAGCCGCGGCCCGTCGGCGGGCAGATTTGGATATGGCTTGAAACTCAGACGCTTTTTAACGACTTGCTTCGCACAATAGCAACTTCGTGCTGATCGGTGTTGTCATTTTTGGTTCCGAAATTTCCATTGCCTCAGATCGCGCGGCGCGATGAGCTGTCGAAGTTCGTCGACTCGGCCGCAGAAGAGTTCGCACCAGCTGTGGCCCGTCGGCGGGCAGACTTGGATATGGCTTGAAACTCAGACGCTTTTTAACGACTTGCTTCGCACAATAGCAACTTCGTGCTGATCGGTGTTGTCATTTTTGGTTCCGAAATTTCCATTGCCTCAGATCGTGCGGCGCGATGAGCTGTCGAAGTTCTCCGACTCGGCCGCAGAAGAGTTCGCACAGCGGTGGCCCGTCTGCGGGCAGACTTGGATATGGCTTGAAACTCAGACGCTTTTTAATGACTTGCTTCGCACAATAGCAACTTCGTGCTGATCGGTGTTGTCATTTTTGGTTCCGAAACTTCCATTGCCTCAGATCTTTTTGATTCTGTATCCCGCCTCCGCCTCCTCCTTCTCCTCCGCCGCCTCCGCCTCCATCTCACTCACACAACTATGTCCCACACCATCTTTGTCACACACCATCTTTGACACACCACTTTGTCACACACCATTTTTTTCACACATCATCTTTCACATATGTCAATATATGTCACACATCATCTGTCACACACAATCTTTGTCATACACCTTCGTTTCGCCTGGCACGTGTGGCACTTGGCGACATCCACCTTCGCTTCGCGTGGCAAGCGTGGCACTTGGTGACATCCACCTTCGTTTTGCGTGGCAAGCGTAGCGCTTATGGCACTGGGCTGGCTCTGGTGGCGCGCTTGGGCGAGCTTGGGCGAGCTTGGGCGCTTTGTCACACGCTCTCTTTCACACACAGCTTTCACACACCATCTTTCACACACCATCTTTCACATCCAACTTTGTCACCCACCGTCTTTGACACACCATCTTTCACACACCACTTTGTCACCCACCATCTTTGACACCACCTTTCACACACAATTTTGTCACGCACCATCTTTGACACACCACTTTGCCACACACCATCTGTCACACCCAACTTTGTCACCCACCATCTTTGACACAGCATCTTTCACACACACACACACCACTTTGGCACCCACCATCTTTGACACACCATCTTTCACATCCAACTT
>CAMXCT020006696.1:80000-120000 GCA_947184155.2 Cladocopium goreaui
CCAGATCTTCCCAGAAGCCCCCATATGGGTCTGATTTTTTCCCAGGAAATCAAATTGAGATGGGCGCAGGAGAACGTTGCCGAATCAAGCGGCCAAAGATGATGAGGCGAGAATCGGAATTTGAACCACTGCCGTTGCCGGCAAACCACAAAATCACGCGGCAGGTACAAGTCAAGGACAAAGAGGAAGAAGTTGGAACCTCAACACGTAGCCAGTGTGACTTCGAACAGAACATCCATGTATTGTGGGACGACTTCGAGATGATCCCCAAAATCCAAGAAATGCTTCCGGCAATCTCCAAATTGCATTTTGTGCCTCCAAAGTTTGGTAGACTTCCAGCAGGGTCAAGCGAGTTTGCCTAGAAAATCTTGGTGCAGTTGATAGATCTCCCAATAGATTGGTGTATCATTGCTGGAGATGGGTGGATCTCCCATTTCTATGGCTGGAAATCACCAGGCGGTATCGCATTTGGTCCCGAAAAATTGGGTGATTTCGATCCATCCCAGGCCTTAGACTATGACGTACCTTCCAGGGAGGAGCTGGAACAGCAGCAGATCCAACTTCTTGAGGCCCTGGGAGTGGGAAGATGTGTAGATTCATCGTCTTTTTCAAGGGAAGAAAACAGCAAGGGGCTCGAATTTCGCTTCAAAGTTGAGAAAGTTTTCTGAGATGTTTGCAGATTAAGACTTAAGACAGTCACAAAGAAGTTCAAAGGTATCTTTATCATTCCGGTTTGGAGCTCATGAGGCTCACCATCTGTGTAAGCAGGGCTGGATTTTCGATTCTGTGCCAGATAGTCAATTTTGGAGTGGTGTCTTGAGAAATATCTTTCCTTTTTGTCACACACTTTTTCCTGTTCAAAAACGAGAGGGAACGTTTTCTCAGCTGTACCATAGCTCCATGGTCCAATGGTACAGCTGTTTTGCTTCGAAGGTTGGGCCGTTGGATCATTTGGAAATATTCGGAAGGCCACAGGCGCTTTGGAGCTTCAAAGGAAAGAAGAAGCATTCCAAGCTCGAAAGAAGTGGAGGGAAAAGAACCCCTCACCGTGTGGTGCCTCAAATTGTCAGAGTTGGAAGGGAAGGATGAAGGAATGAACATGAAACATCATGAAACACTTCAAACTTGGGAAGTTGTTCATATTTTTCGCATCTTTTTCACATCCCAACATCATTCCGTTGGTCTGCCATAGGGCACCCCGGTGGCTTAGGTTGGATCGATGGTCGCAAGAAATGCAGGAAGTGCGAAACGACACGTGGGGCTGGCGGATTTCGGGGTGTTCCAATGATGCTTCGGAGCACTTGGCAAGAGTATAAAGAGCTGCACCTATAATGTATATACTGGTTGATGGTGACTGGAACATGACTGGATTATGACTTTCCATACATTGGGAATGGAATCATCATCCCAACTGACGTTTTCTCATTCCATCATTTTTCAGAGGGGTGGCGAAAAACCACCAAGCAGAATATGTAGCTGTAGCAAACTGCAAAAACAGCAAAGTTGCACTGGAAATCATTGGACACCAGCTCATGGGCCCATGGGTTCCAGCCAGGGAGCGGCGAATGTTGTGGGGGGATCTGAAGAAGAAATCTGGAGGTCACAAGCGATACCGTGGCAAAAAGGCGATCCGTGAGGGACACTTTTGGTGGTTTTTTAAGAGGGTTTTTGCGTAAAGCTGTGTCATGAAAAGTGTCATGTCGCAGTAGGAGTTTCCTGTTAGTGTCATTAATCTGTGTCAGTAATCATCAGTAATCATAATAACATATTAATATCATATAATAACAGATGAATAACCGTTTCCTCGGGTTTCCTGGGATTCAGGAAGAGTTTCAGGAGGTCCAAATGATCCAAAGAAATCGTGCGAGGTGGGTGAAGAAGAAGGAAAGATGAAATTCAACCGGGGCTTTCCTTTAGAGGTGCTCCGGATTTCTGGATTTCTGGATTTCGACATTGGCCTAAAATACTCCTGCAACTTTGGTTGCTCAACACATATCATCCCAGACATATCGGAGATGAAGTGGATCTAAGTAAGCACTTAAGATTATTGTTTCATATTGTTTCCATTTCTATAAACAGCATATTCCCATCTATTCCCATTGTTTCCTTTACCCTATGAGTTGAGCTTTGAAAAGCACGGTTCATGCTGGAGCCGGGTCCGGATGGTCAGGACACTGAAGCACAAGAGCGGTCAGATCAAGAGAGAGATAGGAGCCAAGGGGACGAGCTGGTCAAGTTATGATCTTCGCACTTCTCGTTCTTTCGTTGGATTTGATAAAATGGATAATCGATGATAATCGCAAACATATATACAAGCTGGTTGGTGGTTTCAAACATTTTTTATTTTCCATTTCATATATGGGATAATCCTTCCCATTGACTTTCATATTTTTCAGAGGGGTGGCTCAACCACCAACCAGTAATCTTAGTAAAGCAATGTAATCCACCCAGATTTTCATGGTTTATACTAGTTTATACCACCTATTGATGGTAAATTTGTGGGAATGTGGATCCTATTGCTAGAAACTAACCTTGGAGCACTTGTTCAAGATTGAACATGAACCGAAATTATCAGGAAATAATCAATCAACCATGAGAAATACGATGGAAATGGTGATGTAATGAGATTCAGTTTGTATATAATCAAACATTTGATTAAGTGGGATTTAGTATACAACCAATTTAAGGATGGAATTCTGCAGATATAATCATGCATAATTATTGGGATTCAATCAGGTTATAATCAACCATTTGATGTAACCAAAATTCATGGGACGACCGCCCTCTTGTAACTTGACATACTTATGGAAAATGGTTCGTTTATTATGGATGATTTACCTATTAAATTGATGGGTTTAAGTTGACATGCTGTAGTGACATGTCCATTTTATTTACCCAACATGGAACATTTCCCATATAGTTCGATGATTTTCGCAGTCAAGTGCCACTTGATAGTGGATTTCCCAGCTAGCAATGTTTGATTACCGGAGGGTAAATAAAGATCAGAAGTCCTCAGGGTTTCAGATTGACTATGCCCATCGAAGTACATAATCATGATATTACAGATAATCTCATGTTTGGCAATCTCTTGAACATACCTGCCTATTTCGGAAATCTTAGAGTATTTGGAACGGAAAAACCATGAACAATGATCAGAACTCACCCAATGACCTGTGCAGCGCACAGGGAGTGGCTAGACATGTGGCGAGCCAGTTGGCCCGAGGCCGGGGCTTTAAGATTGGGACAATTTTTACGGGAAGCTGAACAAAGAGAAAGGCAGAACAGTCATTGCACTTCTCGTTCTTTCGTTGGATTTGATAAAATGGATAATCGATGATAATCGCAAACATATATACAAGCTGGTTGGTGGTTTCAAACATTTTTTATTTTCCATTTCATACATGGGATAATCCTTCCCATTGACTTTCATATTTTTCAGAGGGGTGGCTCAACCACCAACCAGCAAGCAGAATATGAACATACCATTTGTGAACTTGAACAGCACCTGTTTCATTGGACAGATCCTGGTGGTCGCAGTATATCCTCATGTTCGGTTTGGTATATCTGTATACTTGGCTTGTGGTGACTGTTAAATTTCTGTTGTTGATGCCAAAGGGATCCCCATTCCACATTTTGCCTGGCAAAACATATAGGAAACCGTGGGCGATTTTCATGGCAGTCGACTCCATTGAACTCTCTGAGTCTCTCCTGATCTACCAGATTTTCCAAGCTTTTCCCATTGATTTCCCATGGATTTCCATGGCTTTTCCCCATGTTTTCCCCACATTTCCATGGCCATTTCCCTCATTTTTTCAAAACCGGAGAGGGCCACACCTTGGATCCGCACGACCCGGAATCCTTCGGCTTCGCCTTGGTGGGCACCGTGACGGGTGCACATGGCACCTTGGTGATCCATGGGCCATGGCATGCCATGGGTGAGTCGTGGCACGAGTCTCGTTTTTGGATGAGGAAATTGGTGATGACGAAATCTGCAGATGATGTGAACCCCGTGATAAGGTTGATTTTTTTGTTGATTTTTTGTGACAGAATGTGAAAGAAGATGACATGGGATAGAAACAGTTTTTCTACTGATCCAGTTGGATTTGTCGTTCTCAAAAAGGGAAGACTGCGAGAGACTGCGAGGGATTCTTCAACCAAATACCTCCGGCAGAATGCAGATTCACTTTTGAAAACTTCGCAAATGATGTGCCCATTCGCACAATAATAGACAACATCCTGTTTGTGGATACACACACACACCATTTTATGCACGTGGGAAGCCGGAGGCTCAGATTTTTAAGGGATACCCTTCGCGTATTCAACGCAATTGGAAATCCCCCATTTACCCTCTGGTAATTTAACATAACTATGGAAAATCACCTTTTATAGTGAATTTTCCCATGAAAAATGGTGATTTTCCATACTTATGTTAGTTTACCATAGTTTACCAGAGGGTATAGTTGATTTTCCCATGAAAACCTTCATTATGACCCGCCTGCGCAGGTGTGCATGGAGATGTCCGTGTACGAGCAGATGACTTTCTTTGCGACCAAGGAATCGCGATGTCGGGAGAAACGCCATAGTAAGAGACGACCCTGGAGAGTTCGTGGGTAGATGTAATTCAAAGGATGTTGGTTTCTCCATGTTGCTCCTGCATTTTGGATGATAACATGATAAAAATATGATAAAAACATGATAAAAACATGATAAAAACATGATAAAAAACATGATAAAAAACATGATAAACACATGATAAAAACATGTACACCCTAACTATCCCTAACTTATAGACCCTCTGCAAGGATTTTCAGGAAACCATCGAAAATGACGCCGGTTAGGCTATGACCCTGATGAGCACTTGGCTCGCCGTAACTTCTCCAACTTCACAGAGGATTCCAAACGCGTGAGCCCGGCGGAAGTGTAGCGGATTTTTGGCGCCTCGTTGGGGTGGCATGATTTCCTCTCTACATCAAAATATTCCTCAAATATCAATAAAACACAGAGATTTTGCTTCGGTGTTCCACAGATCCAACTATCATAATCCACTACAATCCACTATGCGAATTCCGTTCTGAATTCTAAATCAACCAGTATGGTGGAATGACATGGGATTTAGATGGATTTAGCACTTCTCCAATGCCAGGTGCACTTGAAATCTCCTCACCGTCGCTTTCCTCGTCCCTTCAGGATTTTTTGCCAACGCGGGAACACAGTGGTGATAAACTGGGAAGAACAAGAAAAGTAGCGTGGTTGGAACATGAATTTTCGTGGTTTCCACATGTTACATCATGTTACCACTCTGGCATATCTGGCATACTTCATGATCATGATGTGGGAGGTGGTTGGATGTGTTTGTGATTCGCTTTTTCTGTTTTTTTTAATGCACAGTTGCAACATTGGTCCCATGGTCCGCCCGGCAGTTTACAGGATCTTGACGGGAAAACGCGCCAGAAACCCAGGGCGCTCTGACCGGCCATGACCGGCCGTAGAGTTCCGGATGGCCAGGGATTGAGAGTGTTTCAAGATGGTCCATGAAGGATATCACTTGTGTATTGATGATTATTGATGTCCTTATGTTCAACAGGATAGTTCTGATGACGATGATGATGATGATGATGATGATGATGTCAGTGTGAATCATATGTTGATATGTTGTTGACCATTGTTGTCCCATTTCGGAAATTTCTCTAACGCAAAGATGTCCACAGACTGATGATGCCATTGCCGTTAGCTCCAGCGGCTCCACATGCTCCACGAGGTCCAGCGTCGCGTCTATGCCCTGCGCTTGCATGGGGTGGAATCACCCGAGGAGGCCGTGGCCCTCCGAGGCTACAAAGTCTTTGTGTTTGGGACCTCAGCGAGATATTGAGATGATTCTATATATATATATACACAGAAATATATATATATATATATTTACACATTATCTAAATTACGTTATGTATATACATATGATTGATATGGCTGTTGGCCTTCCATCTTAAAATCATCAGGTGGGAAGATATTGACTTGGAGCCGATTTTGAGGTTGGAACCGCCCCCAACGGCAGCCGACAAAGCCAAGGAAGATGAAGGAGCTCGGCGACTTGATGTTCGATTCACTGGATTAGTTTTTCAGGAAAATCATGAACATCTACAGGAAACCATAGATTTTCCCCATGAAATATCGGCTTTTCCTGCAGATTTTCCGATTTTTCCATGATTTTCCCTTAAACCAATCCAATGTTCGATGTGCAATTCCAATCGGATGGTGTTTTTCCCATGGTGTTTTCCGCATCAAAAGATGGTGCAGATGTTGAGATCGGAGCAGGCATGGATCTCTATGATGCTGGGACCACGAAGTTTCACACACGTGGATGCCTTAGAGCTGGAGTGCTGTACTATGCTGTACTGATTTCTTGGTGCACATGGCTGGGAACACTCACTTTCAAGATGGGGAATCTACTGCACCGAAAAAAAGAGGATGTTTAAAAAAAATAACATGTGCAACTGCTTGAGATTCTTCTGCTGCTGATTTCGTAAATCTTCGTGATGCCTTACAGATTTAGCAGTGTAACTTGATGCATCGGGATGCAAAATGTAGGCATATGAGAGAGACACGGTTTTGTTCGCAACGCAAGATCTTACACATACCACCACATACCCATAGTATCACATCCATTTTTGGTGTAGTACTTGCAAAACCATAGGACAACACCCCAAATGTCCCCAGATATTGGCCAGTTCAGGTGATGCGCTGGGATTATTGGGCTCCAAATGCGTCATGATCACTGGGAATGTGTTGGCCCCAGTGATACCACTCCAGCCATTGGAACTTCTAGGCTTTGGCAGATTTTCACTGTTCTTGTTTGGGAGTCAATGAGATATCAGCCAGTAACTTGTGGGAAAACCCTTTTATAAGGGGATCCACCGACATTCGTCATGGGCTGTGAATGGCTGTGATAAATGCGATTTCATACTCCTATTTTTTTTTATCCAACAAACAGTGTTTATCGCATGTTTCATCAAACAAATCATCAACACATTCTCTAGGATGACTATAAATATATCCAATAGATTCAATAGATCATGAATATTCATGAATCATATCATCATAATCTATTATCTATTTTCCTTTATTGAATTTATATCTATTCTAATATATCTATTGGATATAGATTCTACATATCATCATAGTCCTGGCCAAAGCCCATATGCCGCGAGGTTTCCGAGGAGACGTTGGGAAGCTTTGCTGCAGCCGAGTCGCCCAAGGAAGCGCAAGAGGCCGCTCCGTGGTTTCTTTTCGTCGCGGGCGATGAGGAGATGGTATGGGATTTGGTAGATGTATACATATACATATAAAATACATATTATATATCATTTATATGTCGATATATATCTAGGAATCTAGATATAAATATGTATAAATATGTATAATATGGATATATTATATTCTAAGGCAATGGGGATGATAGTTGAAATATTTAAACACCCCCTGTAGCTGGATCCCGAAGCTGTGTTTTATTGAACCATGGTTTCGTGGAAGGTCTGAATTCCGATCGTCTTCACGAACACTCATTTTGGTTTCTTCATTTCCCCATACCCCCTGATAATTTAACATAGCTTTTGAACATGGGAAAGGTTGATAGCTACAAGACATGGTGATTTTCCATGGCAAACTGTCAAAAATAGCCAGAGGCCACAACTTTACCCATATTTACCATCGTCAAACTCATTCCAGTTCTTCCCCATTTGTAAATTATCAGTACAAATCAATCATCATCAAACATCATCAATCATCATCAATCATCATCATTTTCCGAGACTTTCCCACAGCTTCCCACATTTTGGGATCCCCCAAAAAAACACTCAGCATGCTTCAGGTCCTGACCGAAGCTGGAGCAGGTCTGCAACACTTTGGCAATCTCTCAGCTGTGGCCTGAACCCCAGAAAATATCAATCAAACGTGGTTGGAAAATCACCAAAAAGAATGGAGCTTTGCTGGGAAAATCCATTGAATAAATGGGATATTCCACTATCAATGAAGGTTTGAATGGATTTTTTTAATGGGAAAATCCAGTCTATTCCAGTATATTCCACTATCAATGGAAGGTTGAATGGGATTTTTTCCTCGAACGAAATAGTGGATTTTTCGACCACGCTTGATGACTCAGAGGGTATGTCGGCAAATATGGTCAGAAAGCCCATTTCTGTGAGATGAATCCATGTTGACCATGCTGACTTTTTGGACATTTTTGACCTCACAAACGACCTCTTTTTTTTTGTGCACGTGGTGGACATTTGGAAGATACCCTGGAGCTACTGAAAAACACCAGCCAATGGGATGTTATCCTAAAATCGATGGCTGATGTGAAGTCCCCCAGTCATATGGTAACTGCATAGGTACCCTCTGGTAATTTAACATACCTATGGAACATCAACATCTTTAATGGGTAAATCAACTATTTCGACTGGGCCATTTTCAGTAGCAAACTGTTGACATAACCAGGTTGGCTAAATCCCGTTCAAATCCCATTAAAATCACCATAAAAATGTTGGTTAAAGCTCATTAAAGCACCATTTTTCACCCCAACATGGTGCTGACCCATCCCCAGCTGTCCCCAGACCATCGATGATCAGGTCCCTGACTACAAAATCGCACGGAGACACCGTGGTCGAAAGGCAGCGCATGATCTTCTGGACATCACACTGGTGGATGAGGCGGGGGTTTCCCGAGCCGAAACATCAAGATAGATATTATATATTATATATTATATATTATACATTATATATTATATATTATATATTATATATTATATATATACATGTACTCCTCATATATAGAATTTTCAAGGGATATATGATATCATTGAAAAGTGAATCTTTTGTTTTATATAATATATATATACGGTAACCCCCCAGGAAATATTTGTTTCCTATCTTTTTCTTGTCGTCCACCCATCGTGGGTGCTTTTTTTTTTTCCAGGTCAAAGGTGGTGAGGGGAAGTACCTCTTCGAGCCGGATCCAGACACTCAGCTTCAACCAGCTGGATCTGAGAAATTTCACAGGTTTCTGTCAAAACCTATGGCATAAGGTAAATTCAGAGTTTTCCAACTGGAACATCTCAATTTTTAATAGGGAAATATGGTAAATCAACTATTGAGGGTACCATGGTTGGGGGGATAATGAAGCTGCAAAAATCCCAGCTGTTTTGCTGTGAACACGTTTGAGTTTCAGTGTGCCATGATTGCCAAACGTGTTGCAAGATCCCTGCCAGGAATCTCCAAACGGCAGGCAGAGAACTCAGTGCTTCAGGTCCTCATCACCAGATCCATCATACCTGGTATCCATGGGTCCATTTCATCCGTGTGTCTATCATCGATCCAGTGGAAGATGAAAGGACTACCCTCTGGTTATGACTAACAGGGCTAGCCATGGTTTGTTGATGGCCCATTGATTTATAGATGGTTTACCTGGGTTTACCTATTAAAAATGGTGATTTTCCATGGCAAACTGTTAGTCATAACCAGATGCGACAACTTTTCACATCTTTTCACGACTCGAGTCTGTCACGATTCTCAGGGCCTTGAACATGGACAACTGGCGCACGGGAGATCCCAACTTCGAACGAGTTCAGAACCAAGGGGACATATTCATCAGATCACAGGTTTAAAACGGCATCAGCGTAAGTAAGAGCCTGTGGTTTACTACAGAAATACACAGAAAGACATGAGAGTCCATATGTCATACATGTCATATATCATATCAAAGTGTTCCGAAAATCTTTACTCATCCCCAAGTCTGTGCTTGCAGGTTGTGTATGTGCCGTTTGTTCCCGATATGATCGCACGTGTGGATGCAGACCGGGCAGGTAGCACGGTGCGGCACTCAAGCGTGGGAAGAACATTGCCCGTTCCAATTTTTTTGACCCCACATGGGAGTGTGGTGATTTTCAAGACACTCACTTTAAATTGCTGATATTTCGTGAATACCCTCTGGTAAAGTAACGAAAACTATGGAAAATCCAGCCATTTTCAAGCTGGGTCAATCCACTAAAAATCGACTGGGCCATGGCTTCAATAGCTATCTGTTATAGATGACCAGTGAGGTCTACTTCAAACTGTCGGATGATTACCTGGAGGTGCTTCAAGTGATGGTGGTGGTGCTGTTGGTGGTGCTTAGAAAACATTGCTGGTTGGTGGTGACTGGAATATTTGGATTATGACTTTCCACATATTGGGAATCTCATCATCCCAACTGACGAAGTCATATTTTTCAGAGGGGTAGGTACACCACCAACCAGACTGTATTGATGATTGTTATTGTTCTGGTTGTTGTTATTGTTCTGATGATGAGGATGAGGATGATCATGATGATCATGGTGATCATGATGATGGCGATGACGTTGGCAACCAGGAAAACCCTAGCAGTTGCGTAGGTTTTTTAAACGCGGCAAACCGCTGCCAGAAAACCTCGTTCTCCTGCCGGAAGCGGATCGTGGATGAACGAGGGCTACTGGTGATTCCTCGTGGGCCTTATGTCCGGATCACAATCGCATTGGATGAGATTGTCCTATCCCACAGCCACATTGATCAGCTGCACCAGCAAAAAAAGATGTGTCCAATTTCCTGGAAATTCCTTCCAGCTGCAGAAATTTGAGATTGAGATGTCCCACTTTTTTTCAGTTTTATTTTCCCACATGTTTCCCATTTTTCTAGAGATTTTCTATGATTTTCCCATATTTTTTCGTTGAAAAAGTGGCCACAGCTGACCTGCCGAGGTCAAGGCCCTCCTTCCCCCGGAGGGCAAATCCCACGCGCTGCGGCGCCGCGACGGCAAGCGCTTGCCGCTGCACGGCACAGCGCCTGCGGCGCCGGAGGATATGCCGCAACCTGCGGGACAGGCCCAAGTGATGGTTGGATTACAGAAATCTTGGGTAACTATAGGGGATTATTATTAAAAAAATATAAAATAAATGTTAACTATAGGGGATTATTATAAAATTTATAAAATAAATGAATTAGATTAAAACTAAATCTAGTGTATCCAAGTATTATAGTGGCAGTAATAAATCGCCAACCTTGGGGTGGTTCTAGTTGGGTTCTTGGGGCTTCTTGCAACAAACAACAGTATAGTCTATAATATATTGGGAATGATACGAGCTAGTTTTTTTTTGGGGGGGAGTTGTACTACCAAGTGACGATTGGAATGAAAAGCAGGGTATGTGAGCAGTGGCTGCTAAAGCCTGGTTGGTTGATGTTTAGTTTGGGGATTGACTAACTATGACTAACTAACATACTGAAGATCAATGCGAGTTTTCGAAAAATCATGAAAAACCCATACTGGGAATCCTATCATCCTGGGTTAATCTAAATCAATCAGTCGTCATGCCCGAGGACTGAGTTTTCTTGTCCAGCTAACTTGACCGTGGTAAAAGGTACATGATGCCAATATTAACCATAAATGGCAATCTATTGTGGATGGTTGCAAACTGGAAAGTTGATGAAAGTTGTACATTGCTTGGATATTCATAAATTTAAATCCAGGTGTGATAATATCACAGAAAATCTCTTCCGCATCTTTTTTGGATCTGCGCATCAGGCCTACCCAGAGACCAGCCCGGGCGTGCCGGAGCCACCTCTTCACAGGTGTGAAGCCTGGTGGACCATGGTGGACCTGGGGATCTCCTGACCTCCATGGGGAAGCCCACCATGGCTGTCTCCGTTTCTCCGTGCAGGCCCTTTGGTGGCCTCGATCGCTTGAACAGCTCCAAGAACAAGATCAAACGCTTCTTCAAGGCGCCGAAATTTAAGGTTGAACAAAGTCTGGGTCTGGAATCCCATGGAATCCCATGGAATCCCTAATCTTTCCCAACCTTTAGGAATCCCTAATCTGTAGGTGAAGAGGTGAGCCATTTTTTTTTGAGTTACTGAGACATACACCATCATACACCCCTAACTTTTTTTTTGGTGACTAGTGAGGAAGTCTGGTGTCTTCAGTGATGGCCCCCTCATTTTGTTGATCAATGCAGGAATCTCAACAAGTCGTCACTCCCATCGACATGCGTGACGATGATGCGCCATCGGGAAGCGAGAAGTGAGGTCCAGACAAGGTGGGCAGTTTGCCTATGTTTGCCTGATGTGGCGGTGTGGAAAACACGTGGAAATACCCAAATCCATCCAAATCCATCCAGATCCTCCATAGAAAATGGTGAATTTTCGGCAAAACCAGCATTTGAGGATCCATTTTTTCCTGTTTTTTATGTGGTGGCCCTGGTAGCCAAAGGGCCAAGAGTCCCAGTGTCGCTGATCTTTCCGTTCGATTTCACCCCAGATGGAAGAAGTTTTGCACCGAGCTGCCGGAAATGCGGAGAAAAAAGAGCCGGAAATCTGAGAGGAATGGATTTGGATACTCTACCAGAATCTACCAGATAGGTTCTCTCAGGGTTAGCATGGCACCAAATTTTGAGACCATTTCCATTCGGTAGTTTCGAGGATTTGCTATTTAGTCCCTAACTTGACTGTCTTTCTTCGAACACTTTGCACGGGCTTTGAGAGAGAACTCGCAGCACTCTCCAAAACTGAAACAGTTCAAATCGCTCTTTACTCGTAGGAATCCCCACCCAGACAGGTTCTTTTTCGATTTTCCTACAATTGCTACAGGTTGCGTACATCATGTCCATTTTCTATCATTTTCTACATGCGCACCTGCAGCTTACATCTTGAGCCTTGCTGAAGGCATATGCAAAATATGCGAGATATGCGAGAAAGAGAAAGAACATGGCATCAGTGCAGAAAAAAACATGAAAAAACCAATGTACAGCTGTTCACAACAGGGAAAAAACAGGTTCGTTTTCCCCTCTTAGCAGCACCGGCCAACACTTATGGTTTCAAATGTTCTTTGAGGAAACCGCGCAAAGCCATGGTGCAAATTGTCACAGTATTTAGCTTGCAGGCAGGTTTGCGCCAGAATTTTGACGACGGGTTGGAGCTTTTTCCAACTGGATGCATGTTGTGGAAAACACGGATTGACTTAGGAGTGGAACGAACGTCGGGTATCACAAGAAGTTGGATGGATGTGTTGGAAAAAAGCACTAGATCTGATCTGTTTGTTGAGAGATTCAGTCTTATCCTGCACTTGTGCAAAGTTGCGGCCGCACCGCGCACTGCAGATGAACTTACCTTGACATTCCCGAAGATGGAGGCATAGACAAAGACGAAAGTCCCTGGCAATTGAGGGAACCTGTTCAGTGTGTGCATGTGCTTGTTCCAAACAAATACGGCATATGGATTGCATATGGTCGTTTCCTTGGGAACCCACACAAATTATGAGTACACCACCATTTCCAGACCATTTCTGGCGACAAAGCAATGATGTTGAAATTCAAAGCTTTGTTCATGGTTGCTTTGAGGGTGGTGAATTCTATGAATTTCTGCATGTCCAGTTAGACTTGGATGTGCTATCAAAAATGGTCAGACGGAAAACCGAACCACACAGTTTTTGGATAGTTCTCGCATCAAGAATTTCAATGGGGTACCCGATAATACCCCATAGCTGCCATAGCTATTTTGAATTACCAGAGAGTATGTGATTTTACCTATGCCTCTCCAGTTGTTCTTGGTGAACTATCAGATTTTCTGCGGAAAAACCCAGTTCTTTGCCTATCACCCCAGCGAGGCCAAGAAACGTGGAGGCTTTTCGGTGGTCTCAGACCGAGCTGCATCTGATCTAGAAGCTTTCGAGCTGCTTGGCCGAATTTTTTCGCAGCCGCAGCACGTTTTGATGAGCGACATTGTGATTGATTGATCCAAATAGAGGTGAAGAATTACAAGGTTACATACATCATCATGCATCCCATCATATCCCATTTTAGTGGATTGAAGTATGATGAAATATGATGAAATATGGGGGTATCCCATTTAAATCCCATTTAATTAATAGGTTTTAGTAAATTGAAACATTGGGGTATGAAAAATCAAAACAATTTCCAATCCCCCAGATGCCCCTTTTCATGAACTCAGAGTGACCTTTTTGTCAGGTGGAACTCAACGATGGATCTGTTGGCATGCCTCACTGCGGATGACTCAGAGAAGCGATTTGTGGCATAAAACTGGAGACCCCAAGCGTGGCTGGATCATCCCGAAGTCAGAAAATTAGAGATTCTCGATATCCACCAAGAATTTGATTTGCTGTGTGATTTTGATCCAAAAAGCTGCTGATATCTGCTGGATATACTGGTAGCAGTTTTAGATCTTGAGGCTGCGCCTGATTCCACAATGAGTGCGCCATTGACTGTTCCGATCTGAAGATTTTGCTTGAAGCAAAGGGAATCTGGTTGGTGGTTTCAAACATTTGGATTATTTTCCATTTCATAAAAAAGGGATGTCATCCTTCCCATTGACGAACTCCATCATTTTTCAAGATGGTTATTGCACCACCAACCAGGAATTCTTGACCCCCAAACTGGGAACCAACGATTCAATTTTTCGGTGTCTCGCAGGTATCTATCGACTTCTTTCTGAAGATCAGAGTTCGATCCCTTGACGTATCTTTGAAGCTGGAAGTCAAAGTGCTTCAGAGGTGTCATAGTGCCGATAGATGCCGATAGTCAATGCTGTCTCAAACTGATCTTTTGGTGCGAAATCCACGGAAACACAGCAATCTCGAAGGGTAAAAGACCTACCAAAGGTATCCTTCGAAAATCCCTTTCGAAAAAGACAGCCAGGGAAGGAAACATAAGGAAACTTTGGAACATCTCCAATTCTAGTTCTTGATATCTATAGACAAATCATCGCCCATTGCGAAGTCTTCAATTTCTGGAGAGTAGTGACATCTCCAAGGTCCAAAGCTCCTTTCCGAGAAGATCACAGGAGTCAGCACCTCAGCTGTTTTTCATTCCATCAGCTGTGACTTTGGGTTGGGGTTGATATGAAAGTATGATGATATTTAAGAGTGGGACAATATCCATCAACCAAATATACATGTTACATGTTTTTAAAAACACTAAACATATCAGATTGGGCATGATGCTTGGTTTCTTGCCAACAACTGCATTTTCTAAACATATCAGATTGGGCATGATGCTTGGTTTCTTGCCAACAACTGCATTTTTTCAAACAAAAAAAAGCACCGTTTGCGGCGGTTGCCCCAACTTTTGAGCGGTACCAATGTTGCTAACTGCTAACCATCATTTACGTAAGCAATTCTCTGAGTAGGAGGCCAATATGTACTGGTAGTAGATGATGCAGAACATTGCTAAGTCGGAGCAGAACATTGGCCAGTTTAATTTCATTTCAGGATTGCAAGTCCTAACAAGAATAATTTATGGTTGGTGAAATATACCAAGATTGATCATGTTATTAACCTGGTATATCTCGTATTAATACCATAATTAATATGTATATCTGGTTGGTGATTATATACCAATTATATTATGAATCCTTAATTAATAATACCATTAAAAATATAATTATATATCTGATTAATACCATAATGTACCATGATTAATATGTAGATCTGGTTGGTGATTATATACCAGTTATCACAATATTATCTCAGATCAATTATCACCACATTATCACCATTATAGACCAATTATACCAATTATTAATACCTGGCATAAATAATCACGAAAGGTAGCTCCAGAGGGGCTACCTTGAGTTTTACTTTACGAAGTAAAGGGGAGGGCGGCCAGCCCCGTTACCTGATTCTTCAGGAGATTGCTAGTCATTTTAGTACCCCCCCCCCACCCCTCCACACCTCCCACGCACCCTAAGAGCAGACTCAAAACATTGTAATTTACAGTATTTTTGTTCTTTTCGGATCAAGAAACCACATTTTGCTACATGGTGAAACCTCCGTAAATACCAGTGTTTTTGCTAGGTGCTGGCCAAAAACACTGTAAATACCGTGCTTTTTACTACCAGAGGCAAAAAACATCGTAAATACCGTGGTTTTGGGCTTCCGACCCGCCAAAAACATCGGTATTTACGGTGTTTTTTGCTCCGAGAGTTGCAAAAACACGCGAAAACACCACCGATTTGACGATTTTCGGCCACTACGGAACCGAGCAAAAACGCTGCAGGGGTAACACCAACACCAACAACAACACCAACAGCAACAGCAACAACAACAACAACGACGACAACAACAACAACAACAACAACAACACCAACAACAACACCAACAGCAACAACGCACAACGCACAACGCACAATGCACAACAATGCACAACGCACAACGCACAACGCACAACGCACACAACAACACAAAACACACACACACACACACACACACAACACACACACAACACACAACACACACACACAACACACAACAACACACAACAACACACACACACACAACACACACACAACAAGCAACACACACACACACACAACAACACACAACAACACACCACAACACACAACAACACACAACAACAACCAACACACAACAACGCAACAACGCAACAACAACACACACAACACAACAACACAAACAACACACAACAACACACACACACACCACAACAACACAACACACAACAACACACAACAACACACAACAACACACAACACACACACAACAACACACAACAACACACAACAACAACACACACAACACACAACAACACACAACAACACACAACACATTCTTTCAACATTCTTTCAACAACAACACACAACAAAACACAACAACACACAACAACACACAACAACACACAACAACACACAACAACACACAACAACACACAACAACACACACACAACAACACTCAACAACACACAACAACACACAACAACACACAACAACAACAACAACATCATCATCAACAACAACAACAACACCATCAACAGCAGCAGCAGCAACAACAGCAACAGCAACAGCAACAACAACAACAACAACACGAACACGAACAATACCAACACCAACAACACGACCAACAACACCAACACCGCCAACAAACCCAACCACACCAACAACACTAACAACACTAACAACACCAGAAACACTACCACCACCAACACCAACAACACCAATACCAACAACACCAACAACACCAACACCACCAGCACCACCAACACCACCAACACCACAACCACCACCAACCCCAACCACATCGCCGAATCCTTTCAGTCGCTTTTACCAGACTCCCCTTCATATTTTTGGAAAGAAAATGGCCGCGTCGCTTTTACCAGACTCCACTTTATGTATTTTTCCCTCCCCTCTCCCCTTCATTTTTTCTTCGGTTCCTTTCTTGCTTACCTACCTTTCGTGTTCCCCCTCTCAAGTACTAATTAAATTATTATGATAATACGTGGTATACTACCTGGTATATATAAATATACCAATTAGCAATACCAATTATTATATTTTTTTTATAATTGATATTATCCACAATTATACCATAAGTACATAATAGTATATATATATCCATATTAATATAATAATTTGGTATAATTGGTATTATCCTGGATTATACCAATTATGGTATTTGGAGACACTTTCCGCAGATCCCATCGCAGGTGGGAAGCTCTCTAGCTTGGTCACCCTGTGGTCGTCGTGTGGCTGTAGGCTGCGAAAAAACCCTGGGAGATTCAATGCTTGGGATGGTGTTTTTCAATGGTTTTTTTGTCCTGTTTTGTGATGTTTTATCCACCTTGTATCTATATTTTATCCATGATTTACCTCTGTTATCCAATTTCAATGGTGATTTACCTATTAAAAATGTATGGTGATTTAGTGGGAACCACTGTTTTATTACATTTTTTTATTCGTTTTTCGTACTCTCGGGCCCGCCACTTTTCAAGGTTTCCTAAACCGGTGGCTTTATGAAAGCGCTCATCCAGCAACCATGGGATTTGCATGTTCTGGATTGGCGCCATGCGTTGGAAAAGACGGGACTATGACTTGCAAACAAGGAAACTGCCATCCACTTCAACAGGATTCAGCTATAAGGTAGCCATAAGGTAGCCAGAAGGTTGTAGTTTTCTCTCAACAATACAGCAAAATAATCCCATTCATATCAAAACATCCCTCAGAGGTGGGTCCCAAGTATGTGTAAATCCCTTATTCCTCGACCCTGGTCTAAAGAGGAATGGGACGAACAAAAAAAGGGGCTCATCCCAGTCCCAGTTCTTCCCAGTTCTTCCCCATGACTAAATCATCAATGATCATCAATCATCATCAATGATCATCAATGATCATCACAAAATCCCATAGATATCCCATAGATATGCCATAGACATCCTTTTTCTCGGCGGCGTTTTGACACAAAAAGCCAGGCGACAGGCTGGGAGGCATCACCCTCTTTGAGCGGTGCTTAGTTTTGTTCGCTCATCCCTGGCGCTTCTCTATGGGACAATGGCGATGATCAAAGATGGTGAACCAGTGAACCATAGAGATTCAACAAGACTTATTAGTTGACTATTTGTCGAGTTCAAGTTTTCGTGCTTCGCATTTTTTTGACCTTTTTGGTGCAATGAAAATTGTAGTGATCATCTTGAGAGAAACTCCGGCAAATCTGAAGTCTCTGAAGTTTCCTCTTGCAGACTATCAATGGTCAGAAAAGGTGGCAGATTTTTTTGATGTTTCGGACATGTGGGTAGGGCAACCTCCAAGTCATTGGCCCAAACTTCATATCTGTCCAGGGTTTGGGAGCCTCAGGATGGAGAAACGGGTTCGGTGCTGCATTCCCGTTTGGCACTTGGTGGCCTTAGACGTTGGTAGAGCAGCTTGAAATCGAGTAAAAACTGAGCATACGAAACATCCAGAACATAGTTGCTGTATCCCCACTTTGTTCAGGGCTGCTTGAAATCCCTGAGATACAAGGGGGATAAACATAGCATAACATAGCCATACATTGATGTAATTTTATCGATTTCCCACCCTTGTGGCTATCATTGCCATAATTCTTTGGAGCAACCAGCAGATGTTTGGTGAATCTTGCAGCATCCGCAGAAATTTCAGCCCAGCAGCCCAGGTCGATCACATTCTGCTCCTGTGACAGCCCTGTGTTGGGTGGATGGCCATTATGCCTACGAGGAACCTGCTTGGTAAGGATCCTAGGACCTAGGAATGTGGTGCAGTGTGCCAGTTGGGTGCCATGAGTTTGCTGTGCAAGTTGGATGTGGATGGGGCACTTGCTTCTTTGTTTCGGGTCAAAAGGGATATGTCCGAATTTCTTCAACTATGTTCGATCAATTGCTGACCAGATCGGTGAATTTGACATATTTTTACAGGTTTTCAGGTGAATTTTCAGCAGGTTGATATCCCAGTGCCTCTGGAAACCCAGATGGAAGCCCAGATCAGGTCGGGAATGCTGCCACCTCTTCTGACGGTACCAAGTCGAGCTCCTGGAGCCAGTCAACTCGCTTGGGAACTACTGGGAATCTTGCCATTTTTTCGACATTCGCAGCATCTCCAGACAAGTTGGATGTTTGGTCGCTCAGAACATCTCAGAACACTGAGCGCCTTGGAGCAAAGTTCCATGAAATTTGATGATTTGTTGGGCATCTCCATTGTTTTTGAAGCAGATGAATCAAGGTGCACCTAGCAACATGTTCGCGGAGCTGGAGCCTTACGACGCCATGAGACGAAGTGACGAGTGGCCGAGTAAATCCAGCGAGTTGGATCCTATTTGGCTACGCCATTGTGAGAGAACACACTTTGAACGTGGAGCTATACCAGGGCCCAAATGATCATACGAAATCATACCTTCAGGTGTTTGACCCATAAAATCGGAATTTCCGAACCCACTGGCTTTTTGCCATGTTTTTTGTGGACTCCCAAAATGCCCAAAATGGAGAAACAGTCAGTAATCAGGTAATCCCGTTACCAGTCGGTCATGCCGTTTTTCCGTCTGCGCGATGAGTTAAGGACACCATCCAGAGAGGATTTGAACTCTTCCAAGTTCAGCATCCTCGTGGGGTTTCTGAGTTTGAACGAAGGAGTTTGGTTTCTGGTTTCGTTTTTCCTAAGTCTTCATGATGTTTGGTAAATCCCAAAGGGGATTGGCGAAATCGATTCAGTTTGGTAAATCGATTTCCATCGGTTTGATGGTTCCACAGGTAGGTTTCCATCACTTTGGCCTGAAACATCTTGACACCACCAGCCAAAGTGTTTCGCTGGCCCCTTCTGTATCTTCTGTTCGGTTAATTCAGTCAACTCTGACACCTTAAGGCCTCGGTTGACGAAGTTGGGCATGTGGTTCTGGCTGCTGGCGGCACTTTTCCACTGCAGGACGCCAGTGGACGCAGTCGTCGGACCGGTGCTGTGGAGCGTTGTGCCGCGGTCAGCTTCGTCAGCTGCCAGGTGAAAGACATCTTTGAAGATCAGCATCAACTACAGCTGGATACTTATGATTTGGGAACCGGTGCTCTTGAATCTTGACATGTCTTGACATGTCTTGACATGTCTTGACATGCCTTGACATGGAAAGGCTGCATATCTTCAAACATCTACCGAATCTGGGATGAATTGATTCTATGGTTTCAATGGATCTTGATCTTAATCTGGTTGGTGCTTTGGAACCATGGAATTTTATGACTTCCCCAATAGTTGGGATGATGATCCAATCTGACGAAGTAACTCATATTTTTCAGAGGGCTAGGTAGGTATACCACCAACCGCTAACCAATCTTACCCTCTGGTAAACATAAACCATTTCGACTGGGCCATTTTTCATAGCTTTTTCATGCTTTTTCTATGTTTTACCAGAGGGTAAATCCCATTAAAATCACCATTTTTGTTGGTTTAACCCCATTCAACCACCATTAAACCACCACTAAACCACCATGAAAATGGCATAGATCTTCAGATTATGGACCGGCGTTCGAGGTCACGCTGTCGCAATCCCATGGCGCTGCACTTGTCTCCGGATCTTCGGTGTTTGGCGGTTCTGCTGGGGCCAGGATACAGCGAAACATCGGTTGCAGAGGTTGAAGATGGCAATCATCTAAAAAACATCTAAAAAGCATCTAAAAAACATGTCCTTTTCCCATCCTTTTCAACATTGACTTACGTAGTCTTGGTATGTAACCTACATGTTTCTGTGTGACTTTCAGAAACAGTCGCAGGATCACCCTCGATGGCTACGCCAGATGTCAGGACAATCTCTGCCTCGAGTTTCAATCATTTTGGTCGTGATTCTTCAAGTGCGGTCCCCCAAAAATATCCCAACATCGCACCCACAATGTGGGAGCCATATTGAATTTGGGTTTAGTCACTTGACATTTCTGTGATCTCAAAATGTCAAGAGAATTTGGGGAAAATCTGCGCGCTTCCGAGGAGCCCTCCATCACAAGCTTCGGTGAATTCACCGGAAGGCCACGGGACGACGGGATGGAAGGCCATTCACCCTGGCAGAATCAGATAACTCTCAGAGAACTAGTACCATTTTAACTTTGGTACCTAATCTCATATGATATAATATATACATATTTAAGGGCTGCCGCCCCTGCCGCCGACCCCGGTAAAGAATCGGGGATTGCTGGTGAAACAGGCAAGCTGTGTGACGAGAAATTTTGGCAAATGCATCATCACATGCAGGATCATGCACGAAGGGCTATGTGCGTAACTGGTGCAGCTTTCGGATCAATTGCAGTAAGGTGCTGGCTGCATGACGAGACAGTTGAATTAGAAGCTTACTCTGAACCCAACAACACATCTATGTGCATATGGGCCAAGAGACATAAGACCAAATTGCCAAAAGCTATCATGACAAGAAAGCTCCAGCTTAGTTGGTGCTATCTTAGAAACCATGCCGGCGCAGCTGCGGAGTGCAAGCGCAGTGCTGGAATGTTGGCTGGCCGGCAATCGTGTCAACACGTCCGTGTGCAATGTGCTGCAGGTGGTGTGGGGCAAAGAGATGGGGAAGGAAAGAGTATTCAGGGGTGGCTTGTTGGAATTGAAACTGGTGTCCTGGTAGGGATGTCAGAGAAGGTGTTGAACGGTGGCAGGTGGTGAAAGCAGCGGCGCGGAGGAATGATGCGGAGGCAGTGAAGATGGTGAGCGGCTTTGTGTTCAGGGACTTCGGCTGTGAGCAGCGACGGTTGGCAGCTGTGTCTAGGTGGCATATTATGGCGGTGGCTGATTTATAGGGTTTAGGGTTACTACTACTACTACTACTACTACTACTACTACTAGTACTACAACTACTACTACTACTAACTACTACTACTACTACTACTACTACTACTACTACTACTAGTACTAGTACTACTACTACTAGTACTAGTACTAGTACTAGTAATGACAATAATAACGACAACAACACTGCACTGCCTCCAACGACTTTTCGATCGGTGGGTCCATCCATGACTCACAGCAATGAACCTCTCCTATGGCTTTCCTACTTTCGAAACTTTTGTCACCGGCATGTGCGGTAGTACTGGACAGTATATATACAGCTGCACTACACCATATCAGATTTAGGAGTGAGGTAACCGTTGCAACCATTGCAAAGAACATAAGGCCAAGTAGGTGTCAGTCCATCAGTGGACCTGTGGGCCTTTTGCAAGGTACAGAGGACGGAATGGAAGGTTAGAACCTATGATTTCTTTTGTGACAATGGCTGTTAAGATATCGCAAGATTGTATGAATTGGTTTGGAAATGAGGCGATGATCATCTCGTTTATCCTCTATCGAATGTATGGTGTGCGGGCACCGTATGGGGCGGGCTTTGTGCGACGACTTGCTCAAGCGCGGAATCCTCTCCAGTGTTTGAACGAGAAGCTCCAAAATTGCACCCCGAAAATGCCGAACGTAACTTCTGAAACCCATAATAGTACTAGTATCAGACTTTTGCTGCTGCTGCTGCTGGCTCCCGGATGGAAAACACCATGGAAAAGCTCCTGCACAGACTTTTGCTGCTGCTGCTGCTGGCTTCCGGATGGAAAACACCATGGAAAAAATCACCTGCCGGCAGGAAAACACCATGCCTCTGAAGGACGGAGAAGCCCCAAAATTGCACCCTGAAAATGCCTAACGTAACTTCTGAAACCCATAATAGTAGTAGTATAGCTGTAGCTGCTGCTATGCATTTTGGCTACCTTTTCCTCCTGCTGCTGCACAGACTTTTGCTGCTGATGCTGCTGGCTCCCGGATGGAAAACACCATGGAAGAAATCACCTGCCGGCAGGAAAACACCGTGCCTCGGAAGGACGGAGAAGCCCCAAAATTGCACCCCGAAAATGCCTAACGTAACTTCTGAAACCCATAATATAGTAGTACTAGTATCAGACTTTTGCTGCTGCTGCTGCTGGCTCCCGGATGGAAAACACGGCAGGAAAACACCGTGCCTCTGAAGAACGGAGAAGCTCCAAAATTGCACCCCGAAAATGCCTAACGTAACTTCTGAAACCCATAATAGTAGTAGTATAGCTGTAGCTGCTGCACAGACTTTTGCTGCTGCTGTTGCTGGCTCCCGGATGGAAAACACCTTGGAAAAAATCACCTGCCGGCAGGAAAACACCATGCCTCTGAAGGACGGAGAAGCCCCAAAATTGCACCCCGAAAATGCCTAACGTCTGAAACCCATAATAGTAGTAGTATAGCTGTAGCTGCTGCTATGTATGCATTTTGGCTACCTTTTCCTCCTGCTGCTGCACAGACTTTTGCTGCTGCTGCTGCTGGCTCCCGGATGGAAAACACCATGAAAAAAATCACTTGCCGGCAGGAAAACACCATGCCTCTGAAGGACGGAGAAGCCCCAAAATTGCACCCCGAAAATGTTTAACGTAACTTCTGAAACCCATAATAGTAGTAGTATAGCTGTAGCTGCTGCTATGTATGCATTTTGGCTACCTTTTCCTCCTGCTGCTGCACAGACTTTTGCTGCTGCTGCTGCTGGCTCCCGGATGGCAGCAAAACACCATGCCTCCGAAGGACGGAGAAGCTCCAAAATTGCACCCCGAAAATGCCTAACGTAACTTCTGAAACCCATAATAGTACTAGTATCAGACTTTTGCTGCTGCTGCTGGCTCCCGGATGGAAAACACCATGGAAAAGCTCCTGCACAGACTTTTGCTGCTGCTGCTGCTGGCTTCCGGATGGAAAACACCATGGAAAAAATCACCTGCCGGCAGGAAAACACCATGCCTCTGAAGGACGGAGAAGCCCCAAAATTGCACCCTGAAAATGCCTAACGTAACTTCTGAAACCCATAATAGTAGTAGTATAGCTGTAGCTGCTGCTATGCATTTTGGCTACCTTTTCCTCCTGCTGCTGCACAGACTTTTGCTGCTGATGCTGCTGGCTCCCGGATGGAAAACACCATGGAAAAAATCACCTGCCGGCAGGAAAACACCGTGCCTCGGAAGGACGGAGAAGCCCCAAAATTGCACCCCGAAAATGCCTAGCGTAACTTCTGAAACCCATAATAGTACTAGTATAGCTGTAGCTGCTGCTATGCATTTTGGCTACCTTTTCCTCCTGCTGCTATGCATTTTGGCTACCTTTTCCTCCTGCTGCTGCACAGACTTTTGCTGCTGCTGCTGCTGGCTCCCGGATGGAAACCACCATGGAAAAAATCACCTGCCGGCAGGAAAACACCATGCCTCTGAAGGACGAAGAAGCTCCAAAATTGCACCCCGAAAATGCCTAACGTAACTTCTGAAACCCATAATATAGTAGTACTAGTATCAGACTTTTGCTGCTGCTGCTGCTGGCTCCCGGATGGAAAACACCATGGAAAAGCTCCTGCACAGACTTTTGCTGCTGCTGCTGCTGGCTTCCGGATGGAAAACACCATGGAAAAAATCACCTGCCGGCAGGAAAACACCATGCCTCTGAAGGACGGAGAAGCCCCAAAATTGCACCCTGAAAATGCCTAACGTAACTTCTGAAACCCATAATAGTAGTAGTATAGCTGTAGCTGCTGCTATGCATTTTGGCTACCTTTTCCTCCTGCTGCTGCACAGACTTTTGCTGCTGATGCTGCTGGCTCCCGGATGGAAAACACCATGGAAAAAATCACCTGCCGGCAGGAAAACACCGTGCCTCGGAAGGACGGAGAAGCCCCAAAATTGCACCCCGAAAATGCCTAACGTAACTTCTGAAACCCATAATAGTACTAGTATAGCTGTAGCTGCTGCTATGCATTTTGGCTACCTTTTCCTCCTGCTGCTATGCATTTTGGCTACCTTTTCCTCCTGCTGCTGCACAGACTTTTGCTGCTGCTGCTGCTGGCTCCCGGATGGAAAACACCATGGAAAAAATCACCTGCCGGCAGGAAAACACCATGCCTCTGAAGGACGGAGAAGCTCCAAAATTGCACCCCGAAAATGCCTAACGTAACTTCTGAAACCCATAATATAGTACTAGTATCAGACACGTAACTTCTGAAACCCATAATAGTAGTAGTATAGCTGTAGCTGCTGCTATGTATGCATTTTGGCTACCTTTTCCTCCTGCTGCTGCACAGACTTTTGCTGCTGCTGCTGCTGCTGGCTCCCGGATGGAAAACACCATGAAAAAAATCACCTGCCGGCAGGAAAACACCATGCCTCTGAAGGACGGAGAAGCCCCAAAATTGCACCCCGAAAATGCCTAACGTAACTTCTGAAACCCATAGAAAATGAATTTTGGCTACCTTTTCCTCCTGCTGCTGCAGACGCTTTTGCTGCTACTGGTGCCTGTTGGACTTACTGCTGCTGCCTGCTGCTGCCTGCTGCTGGCTGCTGGTGCTGCTGCTGGTGGCTGCTGCTGCTGCTGCTGTGGTGCTGCTGTGGTGCTGCTGTGGTGCTGCTGTTGTGCTACGGCACCTCCCGGCACCAAAACAGCAAGGCACGGAAGGACGAACAGGCCACAGAATCGCAGCGAAAAAGTGCCTAACGTGACTTCTGAAACCCTACTAGAACTGAAGACTGCTGCTGATGACAGAAGAGTACCAAAAGCACCTCCCGGCACCAAAACAGCAAGGCACGGAAGGACGAACAGGCCACAGAATCGCAGCGAAAAAGTGCCTAACGTGACTTCTGAAACCCTACTAGAACTGAAGACTTGAGGGAACTGATGAAGGATACTAGACGGCTGCTAACTCTACGGGAACTGAAGACCTGAGGGAATTGATGAGAGATACTAGACGGCTGCTGCCGTTGCTGCTGCTGCTGCTGCTGCTGCTGACAAAAAAGTACCAAAAGCACCTCCCGGCACCAAAACAGCAAGGCACGGAAGGACGACCAGGCCCCAGAATCGCACCGAAAAATTGCCTAACGTGACTTCTGGAACCCTTACTAGAACTCAAGACTTGTGGGAACTTATGAGTGAGAGATCCTAGACGGCTGCTGCCGTTGCTGCTGCCGCTGCTGCTGCCGCTGCTGACAGAAGAGTAGCAAAAGCACCTCCCGGCACCAAAACAGCAAGGCACGGAAGGACGCACAGGCCACAGAATCGCACCGAAAAAGTGCCTAACGTGACTTCTGAAACCCTACTAGAACTGAAGACCTGAGGGAACTGATGAGAGATATACTATATATATATATACTAGACGGCTGCTGCCTTTGCTGCTGCTGCTGCTGCTGCTGATGACAGAAGAGTACCAAAAGCACCTCCCGGCACCAAAACAGCAAGACCCGGAAGGACGAACAGGCCACAGAATCGCACCGAAAAAGTGCCTAACGTGACTTCTGAAACCCTACTAGAACTGAAGACTTGAGGGAACTGATGAAGGATACTAGACGGCTGCTAACTCTACTAGAACTGAAGACCTGAGGGAACTGATGAGAGATACTAGACGGCTGCTGCCGTTGCTGCTGCTGCTGCAAAACATGATTTAGCTGCTTTTTCCACCTGCTGCTGCTGCTGCTCCTGCTACTCTTCTGAAACTTATAGAAAAAATGATTGTAGCTGCTGCTGCTGCTCCTGCTCCTGTTACTCCAGTGGCAGGCTGCGACGCGAAAAATCGAACCACTCCCACCAGCAAATCGGCCTCGAACGAACAAATCAGGGCGGGAAGGGCAACCCAAGGAGCCCCACGTACCTCGAGGAGACTCCGGGAAGGACCCCCCACCGGTAAAACAAAAACCCCGGAGTCAATGAATCGACGTACGTGACCGGTGGAAGGGGGACCCAACAAGGTCCCCCGGCAAAGGGTCATTGTTGTTGTTGTTGTTGCTGTTGCTGTTGTTGTTGCTGTTGTTGTTGTTGTAGTAGTAGTATAGCTGTAGCTGCTGCTATGCATTTTGGCTACCTTTTCCTCCTGCTGCTGCGCAGACTTTTGCTGCTGATGCTGCTGGCTCCCGGATGGAAAACACCATGGAAAAAATCACCTGCCGGCAGGAAAACACCGTGCCTCGGAAGGACGGAGAAGCCCCAAAATTGCACCCCGAAAATGCCTAACGTAACTTCTGAAACCCATAATAGTACTAGTATAGCTGTAGCTGCTGCTATGCATTTTGGCTACCTTTTCCTCCTGCTGCTATGCATTTTGGCTACCTTTTCCTCCTGCTGCTGCACAGACTTTTGCTGCTGCTGCTGCTGGCTCCCGGATGGAAAACACCATGGAAAAAATCACCTGCCGGCAGGAAAACACCATGCCTCTGAAGGACGGAGAAGCTCCAAAATTGCACCCCGAAAATGCCTAACGTAACTTCTGAAACCCATAATATAGTACTAGCATCAGACACGTAACTTCTGAAACCCATAATAGTAGTAGTATAGCTGTAGCTGCTGCTATGTATGCATTTTGGCTACCTTTTCCTCCTGCTGCTGCACAGACTTTTGCTGCTGCTGCTGCTGCTGGCTCCCGGATGGAAAACACCATGAAAAAAATCACCTGCCGGCAGGAAAACACCATGCCTCTGAAGGACGGAGAAGCCCCAAAATTGCACCCCGAAAATGCCTAACGTAACTTCTGAAACCCATAATAGTAATAGTATAGCTGTAGCTGCTGCTATGTATGCATTTTGGCTACCTTTTCCTCCTGCTGCTGCACAGACTTTTGCTGCTGCTGCTGCTGGCTCCCGGATGGCAGCAAAACACCATGCCTCTGAAGGACGGAGAAGCTCCAAAATTGCACCCCGAAAATGCCTAACGTAACTTCTGAAACCCATAATAGTACTAGTATCAGACTCTTGCTGCTGCTGGCTCCCGGATGGAAAACACCATGGAAAAGCTCCTGCACAGACTTTTGCTGCTGCTGCTGCTGGCTTCCGGATGGAAAACACCATGGAAAAAATCACCTGCCGGCAGGAAAACACCATGCCTCTGAAGGACGGAGAAGCCCCAAAATTGCACCCTGAAAATGCCTAACGTAACTTCTGAAACCCATAATAGTAGTAGTATAGCTGTAGCTGCTGCTATGCATTTTGGCTACCTTTTCCTCCTGCTGCTGCACAGACTTTTGCTGCTGCTGCTGCTGGCTCCCGGATGGAAAACACCATGGAAAAAATCACCTGCCGGCAGGAAAACACCGTGCCTCGGAAGGACGGAGAAGCCCCAAAATTGCACCCCGAAAATGCCTAACGTAACTTCTGAAACCCATAATAGTACTAGTATAGCTGTAGCTGCTGCTATGCATTTTGGCTACCTTTTCCTCCTGCTGCTATGCATTTTGGCTACCTTTTCCTCCTGCTGCTGCATAGACTTTTGCTGCTGCTGCTGCTGCTGGCTCCCGGATGGAAAACACCATGGAAAAAATCACCTGCCAGCAGGAAAACACCATGCCTCTGAAGGACGGAGAGGCTCCAAAATTGCACCCCGAAAATGCCTAACGTAACTTCTGAAACCCATAATATAGTACTAGTATCAGACACGTAACTTCTGAAACCCATAATAGTAGTAGTATAGCTGTAGCTGCTGCTATGTATGCATTTTGGCTACCTTTTCCTCCTGCTGCTGCACAGACTTTTGCTGCTGCTGCTGCTGCTGGCTCCCGGATGGAAAACACCATGAAAAAAATCACCTGCCGGCAGGAAAACACCATGCCTCTGAAGGACGGAGAAGCCCCAAAATTGCACCCCGAAAATGCCTAACGTAACTTCTGAAACCCATAGAAAATGAATTTTGGCTACTTTTTCCTCCTGCTGCTGCAGACGCTTTTGCTGCTACTGGTGCCTGTTGGACTTACTGCTGCTGCCTGCTGCTGCCTGCTGCTGGTGCTGCTGCTGGTGGCTGCTGCTGCTGCTGTGGTGCTGCTGTGGTGCTGCTGTTGTGCTACGGCACCTCCCGGCACCAAAACAGCAAGGCACGGAAGGACGAACAGGCCACAGAATCGCAGCGAAAAAGTGCCTAACGTGACTTCTGAAACCCTACTAGAACTGAAGACTGCTGCTGATGACAGAAGAGTACCAAAAGCACCTCCCGGCACCAAAACAGCAAGGCACGGAAGGACGAACAGGCCACAGAATCGCAGCGAAAAAGTGCCTAACGTGACTTCTGAAACCCTACTAGAACTGAAGACTTGAGGGAACTGATGAAGGATACTAGACGGCTGCTAACTCTACGGGAACTGAAGACCTGAGGGAATTGATGAGAGATACTAGACGGCTGCTGCCGTTGCTGCTGCTGCTGCTGCTGCTGCTGACAAAAAAGTACCAAAAGCACCTCCCGGCACCAAAACAGCAAGGCACGGAAGGACGACCAGGCCCCAGAATCGCACCGAAAAATTGCCTAACGTGACTTCTGGAACCCTTACTAGAACTCAAGACTTGTGGGAACTTATGAGTGAGAGATCCTAGACGGCTGCTGCCGTTGCTGCTGCCGCTGCTGCTGCTGCCGCTGCTGCTGCTGCCGCTGCTGACAGAAGAGTAGCAAAAGCACCTCCCGGCACCAAAACAGCAAGGCACGGAAGGACGCACAGGCCACAGAATCGCACCGAAAAAGTGCCTAACGTGACTTCTGAAACCCTACTAGAACTGAAGACCTGAGGGAACTGATGAGAGATATACTATATATATATATACTAGACGGCTGCTGCCTTTGCTGCTGCTGCTGCTGCTGCTGATGACAGAAGAGTACCAAAAGCACCTCCCGGCACCAAAACAGCAAGACCCGGAAGGACGAACAGGCCACAGAATCGCACCGAAAAAGTGCCTAACGTGACTTCTGAAACCCTACTAGAACTGAAGACTTGAGGGAACTGATGAAGGATACTAGACGGCTGCTAACTCTACTAGAACTGAAGACCTGAGGGAACTGATGAGAGATACTAGACGGCTGCTGCCGTTGCTGCTGCTGCTGCTGCTGCTGCTGCTGACAGAAGAGTACCAAAAGCACCTCCCCGCACCAAAACAGCAAGGCACGGAAGGACGAACAGGCCCCAGAATCGCACCGAAAAAGTGCCTAATGTGACTTCTGGAACCCTTACTAGACCTGAAGACCTGTGGGAACTTATGAGAGATCCTAGACGGCTGCTGCCGTTGCTGCTGCTGCTGCTGCAAAAGATGATTTAGCTGCTTTTTCCACCTGCTGCTGCTGCTGCTCCTGCTACTCTTCTGAAACTTATAGAAAAAATGATTGTAGCTGCTGCTGCTGCTCCTGCTCCTGCTACTCCAGTGGCAGGCTGCGACGCGAAAAATCGAACCACTCCCACCAGGAAATCGGCCTCGAACGAACAAATCAGGGCGGGAAGGGCAACCCAAGGAGCCCCACGTACCTCCAGGAGACTCCGGGAAGGACCCCCCACCGGTAAAACAAAAACCCCGGAGTCAATGAATCGACGTACGTGACCGGTGGGAGGGGGACCCAACAAGGTCCCCCGGCAAAGGGTCATTGTTGTTGTTGTTGTTGCTGTTGCTGTTGCTGTTGCTGTTGTGCTGTTGTTGTTGTTGTTGTTGTTGTTGTTGGAGGTGGTTGTTGTTGTTGTTGTCGTTGTTGTTGTTGCTGTTGCTGTTGCTCTTGCTGTTGCTGCCATAAAATGTTGTTGTTGTTGTTGTTGTTGTTGTTGCCCTGCTGCCTGCTGCCTGCTGCTGCCTGCTGCTCCTGCCTGCTGCTGGCTGCTGCCTGCTCCTGCCTGCTGCTGGCTGTTGCTGGCTGCTGCTGGCTGCTGCTGGCTGCTGCTGGCTGCCTAACGCCGGCTGCTGCTGGTTGCTGCTGGTTGCTGCTGCTGGCTGGTGCGGGCTGCTGCTGGCTGCTGCTGGCTGCTACCTGCTGCCTGCTGCCTGCTGCTGCCTGCTGCTGCCTGGTAGTAAAAGTAGCAGTGCAGTACCTCTTCTTCCCTTACGCGCTCCCCCTTGCATCGGCCGGGGTCAGCGAATTATTATTATTCTTTCCTGGCAGCTGTGTCATAAACTCTTTTTCCCTTACGCACTCCCCCTTGCGTCTGCCGGGGTCGGCGGATACTATACATATATATATATTATTACATATAATATGATTCCATTTCGAAATCGCTGCTGATTTCGGATTTTGCAGAAGTCGATTTTTTGCTTTTCGACTGGTGGCATGATGTTTGCATCCCTCGAGGCGGTTCACCCAAAAAGTCTCCCAGCAGTGATTTGGCCGTGGTGGTCTGGGACGTGAGGACGGGCCTTTGGAGAAACATGTCCAAAAAGAATGGGAAAACATGGGGGGATACCCTCTGGTAAACATAGAAAAAACTATTGAAAATGGCCATTTATAGTTGATATTCCCATTAAAAATGGTGATTTTCCATAGTTTTTTTGTATGTTTACCAGAGGGTATGGTGGTTTCCTAAGTCATGGAGCTACCCCCAGTTCTAAAAACCAGTTACTGTTCATCCGTTTTCTGAAATCGGATTTTCCATGAAATCAACCATCCAACTATTTGGGTACCCCCATTTATGGAAATCCCCATAATTATATATATATATTATATTTATATATTATATATATTATATTTATATTATATATATATATTATATTGGTATCATAACTACAGGAACCAAAAAGGACTTGGAGACATGCTGACACTTGGCTGGTCCCCCTGGGACTCCCTGGGACTCCCTGGGATCTCCGCGAGTCCCAGGAGATTGGCGATTCGCAGAAAGGAGCTGGCACAGTGCAGCGCTTCTCAGATTGCCATGATATATGGTATACCATCATGGTATATGGTATATGGTTATGGGTATATGGGTATACCATGGCATACCGAATTCATGCAGACTTTTTTTGGTGAGAAACAGCTACACTAAGTAAGTGAACTATGATTCCTGGTGCCATGATTTTGGAGATAGACCGAATTTTGAGCCACTCATGTGAACCACGATGGGGTCGAAAATGGTCAAGAGTTAAGCCGGAGGCAGCATTTTTATCCATTTTTGAGCTATCTAATGCAGATGCCGGAGGTTCTGCTATGGCTGAACGCCTCTGTGGGGTTGCCAGCTATACTCAGCAGGCGAGGGACGTCCATGGATCATGGATCGGACTTCCATTGATTGGTGGGGGATCAACATGGTTATGTAAAGGAAAACACCTAGATAGATGTAAATAAGAGATCACCATAGTGAGGTATATGTTCATATTCCATGTTTCGAAGAATTTACACCTCCAGAATGTGCTATGATGATGTGTAATTGTGGAGGTGTAAATAGAGAACACCATATTCCTGCACGAAAACTGATGTACATATAGGGATAAGGAATAGCAGTACGGGGAGAATGTTTATCAGCCAACCTTGAGCCTGCTGTGAGGGCATGATATGTCAGTGACGTCATTGGGGTTCCACCCCAGACAAAGTAGAGATATCATCGTCGAAATATCATATTGACACATGATAAGACATCATAGAACACCATAAAACGTCATAAAACATCATAAAGGCATGTAAAACCCACTGATAAGTTCTTGAAACCTGCAATACCTTAAGAATTCTCAGACTTCAGCACCCAAATCATCCCCGTGAAGAGCAGAGGCAGTAGACACCTTGGGCACGGTTTGGCGCAGCTCAGCCAGTGGCTTTGTGAACAAAATCAGGCGCCTTTTTCAGGACTCACTGAACCAAGTGGATATACCCTCTGGTAATGACTAACATTAGCTATTGAAAATGACCATTTATAGTGGATTTTCCCATTAAAAATGGTGATTTTCCATAGCTATATTAGTTTACCAAGTGGACATACCCTCTGGTGAATAAACATAGACCTTGAAAATCACCAATTTTTAATGGAAACTCATCATAAAAAACCCCGATGACTGCCAGGTCGAACTGTCAATTTACTGGAGGGTAATTCACCACAGTTTTTTTTGGGCCCTCATAATCCCAACTGATTGGGGTTATGATTGTTATAACCATGGTTATACCATGGTTATACCAGTCTTTCCCACCTCAACTGCACCCCCTGGAAAAGCCATCGTGATACCATCTTCAAAGAGACCGGTTGATTGTTGATTGCCGTAGGCTTAGTGACTTAGGTGCTCACTATATGGTACGATCACCAATATATAATTGTGCCAAATATAGCTGGATACCATATAGTCTCATATTATAGTCTCATATAAATGGATCCATGCTGTAAGCTATATTTACCTATTGCAAGTGGCTAGCTTGAACCTGTGATCTAACTATGAATTCGCAACTGGTGTGGTAAAGCCAACAATAAACCACGCCTCATTTTGCAATACCCTATTGCGTTCGCCACATAGACAATCATATAATTTGGAAAGTCAGCAGTTTTTGAATGGGAAAAACCCTTGAATGGCGGATCTTCGACTGTTTTAAAGCAATCATAAAACCCAATAGACAGATATAGACAGACCATCCCATCAGCACATCGTTCGGAGCTTTTTTGTTGCTCCTAAAGTGCGGCATAGCATGGCGTAACGATGACTTTACTGCTTCAGTTTCCACTAATATCCCACAGAAATGCTACTTTCATTGCTAAATCCTGAGCCATTTTCACCGTTTTCACCGCAGGGCCCTGACAGAGTGCATTGAGGCACGTTTCAAACGCAGGATTTTGGGCATTCATGGGCTTTCCCACTTTGATTGAATACCCATAGGATCCATGGTGCTGCTATATATGGTACCTGGTAACATTTACCAGTAGTACCCGCACGAGGCGGGGCGGAAGTTGCCTTAAAGATATATATAAGACCTTTCTCATCTAAAAAAGACGATTTTGAAGCACTTTTTAAAAGGACTTTTAAAAGGAAAATTAAGAGCGCCAAAATTGCGAAAATCTGCTGACAAATCACTATCGCAGCCTGGATGCAGCCACTCCAATACGATTTACGAGATCTAGCCGCAAAAGACAATAGTATTGCGCAGCACCAAGCAACATTCATGCAGCCATTACAATGCGATCTGCAGAGACTGAGTTGCAAAACACAATAGAACTACACGCAACAGCGTCGGCAATAGCAGCTCCAAAACCGATCTCGACGCCAAAGCAGAAAAAAGACAATTTTGAAGCACTTTAAACAATAAAAATAAAAGGAAAATTAATAGCGCCGAAAGTGCGAAAATCTGCTGACAAATCACTATCGCAGCCTGGATGCAGCCACGCCAATACGATTCGCAATCTTCAGCTGCAAAGACAATAGTATTACGCAAGCAGCCGCAGCACCAAGCAACATTCATGCAGCCATTCCAATGCGATCTGCAAGCACAAATTCAAGAAACGCATAGAACTACGCACACAGGAATAACCATTGTTGCAAAACACATAGAAGGAACCAAACGACCCCAGCCGCACCCGCCGCACACACGAGGTACCTTTCATCGCCGGCTGCAGCCACTTTACACGGAAAAATACAAGGTTTCGTGCTCCGGCTTCCTCCCCACAACACACGGCATGCAACATTCATGCAGCCATTCCAATGCGATCTGCAACCACAGCTTCAAGAAACGCATAGAACTACGCACGCAGGAACAACCATTGTTGCAAAACACATAGAAGGAACCAAACGACCCCAGCCGCACCCGCCGCACACAAGAGGTACCTTTCATCGCCGGCTGCAGCCACTTTACACGGAAAAGCACAAGGTTTCGTGCTCCGGCTTCCTCCCTACAACACACGGCATGCAACATTCATGCAGCCATTCCAATGCGATCTGCAACCACAGCTTCAAGAAACGCATAGAACTACGCACACAGGACCAACCATTGTTGCAAAACACATAGAAGGAACCAAACGACCCCAGCCGCACCCGCCGCACACACGAGGTACCTTTCATCGCCGGCTGCAGCCACTTTACACGGAAAAACGCAAGGTTTCGTGCTCCGGCTTCCTCCCCACCTCACCACTTGCCTTCGTCACCGCTTCCCTTCCTCACCACTTCCCATCGTCACCACCTCGCTTCGTCACCACTTCCCTTCCTCACCACTTCCCATCCTTACCACTTTCCTTCCTCACCACTCCCCTTCCTCACCACTCCCCTTCATCATCACTTCCCTTCGTCACCACCTCCCTTCGTCCACTTCCCTTCCTCACCACTTCCCTTCCTCTCCACTCCCCTTCCTCACCACTCCCCTTCATCATCACTTCCCTTCCCATCGTCCCCACGTCCCTTCCTCACCACTTCCCTTCGTCACCACTTCCCTTCGTCACCACTTTTCTTCGTCACCACCCCGTCATTATCACCACCCTTCATCAAGATCAATTCCAGCGCTTCTTTTTCTTTTGTTATGTCTTGTTATGTGTTGTATTGTTATGTGATCTACCACCATTCATCAAGGTCAATTCCACCGCTTCTTATTCTTTTGTTATGTATTGTTATGTTATGTATTGTTATGTAATCTACCACCCTTCATCATTTCAAGTCTCAGAATTCTATTTGTCCGTAACACGGAAGTATTGCTTCCCAACTTCCTTTGATCATCAATATACCCCCAATGTTAGCATATATACCATACATGGATGATATGGGATAGAGAGGTGCTCTGCGCATTTTTCTGTGACTTGCATTGCTATAGGCATATTCCGGAGCAGGCCGGGCAACTCTTCAGAATGCCCTCATTTTGACGTGCTCCGTTCCATGGCCATTTCAGGAACCGATTGATTAGAGGTACCGATTCCATATATTTTTGGCTTATTTTTCAGGCCTAAATTTCAGGAGATATCCCCACAATTCAGAAATGGCCTGAAAGATGGTGTTAGTTAGTCGTAGCTCCTTTTCTTAGGATCCATCGATTTAGTTCCAGGAAAAATCGTGTTGTCCATCGATTTTTTGGGGTCTATTTTTCCTGGGGATGATGGATCCCTCAGGTGGATGGTGGTCACCAGTGACTCACCAGCGGTCACCCTGACAGGCTCACGAGCCATGGCCGTTCACTCCGAACTGCTCTTCACGCTTTGCACAGGCTGGAGATCAGACGCCCAGCTCAAGCCACGGATGCAGATGGTGATCCAAAAGTAGCTTTGTTGCAACAGTTTCATGGTTTTATTGGGTCTAAATCATGGTTTTATTGGATTTTATATCCAATAAAAGTAGGTTTCATGGATTTATTGGGTCTAAAATCCAATAGAGTCATTTCAAATCCAATGAGTTCCCCCTGGTTTATGGTTTGTCATCATGTCCCCTTTTTCACATCGCAATTCTGGGAAAATGTTGGTAAAGCAATATTAAAAGCCCCATTTTGATGGTTTATAGAACATTAAAGAAGCCATTTATGGAAAATTTGGGGATGGTGGATCCTATTGAATTACAAACATTGTACCTCAAGGTATACCGGCATTCCGCTTGGCAGGCAACCCTTCAGACCCAGTTCATGCCTTTTTAACAAGGCAATCCACTCCGCAGCAGTCGGAAGCTCATCTTTCTTTTTTTTTTCGGATGGGCATGCCGACTGTTGGAATTCACTCATTCTTTGTACCCTCTGGTAAACAAACATATAGCTATTGAAAATGGCCATAGAAATAGTTGATTTTTCCCATTAAAAGTGGTGATTTTCCATAGCTATGTTAGTTTACCGGAGGGTACTCTTGTTTGATCAACAAGTATGTTTAATCCACCCAATGTTCATCAATATTTTGGATAAACATATCCAGCATCCGCCAGATATTCCATGATTTTATGCCAGGTACCAAAGAGATAGGACTTGGCGGAGACCCCCAGTCTTAGATGTCCTATCTCATCAGTTCCGAAGCTAGTATAAGCATGTATAACCATCAGTACCTAGTACCCTCTGGTAAACGTTTACATAACTATGGAAAATCACCATATTTAATGGGAAAAACCACTATACATGGCCATTTTCAATAGCTATGTTAGTTTACCAGAGGGTATAACGACTCATCTTGAGCCATGCCTGAAAATCACCACGGAAGCCATGGTTTTCAGGTTATCCAGGCTCGAGAAGAGCTTGATGCAAGCGCTGGACTATGTGAGGAACGCCAGACATGGGTTTTTTGCAACAGCTGGGAACGGGGGCTGGGTCCCAGATGAAGCCATGGATGCTATTGGAAGGGGGCTATTTATGGGGTTTCCATAAATGGGGGTAGCCCTAAATCATCCAGAGCATCCATTTTTGGGGTACCCCGATTTATGGAAACCATCAACTATCATCAACTCATCGGGATGGAAAGGGTTTTTTGGGACACAATCAACTGTGCGCCTGGTAGATCCCAGTAGATGTGCGCATTTTCCGATGGCTCAACCAGATGAGATTGGAGGAATCATTTCTTGCAGATGCCGGCCATCATTTGGTCCTTTTCTGACTACTCGACACCAGCATCATTTGGCACATCGACTGAGGTGAATTTGGTGACTTGCTCTCACTTGCAGGCCTTTGTAGCAGTGTTGATACTGGAGAACTTCAGAGGATGCGTCTGGAAATGGCTCATGGTTCAGCACTGAATCCACAAGTTATGCTGGTTGGTGGTTTGGAACATGAATTTTATGACTTTCCATAGATTGGGAATGTCATCATCCCAGCTGACTCATATTTTTCAGAGGGGTAGGGCGAAAAACCACCAACCAACTTGTCATTCGTGTCAATCATTGTCACCATGCCTGGATCGGCAGGTGGCAGTGCAGCACATGTTGACCATTCTACAGGAGCTCAAGGTGCCCTTTGTGTTGCCGTAAGATGATGCCTAAAAGGGGGCCCAAATCATCCCACAATGAAAGATCCCTTGAGTAAGCCATGTTTGAAACCTATGGTGACGACATGTGACGACTGGGGATCACCCATTTTCGGAAAGACACGAAAAATTGAGAAAAATTGGGATTGGAATGAGTTGAAACATGTTGAAACAAGTTTTTTTCCAACCAGACGCAAGTCTTGGAACGCTTCTGAGTTGAAAAATCCCATGGCTTCTGCCGGAGGTGTGTGCCGGATGGGATCGCTTCACATCCATTGGCCACGGGCCTCAGAGAAATGGTTCTTTTTGGTTTTCCCATATTCTTCCACAATCATCTCTAATTTTCAATAGTATCTCAATATATCTCAATATTATCCCATGATTCTCCAATGAAATGATCGAGTTTTCCACCGTTTTCCACCTCATCCCACATCTCATCTCAGGCTTGGATTCCGCATTGATCAGCCAATTGGAAGAACAAGTGATGAGATTTGCTGCGCTCACGGAACAGTTGCAACTCGCCTCGAACCAAACAGGGTGTCACAGCTGGCGGTCACACGTTTTGGATCTGCTTGTCTTGAGATAGTTGAAGTATGTTGAAGTTGAATGACATTCAACAAGATGTTCTAAATCAAACATTCAACCATCATAAGCATCCAATTTGTGACTAGTTGCAGAACCAAAGGCTGCGACTCTGTTGTCCAAGTCCACTGGTTGACTAGCTCGATTTTTTTCTGTGTGAATTCCCATGTTCAAAAGCCATCAAAAGCCGTTTCCATAGAGACTCTCAGACCAGTTTTAGCACCTTCGAAAGCGAAAACTTTCTTCGATCCAGTCATCTGCTGCTTCGCTATGCTTCGCGTTTTTAGGTTGTTGGACTCTTCCTACGCTCGTCGCTTTGCGCGAACTGTCTTTCACCTGCTCCTCTATCAGGATGGGGGAGCTCTAGCCTGGTTACCATTCCTGGTGGATCCAACCTATCACTGGTTGGCGACCGGTTGGTGGTGACTGGAACATGTTTAAGTGATGACTTTCCAATACTTTCCATGTGTTGGGAATGGAATAACTGGAATGTCATCATCCCAACTGACGAACTCACTCCATGATTTTTCAGACAGATCAGGTTTTTCCACGATGATTTTTTTCCCAGAAACCATGGTGGATGGGGATTCAACCTGACTCACCACATCTGATGAGCGCCCTGGGATCCCTCTGGATCCAGGCGCAGAAGTTGTCGGAGGGAGCAACTCCGGACAACACCACTGGTACACCATCTTCCAGGTAGGACATGGCAGGACCACTGGAAAGAGTTGGGGCGATTTTCATGGCACAGTAACCACAGTATGTGGGATTTGAAGCTCTATAAGTTGGGAGATTCTATCCCAAACAAATCATGAAAAAACCTATGGAATTAGTAGAACTGCGATGCCCCAAGTAGCTCAACATAGCTCAAGTGTTTTCTGGACTGATGGGAGTTTCCGGCAACTTTACCACATTTCACCACAAATGTCACAAACTATGGTTATATCATGTTATATTATGCAATCCAAGAGGAGAATGGTCTTCGAAACCAACTCCGCCGGGGTCCGACCACGCAATTCTGCTCCAGTGCCGCAGGTTGGACCCAGCACATTGTACAGTAGCAGCCCTCAGAGAATGGCAGCCATAGCCAGTTGATTCACCATGATCGTGCGAGTCTTGCATGGAAAATCATGGAAATATGTGAAAACATATTTCCATGAACGCTCGGAATTTCCATGCGAACTTATTTCAAGATACATTTAAGTTTATTTTAAACCAGGGGATCCCAGTCGTCACCATTAGTTTCAATACTAGTCGTCATGGTCATCCATGACGACTGGATGATAACTGGGGGTACTTCCGATTGGAAAAAAAACCCATCCCATACCCTCTGGTAATTTGTTACATAGCTATTGAAAATTGCCCATAGAAATAGTTGATTTACATCGTAAAAATGGTGGATCTTTCCATAGTTTTTGGTATGTTTACCAGAGGGTACTTCAACATGGGAGGTTTCTTCAGCCACCACATGCCATGCCAAGATCACATGCCATCCGCCGCTAAGGCGCCCAA
>CAMXCT020006696.1:125000-362588 GCA_947184155.2 Cladocopium goreaui
TTCTGCACTTTGTTTACCATCCAAAACAATGAATTCACAAGCCAATTTCATGAGATTTAATGTTACTTAACTATGAGAATAGATGTAGACTTTGGGGAGACGCCAAAACGGCCATGTTTTTCACCATGGGATTTTGGGGCACCCTATTTTCAGGCAAATGTGGTTAACCCAAGGGCATACAGCATCCTCACTTTGGTAAAACAGGATGGAACAAATGGTCAAAATTATATAAAATAATCATGAATTGGAGGTTTGTTGTTAGGTTTACCACATTCATGGAGTTATCCTCAAATTGGATGCTGAAGAACAAGCTCAATCAATGCGACCCGTGGCCCTGTGGCCCCCTGGCTTTAGTATCATTGAAATTTGCGACACTGCGACACTGCCAAGGTTGATGGTTACCCTCTGGTAGACAAACAAAAAACTATGGAAAATCACCATTTTTGATGGGTAAATCAACTATAAACGGCAATTTTCAATAGCTATGTTAAATTAGCAGAGGGTATTTTTAATACTGGAAAGATTTTGGGCCAAGATATGCCAACATAGTTAGTTTGAATTCGTCGATTTCTTAAATTGACCCAGTGAACTTCAGCCATCACCTGATTTTTGAGGCCGAGTCCGAGGGGGATTGGATTGCCCAGAGTTCACATGGCATGGGAGGCACGGGGAAGCCACCCAGTTGTGGCCGTGGCCGGGATATATGATTGGGACGGTGAATGAACATCAGCATGATGTATGGAAAACCATGGAAAACCATGGAAAACCATGGAAGAAATAAAGGTCGACCTCCCCAAATTTTTCGAAAAAAAATCATGGGGTCACCCCAGTGGTAGGATTTTGGGGATATCATGGGTAGAACATGGAAAGCTGAGTATGTTCTGGGCGGAGTTGCGAGACCATGGAAGACTAAAAACATTCAGCTGGCAGGCCCCAACAGCATTCTTTGGTTTTTTCCTGGTACAAATGGTTTACTACCACACCAACATATACCATATACCACCATTTCCAGCCGCTCATCCGTTGCAGGATCTTTCTACCAACCAGGCAAGGGCCCCACAGCTCCAGATGTTGACGTTTCTGGTGCGCAGCTGGCAGAACTCGTGCTCTGACAGGGGAAGGGCCTGAAAGAAACCTTGTCCTGTGCTGAGTTCTGCAGCAGTTGGGCTTGAGGTTGAATGGCCAAAGGTTAAAGAGTTGTTGAACCCATTGGCCAACGTTCACTTTTCTGAAATTGACACCCTAATCATCCAATCCCTACTTAGTGGGATGGTTAAAATCATCCTTATTTGCTGGTGAATTTCTAATTGTCATCAACGTTCATCGAAAATTTATCAAATTTCAACAGATGTTCATCAAACTTTCATCTATGTTAATTATTTTTTTTCCGCAGTTTCATCAATATGTTCATCCAATGTTCATCCAATTTCAAGGCATTTTCACCATAGATGTTTATCCCATCATTTCTTGCTTTAGACCCACATCATCCATCATCCCTCCTTGGGCGCAGCAAGGCCCGAGCAGCTTCTGATCCTTTGGTGCGGAGGGTCACCAGAGGCACAGCTCCACTTGGCGCGGATCCATTTGCCCGTTGGGATGCTGAAAACTGGGATCTCGGAGATTGGTTTCACCTGCGGGATGGCAAAATATGGCAATATTAAATATGGCAAAAAATGGTGGGAGTTTTCTTCCCCCAAAGATCGAAAATCAGTTGGGTGATGTTGATGTTTTTTCAAGGATGATGTTGGTTGCCAAATCAGGCAGCCGCAGGGCGGGCATGGGCTTTTTGATCATACCTGGAAATGAGTTCAAAACGTTCCAGAAAATTCCTGAAGAAACAGTGGGAAGTTTCAAGAAACTTGTGTCAGATTTTTCCTCAATTTGAGTCCAGGTGGGAGCACCTGGGGCTGCCATCCAGCCCCAGTCACAACTGGCAACTTTGAAGGCTGGAAGATCGACCCAATGGGAAACTTGAAAGTTTCAATGTTTTTTTTTTCGAAGTCAACCCCTATGCAGATCAGATATTGAATTGACAAGCCAAGAACGCGCTGCCCGGTAGTTTCATTTCGAGTTGTAACTCGTTTCCGTTTCCTTTTTCCCCACCTGCAGGGTCTCAAGACTTTGTCAGACTTACTTTCTTCCTTCCGTCCGTCCTTCCGTGCGTCCGTCCTTCCGTCTGTACGTCCGTCCTTCCTTCCCCCAACAGGAAACTCCAAATGGCAGTGCCCACTGAGATCTGGCGCTCGCGGTTGAGGTCCGGCAGTGCCCACTGAGATCTGAAGCTCGGATGCAAAGGGACGATATGTGTGCAGAAAGTGCAAGCGTGGATCAGTCAAGAGTAGTGTTTCCCGTTTTGTCAAAACTTTTTGCTATGGAGACATGCTACGAGAGGCCGCCGGAGGAGAAGGGGAAGAAGGAAGGAGGAAGGAGGAGGAAGCAACTCTGATAAAATCTACAGACCCACGTGAGGAGAAAAATGTCAGAATAGATGCCAGAAAGATCCAGAAAGAATGTCAGCATATATGCCAGAAAGATCCAGAAAGTATGTCAGAATAGGTGCCAGATAGAATGCCAGAAAGACTGTCAGAGTATCTGTCAGAAAGACTGTCAGAAAAGCACCTACATACATATATCCAGCATATTGATTCTTCCAGATGGTACGTCAGAAACTATGTCAGGATAGTATGTCAGGGTGGGGATCACTCGAAGAAAACAAATTAGGGATGATGGATGCCACCCGTAATGCTGAGTGGCATCTTTTGGGGATTCTCAAGCTGGGGGATGCCCAGTCGTCACCATGTTTCAATACTAAGTCATGGTCATACATGACGACTGGAAGGGGCACCCCCCATGACTTGGGAAAGCTCCATTTTGGTTTGAACCATGTTGAAGGTCAACAGGGTTTTAGAGTTCCCTGTGAGGTGAACTCTCTTGGCAGTGGGTGTGGGGCCTGGGATTCGGTGGTGGACGGGACAAGTGCTGTGGAAAGACTGTCGGAATGACATCTCTACAATTGTGGATACCTGTTATGGTTGCTTGTTGGTTAGTTGTCTTTGGTGCTCCGAATTTCCATTTTTTGGAATTTCTGGTAGCAAACTGGTGTTTGAACGCTTTTGAGGCACTTCATGCTGTCTCGCAGCTACGATGCATCGCATGTAGCAGCACTGATCCTGGAAGTGTGGTTCTCAGCGCATCTCAGCGCGATGTTTCAATGAGAATTGAAGATCTTCACAGAAATACGATAAGGAAGATCCTCCGAGAAGTGAACTAAGTACCGAAAATGTCGGAAATCTAAGGAACCCATGCATCATCCCGAATACAGTAACTGTAACTCTTGTTGCCCTGCCATGGCCTGCCCGTTCTGCCAGCCAGTTTTGCTGAGGAAGGTGAGTCAAAGCAACCCACCGCCACAGAGTCTCGGTGAAAACCGCCGTGTTCGCCGATGACTTTTTTTGCCGAAATCATATCTACCCAAATTGGATAAGAACCTTCTATCTTACCCTGAAAAAAACACTCAGATACAACAAATCATGCAATTATGTGAAGTTATGTCTGAGAATCGGTTGCTATATATGGATGTATATGGTATAAATATTATTTAATATTGTATATATATATAAATTATAAATGTAATAGTTGTGGTTCCAAATCCTCCGGTATCCAGAACCCAGGTGTGTTTGTTGGACATCTCCGCCTTGGAGCCTTTGACTCAGAGACTTTTCCGCTGCTTCCGCGGCTCAAAGTCCCAAAATCAATGGATTGGTTTAAGGGAAAATCTACAGGAAACCATGGTTTTTACCATCAAATATAGGGGTTTCCTGTAAATTTTCCCATCATCCAATTCTATGACAAAAATTCCCTGGCTCTGTGAGGTTTCATCCACCTGGTGAGGAGGTGGAACGAGATTTTCACGCTTTGTGAACTTGAAGACTTGTGGATTTTTTCAGCCACAGACATGGATTTTGGAAAAAAAACTGGACTTTCAGGTGCAGAAATCTGATGAAACCATTGAATTTCCAAACATTCAGGTTTGGTGCTGTGGACTCATCCTTTGGTGTACTGCAGGTGCCCATGGTCTTGAACCAGCTACCACAGGCGCGGGTTTTCGACGCTTTTCTACGCTCGCTGTTGATGTCGGGGTGCCCTTTTTGTCGGCCGAGGATGCACTACGACAAAGTGCGGCTCTACCTGAGAGTTACCTCTGGGTTGCTTCACTGCAGGGATGTGATCGAAATTCTCAGTGCCATCGAGAAAATCCTCACACATCCTCACACTTTCGTACCCAAGTGGAATCGGTGGAAGTCATGCCTGGGCAGGTTTGGGTCAGTCGAAAGAGAATTGGCAAGGATCATCAGTAAGGGTACGCTGCTTTTCCTTGGGCAAATCACCAGCAATCATGTTTTTTTTTAATGCGTGTACCATTTTTTTGGGGACGCAAAGTTCACGAAACAGTGGGTATTCCAGAAAATTTTATTGGTGTAAAACACATTCTTATTAATGATTTGTGGTTTCTCTTCGGAATCCTGGGCTCTAATCCATTTATCTCGTGGTTATGCAAATTGACCATCATTCGAAGGTGCGGATCACAAATGTCATGTCAATGCATGCTAGTAGGGATCCAGTATCCTTCCAGTATCTTCCAGTATCTTCCAGTTCAGCAATTGGAGCATCATTCATCGAGGATTCTCCTGTGTTTCTTTCATTAAATCAAGGGTTCGGGTTGCAAATCCAACGAACGAACGAAAATGTGGGACTCAGCCAATGCCATAAACCTACTGTTTGGGAATGTGCAACCATTTTTTCAACCATTTTCAAGCCACAAAAATGCTGGAATGGGGATGGTTTATGGATATTTATGGCATTAATCTTACACTGAGTGTACCATCATCCATCGATGGTTCTCCCATATTTTTTTCCCAAAGTTTGGAAAAAACAATCATCGACCGAAATGCCGGAGCTTCAAACTATCCTTGGGCGAGGCTTCCTCCATGCGAGTGATGAGTCACCGTGGCGTGTGTTCCATCTATTCCTGGCGGAAGCGACGCCTACTGACGCTGGAGCGGGCTTCGTAAGTCATGGGGGGATCCTCAGTCGTCACCAATCGTCACCACCATGGTGGTTTCAGTGTCGGATGATGCCCTCTGGTAATTTAACATAGCTATGGAAATTCCACCCATTTTAATGGGTAAATCATGGTAAATCATTTCTATGGACCATTTTCAATAGCTATGTTAGTCATTACCAGAGGGTAACTGGGGTACCATGGTTTAGGACACCTCCATACAGTGTTGTGAATCTGTGACACACGTTACCAGCAACTTGCCTCTAGGGACCATCCTAGTAACATTTAGAAGAGGGTTTTTAGCACCTAAGATGTAAACCCTTGTTTACAATACAGCCAACTTCAAATCCCAGTAGGGTTTGGTTTTTTTGATACTCCAAAATATTTTGGCGATATCTCTAACATGAGATGTGAGCTGCTTTTTTGGGCAGGATCTTGAGGATGAGGATGATGCGGAAGACGATGACATGGCTCTTGAGAGTTGAGGCACAGTTTTTCCCAAGGGGAGTCATGGATTCAATCTGAGTTAGATTAGAACGACCTCACATAGGGGAACTATCCCCAAATGGCCTTTTCTCAGCGATGATGTCTTGACAGGTTCCCAATGAGCCATGGGAGTTTCCCATTGCCGGGTTAGACTGGACAGAAAGGAACAAGTACTGCACAAAATGGCCAAGTTTCACAAACAGGAGGTATTCAGTCATGGTTTTGCCATATTTTGATTGTGGCAAAATTTGGCAAACTGGCAGGGCCTGAAAGTGGGTTAGACATGGCCTTCCAAAAATGGAGGCCATTACGAGGTGTGAAAAGATGGTGACCGATGGTGCCTCTAGCTGCTCTAGCTGTCATGAGTTGCTTATTATGAAGATGTTTATAGTCCATAGGAATATTTGCTGTACTAACCAGTAGATTCAGTAGATTCTACTACTGAGTAGAATGGGATGGGATAGGGCTATTTTTCGTGGCTCAAAAATGTGACTTTTGATTTCCGGAGGGGTTCGTTCTTTGTGATCGCAGATAGTTTTGAATGTGAGAACCGCGCCGTTTTTGTTGGCTCTTTCACCAGAGGCTTCTTTGTTTGCCCAGACACCCTGCTGACGAAAGTGTTGGAACATGTTGGGCGTTGTGCTCCACGTAATCTTGATGTGTGTCTTGTGTGAACAGTTGCATGAGATGCACAATGTGTTGTCCCAAAATTCCAAGCAGAATTCCAAGGAAAAGTCACCTTTCTGGATAGACTTTATTCGATTAAGAAAAACGCTTTGAACTTTGATCTCAAAACTGCTTGGTGGTTTGGAACATGAATTTTATTTTTCCAGATATTGGGAATTTCATCATCCCAACTGACTCATATTTTTCAGAGGGGTAGGTCAACCACCAACCAGAAAAGGTGACTTCTTTTGAAAAACCAAAACGGAACTGTGTTTACTTTGACCTTGACATCGGCGAAGTCGTTGAATTTCCATCTTCCTCCAGTCGAGTTTTTCTGTATTCCACTGCTCCCGTGTGAAGCTACATGAAAATTAAGTGCATTATGCGCTCGCGCGTGTCTTGATGTGTGTTTTCTGAAAAACGTTGGGTCCGTTGGGCTGAAAAAAACATCGGTTGAATTTCTGGTGTGAAGTAGCAGCACAAAAAAAGAACACCAGAAGCAATGTCTGTTCAACCAATTCTTTGAAACGGCTTAGTCGCTTTGCTGTATAATCCATGTGAGCCAGGCAGGCGTGAGCTTCCAACACTGCGACCCCTGTGAAATATACTCGCAGCATCTTGCAGTTCATCTTTGAAAATTCGGCAAGACGAGTGACATCCGAGAATCTGAGCCGTCTTAGCCATTCTAAGTCATCTTCCCCTTGCTAGGCCCACACAACAAGGAGGGAACATGAGAAAAGAACGAAATGAAAAGAAACAGAAGGCTGTATGGGTATAAACCTGGATACGAGTAGATTCTCTGTTAACCGCCATGGCATCCTGCTTCAGGTTATCGCCGTTATCGCCCAAAAAACAACGTGACTCGTGCTTTTTCTGTGCTGACAGGCTGAGAAAGTCTTGGATTTGGGGTTTGATGAAAGATTTAGTGGTTTCACCGTGTTTCACCCACTGTGACAGTCACTAAAAGAAGTCAACAGATGGGAATTCCAAGTTCCAAATGAGTAGCGCCAGCACAGCAGGTGACTTGGAACACTTGGAACACACGGAGCCACAAGTTCAGCCAGCTGAGCCGTCTCCAAAGACACAAGTTCAGCCAGCTGAGCCGTCTCCAAAGACACAAGTTCAGCCAGCTGAGCCGTCTCTATGGACCCCTGAGCCATCTCTATGGACCCCTGACGGCCCGACGCAAAGGGGGGTGTGGTGCAACAAGCATCTGGAAGTGGGCGAAGAGGTGCGCAAGGCATGGAAGGAGAAGGCCATGGCAAGGGTGGAGAAGATCAAGGATGACACTCGGCCGAATTAGTTGGAGGCCAAGCCATTTCGCAACGTTATCCTAGCCATCCTAGCCTTTTTCAAGGTTGTTGACTCATGGTTTTTGAATGTTGAGCCAAAAATCGATGTGAATGCGGACCGTCTTCATCCCAGGAGACCGTGAGAAAAGAAGCATTAGCGCAAGTTGAAGCCCGTGAATGCCACCTACTTGAACGCTTCAGGGTTGCTTTTCCTATTCAAATGCATACGTATGGTCCTCCTCAGCCATTTGGATTTCGTTTTGGCGATGTGGTTTTCAAGAGAGAGGGCGACGTGCTGCCAGCGGAGGTGCAGTCGCACGTTGAGGAGCGTGAGAAAGAAACTCAAACATGGCCATGCTCTGTGGGTTGTAACATGTTTTGACCTGTCTTTTCAAGCATCTTTTTCAACTATGCTGAGATTTGATGCACTGCATCCTGAAAATGCGGCATCCTTAAAGCTCACTCCAACTTCGTCGAAATTTAAGACACCAGGATGCTCTGGGGTGGAGGGCTTTATCCTGGCTGTTTCTTGAATTTTCCAGGCTAACCCAGCCGGAACCCACAAAAAGGTGCTCCGTTCCTAAACCATATGAACACGATATGCAAAAACCAGGTCGAAATAATACCCCCGAATTCAAAGCGTGCACTAGAATCCCAAAATCATATCAAAACCATCTTGAAGGCATAAGAATATTTCTCGATTTTGGCTTCTCATAGGGATGTCTCTCAAGTCTCAAGTCGAAGCGCGTCAGACCAGGATTATTTCAACTTTCTGCGAGAGACGCAGCAGACTTGGCAGCACATCACGACCAGGGAAGCAGGATGCACCTTAACCGAGGCACCACAGAGGCTGCTCCTGTTTTCACAGACTGACCTCACCGGTGCCGATCTTTGCAACCTTGAAATGCCCGGAGGATGCTTCTGCAAGCAGTTGCAGGGAGTCGACCTTTCCGGGGCAAACCTCCGGGGGGCAAAGTTGAACAATTGCAAGCTTCAGGGAGCCGACCTCTGTGCAGCGAGTCTCCAAGGGGCAAACCTCCAGTGTGCCCAGATGCAGGGAGCCACTCTCCAGAACGCTTGTCTCCAAGGCCCGGAATCCCGGGGAAAGGCGGGTTCTGTTGACCCGATGTCATCCTTTGTCCAAAACCAGGTCACCATCGAATCTGTTGATTTAAACTGACCAATGGTGACCATTCGAGGATATAAAACGGATGCGATTCCTTGACTTCGGAGGTGAGACATTCATGATTTTTGGGCAGGAGCTGTTCTGCACGAAGCTGACCTTACAAATGCCGACTCTTGGAACGAAATTTGAAGCTGAGAGTTTCTTTCTGCACACTGGATCACTTGGAATTTTGGAATCCCAGCGTTTTAATATGTTTTAATCTTTTTTACGGAACGTAAACTGACCACAAAATAACATCAAGTGCTTCATCAAGTGGAAATCCACAATCATTTTTATTTTCTCATGACGCGTAACTGCAAGTACAGAACGTAATCGTGGATTTCCGCTGTTGTCGTGGGACGGTCTTGACATGACTGAGACGAACTCCTCCCAAATGCAGTAATAAAAATACATATATACCTAGAACTTCCCCCTATGCATTATTTCAGCCCCTGGGCTTAAGGTAGGAAATTTCAGAACTCACATGTGATTTCAGACCCTAAGCAAAAAATCAGTACCTGAGAAATTCTGATTGTGCAACATTTGGAGGGTTGTCCCCAACATGTGTGAATGTTGAGAACTGGACAAGTGGCAACTTTCATTTTGTCTTTTTCGCTTGCTCTCCAAAGATCAGGCTCAACGCAGCCAACGACGCGGCAATGCCAAACAAATTACAGCTAGTTTAGCTTGTTTGAACATGTTGAGGTTCATATTATATAATTAGTGAGTTTACTGCAGATGGCACTTTCAACAACGAAGTTTAGGAATCAAAAGCTGGAAGCCAAAAGGTCATTGCCTTCGCCTAGACTTCCCAAATCTCTGGATTACAAAATTGGCTTTGACTTTATACGCTAAAAGCGTGTTGCTGACTATGCAACGATACCCGATTCTGCGCGATTGGCGACTGACACGGCCAACGAAGTCTTCAGAACTACTTGTATCCCAAGTTGCTGGATTGATGGAAAATGAATTGTTCTTTGTTCTTTCCAGGTCAAAGTAGATATGCCCCAGTGCGTGCGCCTTTGGCACTAAACCAAAAAGAGTGAGTCTTTGGCTGTATGCCAAAGCTGCTAGACGGCTATACGTCTTGCAAAAACCATTCGCCATCTCAAAAATTTGTTTTCGACATCCCGCTGGCAACCAAATGCCATGCCTGTGAATCGCTTGAAATGCCAGTCCCTGCTCGCACCCCAACTTGATAAGTCTCAGCAACTCAGTTTCTCCCAACTCGTTGATCTTGAGACTGCTGAAAAACTTCAGATACTTCAACAGCAAAATTGTGTCAGCACCCTTGCACCCGACGAAAGGAAAGGAAGTCCCAGTTGCAAAATGCAGCTTTTCCTTGCTAAAGCTTCTAATGCTAGCAGGTTTTTTTCCCGTCACCTCACACAAGAAAAAGCTGAAATGCGACCATGCTCGGCTCAATCTTTCCGCAATGGCAAGTGACTCACCTGGTGAAGTTGGATCGTCGTAGAAGGTCTCCAGGCACAGAAAGATCAAACAACTTGCGATGAAGTTGCGTGCAATCCCAAGTCGAAACACATGAAATGGATCGTGCCGGAAAAATGCAGCAGCAGGGCCTGTGCCCCAGTCTTCGAACTCCAAAGCATCGTATGGCGGAGGCTCCGCCCAAGGCACAGATGTAAGAAATGTTGCTTTCCACGGAGCGTCACTGCGAAAGTTCTCGAAGTCAACCCCAGGCGAACCAGCACTGCATAAATGGCAGCAAGCTTTTTCATTCACATGTCCAACGTTCTGAGAACTTCTTTGTAAAATTCCTGTTTTAGAGTGCCACTCTGCATCACCCCTCAATCCAATAACAGCGAAATTGTAATGTTCAGCTCCAATTGAAATTCCTTCCGAGCAAACTCGAGCCATGTCCTGGCTGACTCGTCGCAGCATCGATTTCAAGAGGCCCGGCGTTTTCTTGAATTTTTTCGATGGAAAGGCAAAGAGAAGGAAGTGCGTCAGGTAGCTGTGGTTGCGGTTGTTCAGTTTCTGCAGCAATGGGTCGGAAGTATCCCTGTTGGTGGTGAAGTCACAGCTAGTTGGGCACGAACACTTCAAATCATTGTAGGTATCCAAGCCAAGTACTGCCACCAAACTGACTACCTCCAACGGTTGCTTTTTAACAGTGCGGCCACCGTCACCGTGCAGCATCACTGGGATGGTTGTCTCCAGTTTCAAGGATTGTGCTGCACCCCTCCGAAACACCATGTGGGTTGGATGTTCAGATTGGTAAGTGTTCCAAAAAGTCCTCAGCATCTCACGGGATTGCACACCTGGGTCCAGGCCCCCGAGAAGAAGCCATGGATGCTTCTGCAGAATGTTTACCAAAACGTCCCTTGGATTGAGATAGGGCAGCTGGGCCGTCTCCGCATTCTCAGTGTAATTGTGAAGAGATGAGCGGACATTCCTCAGCAGAATTGTTTTGGTGGTTGGTAGCACGTAAAATGTATGGCTGTTCTTTCCTTTGAGTCTATAATGAATTATTAAAAAAAAATGTCACCTTCACTAGCACGACGAAACTTTTTCTGAATCAAGGCTGTAGTTTCAAAGCCATTTTGAATCTGCGAACAGCTCGCTTGTACTGCCTAGAAGCATTTTTCACAGTGCCCTTAAGAACCGACCGGGTGGAATGGTGTAACGTTGATGCCGATGACTCCTGAAGTTCAGCGGATAGGGCATCACCATGTTCAGCAAGCTTTTTGGCAGGAGCCTGGGAGCAGACTCTGACCCTAAGCCACTCAAGGTTGCTCGATTGTAAAAAAAAAACTCCTACTTCCTTGACCCTAGCGACAAATGAATTCAGGATAACCGGTGAGACAACTGACAGTTAAGCCAAGAAACGCCATCAGCTATGGATTCGACTATGTGGTTCAGCAATGGTCCAGCTTCATCACTGCTCTCACCTGGCATGGGTTCTATTCAACATGGTTTTCCTTGACCTTATTTGACACGGTTTTCGCAAATGATGTTGGTATCACCCAAAGTTTAAACCATGTTTTCGCCCAATGCAGCGAGTCAGGCCACAGCTCATCGCTCCCAAACATCTATCTAGCATTGCGGCCGCTCGTATGCAGCACGGTTGAAATGGGTGTTGACACCCAAAGCCAGCAAGGCCATTGCTTGCTACACCCCAAAACGGTGCACCACTGTGACTTGTTCAAAAAGCAACACAGTAACAAAAAATTGAGGGACCTGGAGTTAAACTTAAAGCAACACAGTAACAAAAAAATGAAATGAACACATGCAGTCATCACCACATGAGTGTCACTGAAAGATGCCACACATTGCACATAGAGTGCAACCTCATCGAGATCGCCGACCAGCATTGCGTGGCTCCTGCTTGACACCTCTCCTAGGAGTTGTCTCAGTTGACTGCTCACTTTGCTCTCGTTCTCTCCTTTGCTTGGCCTTCATGTGGTTCAGGAATGGCCTCATAGTGAAACAGAGACTGTCACATTGTTTGGTCATAGAAATTGTTGAAACATGTTGAAACCCATACTTCATTGGGAATTGTCTTGAAGTTTTGAATCGGAAGTAGGATGCGAAACCTAAATGACCACCACTCCAGCACCAGCATCTAAGGCCAAGACCCTGGCTGAGCCCGCATGCACAGGTTCAAGGCTTCGCTGCACCTAAGCTTCACACCGAGGCCGAATGAAAGGGAACAAAGGTGCATGTTTCAGATAGATATGATGCAAACCGCAGGTCATAAGATGTCATAAGCACTTTTTCCCACTCACTCCATCCAATCCAGATTCTCGGAACACCGACATGTTTTCAGGTTTTAATTAGAGGCTTCATCTACCCAACACGTTTTGGTTGGTCCGCCCTCCCACCAGTGACATAAACGAAATAGGGGGGGTGAGGGCGAACTTGCCTATTCAACCCGCCCTCACCCCCTGTGTTGGCCATATTGCGACATCCAGTGCACTGGCTGAATTCTGAAATCAATGCAGCCTCAAGCATATTAACAAGGCCTAGGTCATTGCCCATGAAGATAATCCACATGGCTTGAAAGTTCTTCTCCCAATAGAGCTTAAATCTGTGGGTAGGAGATGCTGTGACGCCAATTTTGAATACGCACACAGTTACACCCACACGTTCACGAAAAGCAACAACCTGTTGCTTGGCATAGCTCAGAATCTTACCAGCTGTTGTCAGTGGAGATAAATTTTTCTGAATCCTGTTGACTATGAAGCAGCTTTGCAGCTTGTCCCACGGCAAATCTGACGGAGATGTTGTTGCCGACAGTTCGTCTAGAATCTTCAGGACCTGCTTGAATTTCTCATCCTAAACGGTGTGGGCCAACGATTCAAAATTCAAACTGACAGTACTGTATGATAACTTGGGGAGTTATGTCCTTTCGGTGTTTAGGTATTTACCTAGGTTCCACAACAAACACATGCATTCTTGTGTGCAGGCACGCTTCATCTATTGGGGACGCTTGACTGGCAAAAGCACGCGTTGCTGGAATCTTGGGACACTCCAAGTGCTTTATCCTCGGGGTCGTGGTGCAGGATTGGGAGAGACAATTGTTGGGCCAGTACTGCAGTTACAAGTTATATATTCTTAAGCTGAGGGTCTGGAGTTTGGCACGCTTCCCATCTTGTTCAGAAAGTGGAGCAGCACATCTTTTTTGGCCAGTGTAGGGGCAGGTGTATGTGAGAAGTTCCAACAAGAAGTCATCTTCGCCATCCATGGCCCGAGGAAAAGGTGGTGTGTAACATATTCGGAATACAATTGTGGCAGGAACTTTACAATTCAAGGGTATTTATATCACATCAAGTCTGTCGATATAGGTAAGTGATTTCGGTATATGCACATATTCTGAAATACTCTTTGAAAACATCATGCAGTAACGTTATAGCATGTTATAGCCATAGCAGTATAAAGGCAGCTCTACTTGCAAGCCTGGATCATAGCTGATGTTGTTCTACTAATCCGTATCCTGCATGGCATGTCCCACAAACTCGAACCAAAAGCATGGTAATGAGATGCCGGAGTCACATCAGCACACCAATGGCAGCATGGTATCGATCCAAGGCACTTCATCTGGCAGTGGCGATAGACTGTCTTCAGATTGTCCTGGCACCTGGGCAGGAGAGGTTTATATGTATATATACATGCATATATAGATTGAAGCAAGGGTTGGGGAGTTGCCGGATTGGCAGGTTGAAACTGTTATTTTGAAATGTGTGTTTTAATCCAAGCTACTCTCTGTTGTAGCCATCAACAATGCCTTTCGTGTGGACCTGTGTCAGCTTGTCAGTCAATCCCGTAAGCTCCTTGTCAATCGCCAAAGCCTTCTGGCACAACCTGGGCTGTTTTGTTACATTACAGCATGCTGATGTCCATAAGGGCAAATGGAAAAACTGAATGGAGGAAAGAAACGCATCCATTGAGGCATTAGGTGTCACATCTGGACCAGCGCCTTCAGTAAGCTTTTGCAGCTTACAAGACCACTTACTCACGCAAGTCAACACCTTGGTGATGTAGGATGAAGGCAAAGCATCAGGGTCGTCCATGAGAGGAAACGCAATCGCTTTCATCTGGGACTTCTGGTTCTCTTTGGAATCCGCATCCAAAAGGACTTCGGCTTCTAGCAGGGTAACACCACACAAACAAGAACGATTTTTCTCATATTCAACTTCGAGCGTATGTAGATTGCAGCTGCTTATATATAGTACATTAACACTTGTAAAATTAAATAACGCAATATGTAATTAGCATGTGATATAATGTGTTAATTAATGTTTTATGTCCTCCAACTTCCTCCGGAAGATCGAAATCATCTGGCGCAGAGATGTCTCTCATGCTGTCTTCGACCTCCTGTGGGTCGGCGTCCTCTTCTGCGGTCAAAGTGGTTCGCTTTCTCTTCCTGAGATGTGGTTGCATGATATATAACCATATCGCCAATCATGTATATATAGATCGATATATTGTGTTAGCTGACATGGCTGACATGTGCAGATGGATGCCCAAGCAATTGTCCAGCAGGAAATCAAAACCAGCCAGGGTTCAATCGACGCCCAGCCAGTGGATCCTCCACCCAATAGACCCGGACGTTTTTTCGTACAGGTCTCGCCTTTGGCAATGGTGGAGCAACCCGCCAAATGACTGCAAGATGATTGATTTGTTGGGTTCTATGTTTGGCGCACAACACCCTGGATGCATGAAAGTGACCTGATCCACCCCGTGTGTTTCTTGCACTCCGCTTTGACTGCGAGAATCCGGGCCCTCGGCATTGCATGTAAAGTCGAGCCCCCCAAAAAGGACATTACGTTGATTCTTAGATTCTGTTTATATGTACACTGTAAAATTTACACTGCAGCATTTCAGCAAAAGCACGCATCCATACCATCGTCGGTCATTGCCTTTTCAGACATAAACTTCCCATCAACCCATAGGTCTTTCTCCTCGATGCTTTCCACAATGCGCTTGCACCGTTGGATGAAAAGCTCCTGCGACGTTGGGGAAAAACAGGCCAGTTGAGGATTGGGAAGTTTAACAGTCCTTGTCTTCATTCGCATTGAGCCAAAGTTGTTTGACTTCATCTCGGCCACCATTCACAGTATCCTTCCACTTATCCAGAACGGCTTGGGGAACAAGAAGGGATCCATCCTCTCGCGGGGTCATGAGACGGTAGATTCGTTTCATGCCCTGCGAGCTCACCTTGGTTTTGACCTCAGCTACTACAACGCCGAGGACCCTGACGAAAGTAAATCAAACTAAGCACGCTTGAATCTTGAAAGAAAACTACAGCAATGTTTACATTAAACACTTGTACTGCAGGGAGATGTTGGTTAGGCCCCAGCAGCTGGAACATCGAAAGCGTCCAGTTGCAAGTTCTCCACATTGCTCACGTTCTTTCCAGTAGGGTCCTTCCAGCTAAACCACCAAAAGTATATAATGGGGACTGATACTTAAGAAGTCTCTCAACATAATTGGGTTCAAAGAGTTGTTGCTTCTCCTGTTTCTCAGACTCAGCAGCCTCCGCTACCTACCGAACAGAGCGGCGAAAGATGTGGTGAAAATGATACTACTTCAGGGGCCTGTGCTTTTTCAAAGAAACCATATGGATCGTCATCTACCATCAACTCATCGCCATCCACAGCAGGGCCATGCACTGGTTCATCAGGGACATGTTGAGGAGCAGGAATGCCAGCGCCAAAGCACTGGGCTAAACCGGTTGCCAAATCAACCTTGGCAATGGCAGTATAAAATTACAGACTATCAAACACCACCACTCGATCCATACCACCACTGCCAATAAGAAACATCAGCCATATCTTGACTCTCAGTCAGTGAATCAAAGGCCGAACCTTCATCAGCACATGCATCCTGAGTGCTAGCGAAATGCAATGGACAGAAACCAAAAACATATTAGTTGACTATAACATAAAACAACTATTTTGGGGCACTATAGCTGCTCTAAAAAAGGTGGTCTGTTGTTGAAACAAGTAGCAGTCGTTGGTGTTTCAATTTCACTTGGTTGGGTTTCCTCATTTGGCCCAGCCAACCCATCCATCCCCGGTGACGGTTGGGATACCACTGGCCCAGCCAACCCATCCATCCCCGGTGACGGTTGGGATACCACTGGTGGTGGTTGGTGGCTGCGAACAGGGGTGGGAACTGGAGGTGCCACGCCCTGCTGTTCGATCTTCTGCTGCTGCGCCTTGTACTCCTGACATCAGCTGTGCGAGTGAATTTATATATGGGTGTTCATCGTCGATCGATATATGATATTAATATAAACTTTTCTGATAGTACTGTAGCTGCATTCTATATATTATGTCATATTATTTGAGACCCTATGAAATTGTGTTCCAATCCTCTAAGCGCATGAGCTCCGCGTGCAACTCCTCATTGGTTTTTGAGTCAAGCTCCATGCTGTCTGATGAACCCATACCAGCCTCCGATTTAATCAAGCTGGCCCCTGAATCCAAAGTAGCCGACGACCACACACGGGATGGAAGCTCCATGTGTGAAACACCCCAAAACAATTGGATCCCTTGAGCATATAATGCAACCAGGTTTTCATATGAAACTTGGCCGTCCTGAAAAAGTGTAGTTGCAACCAGGTTTTCATATGAAACTTGGCCATCCTGAAAAAGTGTAGATGCAACCATATTTTCATATGAAACTTGGCCGTCCTGAAAAAGTGTAGATGCAACCAGGTTTTCATATGAAACTTGGCCGTCCTGACAAAGTGTAAAAATGTCAATCTCCAAATTGGTGCCCGGGCATTTCCGCCCCTATCCCGGGTATTTCCGCCCCTATCCCGGGCATTTCCGCCCCTAAGATTTTCAGTTTCATATGGAAATTCATTTTTTTCATATGAAACCATCCCTTTTCATATGAAACATCCTTTTCATATGAATTACCCCAAACCTTAATTCATATGAATTACCCCAAACCTTTCATATGAAACATCCTTTTCATATGAATTACCCCAAACCTTAATTTGAATTCATATGAATTACCCCAAACCGTTCATATGAAACATGTGCTAGCATACCCAGGATAACACATTTCATATGAAACATCTGCTAGTTTTGCCAACCAGGAAAACATTTCATATGAAAAAAATCAGTTTTGCCAACCCAGGATAACACATTTCATATGAAACAAGTCAGTTTTGCCAACCCAGGATAACACATTTCATATGAAACAAGTCAGTTTTGCCAACCCAGGATAACATATTTCATATGAAACAAGTCAGTTTTGCCAACCCAGGATAACATATTTCATATGAAACAAGTCAGTTTTGCCAACCCAGGATAACACATTTCATATGAAACAAGTCAGTTTTGCCAACCCAGGATAACATATTTCATATGAAACAAGTCAGTTTTGCCAACCCAGGATAACACATTTCATATGAAACAAGTCAGTTTTGCCAACCCAGGATAACATATTTCATATGAAACAAGTCAGTTTTGCCAACCCAGGATAACACATTTCATATGAAACATCTGCTAGTTTTGCCAACCAGGAAAACATTTCATATGAAAAAAATCAGTTTTGCCAACCCAGGATAACACATTTCATATGAAACAAGTCAGTTTTGCCAACCCAGGATAACATATTTCATATGAAACAAGTCAGTTTTGCCAACCCAGGATAACACATTTCATATGAAACAAGTCAGTTTTGCCAACCCAGGATAACACATTTCATATGAAACAAGTCAGTTTTGCCAACCCAGGATAACACATTTCATATGAAACAAGTCAGTTTTGCCAACCCAGGATAACACATTTCATATGAAACAAGTCAGTTTTGCCAACCCAGGATAACACATTTCATATGAAACAAGTCAGTTTTGCCAACCCAGGATAACATATTTCATATGAAACAAGTCAGTTTTGCCAACCCAGGATAACATATTTCATATGAAACAAGTCAGTTTTGCCAACCCAGGATAACACATTTCATATGAAACAAGTCAGTTTTGCCAACCCAGGATAACATATTTCATATGAAACAAGTCAGTTTTGCCAACCCAGGATAACATATTTCATATGAAACAAGTCAGTTTTGCCAACCCAGGATAACACATTTCATAACCACATTTCATATGAAAAAAATCAGTTTTGCCAACCCAGGATAACACATTTCATATGAAACAGTCATTTTGCCAACCCAGGATAACACATTTCATATGAAACAAGTCAGTTTTGCCAACCCAGGATAACACATTTCATATGAAACAAGTCAGTTTTGCCAACCCAGGATAACATTTCATATGAAACAAGTCAGTTTTGCCAACCCAGGATAACATATTTCATATGAAACAAGTCAGTTTTGCCAACCCAGGATAACACATTTCATATGAAACATCTGCTAGTTTTGCCAACCAGGAAAACATTTCATATGAAAAAAATCAGTTTTGCCAACCCAGGATAACACATTTCATATGAAACAAGTCAGTTTTGCCAACCCAGGATAACATATTTCATATGAAACAAGTCAGTTTTGCCAACCCAGGATAACACATTTCATATGAAACAAGTCAGTTTTGCCAACCCAGGATAACACATTTCATATGAAACAAGTCAGTTTTGCCAACCCAGGATAACACATTTCATATGAAACAAGTCAGTTTTGCCAACCCAGGATAACACATTTCATATGAAACAAGTCAGTTTTGCCAACCCAGGATAACACATTTCATATGAAACAAGTCAGTTTTGCCAACCCAGGATAACATATTTCATATGAAACAAGTCAGTTTTGCCAACCCAGGATAACATATTTCATATGAAACAAGTCAGTTTTGCCAACCCAGGATAACACATTTCATATGAAACAAGTCAGTTTTGCCAACCCAGGATAACATATTTCATATGAAACAAGTCAGTTTTGCCAACCCAGGATAACATATTTCATATGAAATTAATTTCTTTGGGGAACTGAATAGAGATCGATCGAAAACAATTTCATATGAACAGTGTTCTTTTGGGAACCAGATCGATGCATCCCGATAACCCACTTTTCAAAGCTGCCAACTTCCTAGATGCACAGCGGTTCACGGCTGCAAGGGAGGAATAGTGGTTGGAAGTGCATCCCTCCATTCTGGAGGAATGCTAAGTTTTTTTGAACCCCGTGCATACCTGATGGCATCGCGAAGATCTCCCTCTTCGTCCCATGCTATTGACTCATTGCACCACTCCATGTTCGTAAAGAGTGTGATGAGAGAATCGAATGAAGTCACCTGGATTACAAGCAAAAGAAGATAGTGAAGACTTTGATGGCAATGGCACATGGAGAGACACATGAAACAAACACTAGCACATTTCTATAATATCAATAACCTGAAGATTAGTTAATTGACCAATGTTTGATTGCTGATATTACTATTGCCTGAACACTTCATGTTGCCAGCCTCTATGCGGGGCGGACGTTGCGCAGCATCACGCCGTGCCTGGTCCATCACCCGCACCATCTTGCCGGCAAATTTGAAGGCATAGTGCCTTGGATTAGGAAGCACAGGAGTTTCACACAAGACCTTCATAATTGTTTTCTTTTTTTGGAAGGGGGGAAGTTGTAAAGCAAAAACAATATATACCACAATGCCAATTGAAGTAGGGCTACTGGGACTGCTTCAACTTTGAGTTTCCTTTGAACTTCTTCCGGCCATGTTTGTCAACGTATCTGGTGGTCAAAGATATGCTGCTGTTTTTCTCTTCTTGTGTGAGGGAGCCTGCATCCAGTGTTGAAATAGTGATTGATGTAGACCAAATCCAAGTACGCTTAAAGCTCAACGACCCCCATTTCCGCATCCAAAATGCAATCTTGTAGGTCTTAGATGGCAATGTTGTCAATGGCAAAGTATCTTAAGGGCATGCTGATTTATTCCGAGCGCCCAGGTATTACAGTAGATTATCAACAAAAAAAGAAGATTGTACCATGAATGCCAAGGAGGCTCCGGTATACCCAATTCCATTAGGCGTTCCACAAACCAAACATAGCGAGGATGCATGCATATCAGTGAATTGTGGGGGTTCTCCAGGTAAAAGTCGCCACCAAGAGCTACTGCCAACAACATCAAGATAACGCTCCTGAAAAAAAAACACTTGATTTTTATTCACGCCAAAGGCACCATGTTATAATTCAAGATCACATGTATACTGTATATTTTAAGTGAATATTACCGTTACAGTACTATAGTTCAAAACTGTTCAAACATGATTCCAATGCCATCATTTATCACCACCGTGTCCTGGACATCATCTTGTTAGCTCGACGCACCCCTGGAAAATCCTCACACCCGAGGGGTGTGAGTATGGAGCGTTGTGTTGAGCCCCTGTTGACTGGAACCCATGCACTGCATACCACTGCAAGAAATAGCGCCAATGCCGGGTCAGAAGTTAGTATAAGGTGGATGATGGTGGATGCATAGACTCAGTTGGCAAATGCATGCATACTCTGAAAGTTTCTGAAGTTTTTTTTGGTATATCATGTCATCCACCATGAAACAGGAAAAGAAACTGAAAGAAAAATAGCAACACAGTCCAAATGATACCTAGCCACATCAGCCCAGCATCGCTGTTTATATCCATTGGGGGTCTCTTTGACTTCGGTTTGTTATGCTTTCCATACTCAATGTCAACAGCAGCACTGCGAAGCCCCAGAAACTTTGCCAAGGTAGCGATCCGTGCCACCCCAGCATAGTATTCGAGAACCTGGAATGGAGCCTTGTTCTGCACGGGCATGTCGAGCCAGGAGGTCAAAAGGACCAGCATCACGACAACCTCAGGATTGGGAGATAGGAAAATTATAAAATTATATATATTATATGGGTTGTTTACTTACATCAAGAACATTCAAGAACAGTTTTCAACGACCAGTTGCATGTCGCCAAATCCAAGTTATCTAAGGAATCTATAGGGATGAACTGTATGCTGAGTGGCTTTGGGTGTCTTCATCTTGATCAGGCGGCGCATAAACAGCTCAAATTGCGATGGGGTCATGGCTGCATTCAGCGAGGCTAGTTGATGAAATGTTCACAGTATATCCCTGCGGCACAAATGTCATATGTTAATCATAGAGTAGGTATGAGTATAGGTTATATATACATTATTGCAATAACTCTATCATAGAGTGGATTGCATGTCAATGTGTTTGAAGCCTGTTTGCTTCCTTTGGGGCCAGCTAGTGATAAACTGGAACGTCCTGGAACCATACCAAGGCTGAAGATCAAACATTCATTGCTCCATGTTTTTCAGAACAAAAGAGATCCCGCACATCACCTGCAATCCATAGCCAGGGTCACCTTTCGGCCGAGGACCAATGCCGAACTTGGCACAGTTGATGCCTCCACGCAATTTCGGAAACATTGAACCTGGCCACATGGCAGAAATGAAACATCCGTCCATGGTGAAAAGGTCAAGTCTAACAAGGTGTTGATTGTGGTGATTGGTTTTCGGACGTTTGAAAGGTTGTCAGTTTTTGATTTCAATAATTCGGCAACTAGAAATTTGGACAACAATTTGCACCAAGATCACGTCGCTATGAAACACGTCTTTTTTCCCTCCATGTTGTTCAACCCCAGAGGCCAATGAATTTCTTGAGCCTCATGCCCAAATGTGACATGGTCGTAGGAAATCAATTTGTGTCGAATGAACACAACATCACTCACTTGGAACAGTTGAAGATTGCTAGCAGCTGCTAGCACTGCAGTGGCAAGAATTGCCGCAGATCACAAGCCGCATCGTGACCCTCCATTCCAATTCCACAATTGGTCCATACTCCATACATAATATAAATACTCCATAGCTTGTATGATAAATCAAGTATACGGTACAAAGTATATCTAGTAAAACATTGATGTGGCATAATCGTCATTTATTGTATGATGTATGTTGCAGAAATTGCAATAAGTTTGTGATATTTGGAGGGCCCATTGCTCATGACTCAAAGCTGGACTCTGGTGAATGAATTAGTCCTCAGAATCCTCCATCTGATGGCCGTTCTCATCCAGGAACGGCTGCACAAAGGAGTGCACGAGCGCATGAAATGCGGCGCTGAACTGCTCTGAGTCCTGAAAGGGTGGAACCTCAACCTCCTCCAGCTTCTTGCGAGCATAGGTCCACCAATCAGCCTGCAGTGCGTGGCTGGGGAATCGGTTTCAACAGTGTGCAAAAACGAGAGAAACTTAACATCTTAATTTGAAACAACGGAGACTGTGCACACCTCATGATTTATGGTACAAATCTTTTTGGAAGAACCAAGCCTGAAGTTTGCTGCAAGACGATCCCAGACCCTCAGCAGACTCCTGAATCTCGTCCAAGAACACCTGGCGCAGCACAAACCACTTCTCCTTCGCTGGGCTTCTCTGCGGGCAAAAGCGACGGGCAAAGCTCTTCAACTTGCCCGCTTCCTCACCTTTCTCCTTCTCAGCAGGCGGTGCACAAGCATCATCACTGGCGCCAATGGCATCGCCACCTGCACGGGCAGAAGGCTCAGCTGACTCATGCCCACCAGCGCTCACAGAAGGCTGAGCTGACCCACGTCCATCAGCACTGGCAGAAGGTTCAGCTCCAGCATCGGCTTCCTGCAAAGGGGACAAGTTTTTTTGAAAAGCTTCTGCGCCTTCTTTTGAAACAGGACCCCAAGTAATCTTTGGTTGATCAGCAGGCTCCTTGGCCAACTGGTCAGCAGCAGCACGTTCTTCCAAAGCAGACTTCTTGGTGCGAGCCATCCTCTTCTTCTTCGGGACAGGTGCTGGTGGTGCTGGGTCCGCTTTCCATGACGCAGGTGTGGGTTCCACAATGTCGTCGATGGAGATGTGGTGCTTGGTTCGCCCAGCAGCAGGTCTGCGCTTTGGCGCAGGCTCTTCAAGAGCCATGCTCTCTCCATCAACCTCGGCCTTGTTCTTTCCCTTAGCCTTAGGCTTTGCATCAGCCTCAGCCTTTGCAGCAGGCTTAGGCTTTGCACCAGCCTTAGGCTTTGCACCAGCCTTAGCCTTTGCAGAAGCCTTAGGCTTTGCACCAGCCTTAGCCTTTGCAGAAGCCTTAGGCTTTGCACCAGCCTTAGGCTTTGCACCAGCCTTGCCCTTGGCCTTTGCTTTGGGCTTTCTGCCCCTGGGCGTTTTGCTGGCAGCTTTCAGCTTCCATTGCTCAGTTCGCTTCACAACAGGTGGCTCCTCTGAGTCCTGTTCATAGGCAGCCTCAAGCATCTTTTCGACGAAGTCGTCTGGCTGGGCATCCACTCCAGAACCCAGAGGAGGCTGAGAGTCATCCACAGTCTCAACAAACTCTTCAGGTTTGCCTTCCATCTTCTTGTCCACATCCACGACAAGAGGTTCTTCAGGCTCTGCAGCCTTATCATTCTCGATGCCCATGTGCACGACAAGAGGTTCTGAAGGCTGTCCAGGCTCTGCAGCCTTGTCAATCTCGGTGTCCATGTGCACAGGTGCTTCAGGCTCTCCACCCTTGTCAGTCTGGTCGGTGTCCATGGGAAGAGGTGCTTCAGGCTCTGCAGCCTTGTCAGTCTCGGCGTCCATGGGAAGAGAAGCTTCAGGCTCTGCAGCCTTGTCAGTCTCGGCGTTCATGGGAAGAGAAGCTTCAGGCTCTGCAGCCTTGTCAGTCTCGGTGTCCATGTGAAGAGAAGATTCAGGCTCTGCAGCCTTGTCAATCTCGGTGTCCATGGGAACAGAAGCTTCAGGCTCTGCAGCCTTGTCAGTCTCAGTGTCCTTGACAAGAGGTGCTGCAGGGTCTTCATCTTTGATCATTGTTCCTGCACAAGGCTCTTGAGGTGTTTCTGCCGGTGAAGTTGGTACGTAGCCCTCGTCCTCAGCCACATCAGCAAGGGTGTCCAGTGCAGGAGGCAACATTGCTGGCTCAGGAACTGGCTCTTCCGTTGGCTCACTAGCCACAGCACTCCCAAGATCTATCTCCAGTGATCGCTTCAAGGGTTGGCCAGCCGGAGAGCCTTCCAGACCTTCCGGTGGTGAAGGTGAGTGCCCCACCAAAGTTGCAGCCACAGCCGAAGCCAGCGGAGAAGACAGTGGCTGGGTCTCGGCATTGTCACGTGCATAGGTCGAAGCAGCTCGCTGAGCCAGTATCAACCTAATCAAGGGGTGAAAACCCAAAAGACCCATGTTGTTGAAATGGTGGCTAGACGCCTAGACCCAGATGCCATATATTCGTTTTGCAAATCTTGGGGGCTGAAAGAAAAACTGAGTTGCTGTGTCAGTGTCAGTGCAAGAAACTTGAGCTTTGCAATCCTGCCCTCGATTTGAGCTGTAGACATGGGCATTGCATCAACCTCCTCCTTCTTTGGGGTCAGCTTGAGTGGAGAGTCCTCAACGATGACCAACTTTTCAACAGGAATGGTCGGCTCCTCCACCGGTGCCACAACTGGCGGAGCAAGCTCTGACTTCCCGGCTTTCACAGCCCCACCATTACCATCAGGAGCAGGACCATATGGGTCAGATTTCACACACAGATACATTGTGAAGTCTGAGCTCTCATCATCTGAGTCGTCCACTTCGATGGGAATGTCGGTGCATCCAGATTGCACGTGCCAATGCTTCCAGAGCTCATCAAAGAAAGGGTTCACTGCAGTGTCCTGGGCTGGCCAAACTGAAGATGGATTTGGAACTTGCAGTGCGAAAGTGACAGCAGGATACTGTGTTTGAAGAGTAATTATATATAAGTTGCCCACTATCATTATAGATATTCTATAGTTATAGTTTACAATAAAATGATCAAATAGAATTATATAATATCTCGATATAAAAATATCCACATCGTATCTAATAATAATAATGAATATTGCAACATATACTTTTTTAAAACCCCCATTGGTTTGCTGTGCACAACCAAAGATCTCTTCGCTGTGGGCTCTTTTCCATCACCTTGTCATGGCCACTCTTCCTGACGCCGTATGTGAAGAGCTTCTTCAAGCCCCAAGCGTCAGCATGTAAGGCCACAGGGTCGAGGGGAGCACAGCAGATCGACCGCAAGATGTGAACCTTGAAGGGAATTGAAAACATCCCACAAAAACAGGGGCCAAAAACGAATTGTCAAGACATTTGATCAATGATATCAGTGTTGTCATATCCACCCATTTTTTCACATGCTCATTGGGGACCGTAAAGAACATCAGCCATATATCATAATGTTTTATTTTTGCAAGCTTCCCTTCAAAAGACTTAGTTTGAAACACATGGCCTCTTTCTTGAGATCTAGCACCGATGGGGACTTGGGCTTCCGTTGCTGAGGGCACCACCACTGCGCCAGAATGGTTAATGCCCGGCAATTCAACGCAATGGCAGGCATACTTGGTTTATTCACCAATTCTGGCTTCACCCATTTTAGAAGCGTCCAGTTATTTTCCCTGAGCCGGCTTCGAATCACCCGGCAAGCTTCCCACTGTTGGCCCAACGAAAGTGGCTTCTCTGGTTCAACCACCGCTTGCTCCAGCACGGCAGGAACCAACTCAGCTGAAGCGGGCCGGCCAAGTCTGCTGTGGCAGGGCATGGCAAAAGCTATAAATGCCACCTAGCAGTACTGCAGCACCTTGGGAAAAACACTTCAGATCAATTCAGGAGCTCCTTCAAGAGGTTGCAGACTGTCATGTCGATTTATATGATTTTTGAAGTGTGTTTCTCCATTCTTCCGTGGTTGAAACTTTGAACTTTGAATTTCCAAAAACAACAATCTGAAAAGTAAGCCATGTCTGATCTCCCAGCACGTTTGTCAATAAGCGAGACGGGCCAACCATTTCCCAGGCCAGATTGGGATGGGCCAAACCCATGAATGGCATAGCTCCAGTGGCGGAGGGTCTATTGTTTTGACTTCCAGCTGAATGTTTTTGATCCTATCTTGGATTCATTGAAGTATGGAAGTTACTTTGGAAAATTAGTTGGCCGAAAGCTATGGTCTGGGAAATGTTCTTGCCTGACCGACTTGAGCTTCAGCGCTGATTGAAAGAAACCTGTGGCCGTGTGCAGGGCCTGGTGGCAGCAGGATTCACTTGAAATGACCCTCAATCTTGGTCCAAAACTGGTAAATATTGATTTCTGCCCCTGGCCATTTTTTCCGCCCCTGGGTAGTCAGGGTTGTTTTTCTCAGTAAGGTCGGAAATAAGACAGGCCTAGGAAGACCAAGGTATATATATTATAATAGGTACAAGTACATAAAATGTTTTTTTTGCAACAGTATAAACTCAACGATGTATCAGTATCATTGTTTGCAAAAGACTGTTTCTCCCGGAATTACCAAACAAAACGGATATATATATAGAGCTTTGCACACCGGCGATGCCTGTAGGGGTCGGGGGAGGGAAAGAGAGAGGGGGATTTCATCTGAACTTGCGGACATGACATGCTGCGAGCTGCATCGTTGTCGTCGTCGTCATCGTCATTGCTGTCGTCGTCGTCGTCGTTGTCGTTGTTGTCGTCGTGCTTCTGGTCCTCGTTCTCGTTCTTGTTCGTGTTGTCGTTGTCGTTGTCCTTGTTGTCGTCGTTGTCGTCATTATCGTCATTGTCGTCGTTGTCGTTGTCGTCGTCGTCTTCGTCGTCGTCGGCGGCGGCGTCGTCGTCGTCGTCCTCGTCCTCGTCGTTGTTGTTATTGTTGTTGTTGCTGTAGCTGCTTGGTCCTGTTGTCGTTGTCGTTGTTATCTTTGTAGTTGGTACTTTTTTTGACGCGTCGACAGCACAAAAAAAAACATGAAAAATCCACCAAAAATCGACCAAGATAAAACGCCCGACAAGGACCTCTAAAACGCATCTTCGAATTTTACACTCTTTTTTCCCACCCCGAACCCACACAAACGTGAAAACCGCAGCACCCTGAAGGATTTTCAAAAAGGTCGACGGCAGGGGTGTGCCCCCGGGTAGCTAAAGCTAGGCTTAGCAACCACCATGCGAGGCATCGCCGGAATAATAGATATGGGGCTCCGCCCTCTGCCGCCGACTCCGTGGCCAGAAATGCTTCCTGCATTATAGAAATGTTGTCTCATCATTGATGTCATGTTGCCACCCAAAGGCCGAGCAAAGGCCAATCCAAATTATAATTTTGACTTGGCCTGGCAAAAATTCCGACGGTGTTGAATCAGTTGAAGGATTTCATTCTGATCTGTTTTTGTCCAGGAGTCTCAGAGAGTGACATCCGGTTCCACAAAAAGCTAGGCATATTTGCACAAAGAAATCCATTAAATCCCACCATCCAGTCTGTACTTCTTTGGCAAACGACACTCACAGCGGCTGAAAGCCAGGCTACTGCCTAACGTTGCTTTCTGAAGCCACTGGAAAAGCTCTGGGCAAGCGCCCGGCAGATGGCCAAAGTCGTGCGCTGTGAAGCCGGAAGGCTGCAAAAGGCGCCGGGAAGGGCGCCGGGGAGGGTTTAAAGCCAGGCTACTGCCTAACGTTGCCTTCTGAAGCCACTAGGAGCCTTTGGGCACGGGCCCGGCAGATGGCCAAAGTCGTGCGCCGAGGGCCCCGCGAAGGGTTTAAAGCCAGGCTACTGCGTAACGTTGCTTTCTGAAGCCACTAGAAAAGCTCTGGGCAAGCGCCCGGCAGATGGCCAAAGTCGTGCGCTGGGCAGCCGGGGGGAGCCGGAGCGCTGCAAAAGGCGCCGGCAAGGGCGCAAAGCGTTTAAAGCCAGGCTGCTGCCTAACGTTGCTTTCTGTAGCCACTAGAAAAGCTCTGGGCAAGCGCCCGGCAGATGGCCAAAGTCGTGCGCTGGGCGCAAGGGCGCCGCGGAGCGTTTAAAGCCAGGCTACTGCTTAACGTTGCTTTCTGAAGCCACTAGAAAATTTCTGGGCAAGCGCCCGGCAGATAGATGGCCAAAGTCTTGCGCTGGGGAGCCGGAACGCTGCAAAAGGCACCGCGCCGCGGAAGGTTTAAAGCCATGCTACTTAACGTTGTGCTTTCTGAAGCCATTAGAAAACCTTTGGGCAAGGACCCGGCAGATGGCCAAAGTCTTGCGCTGGGCAGCCGGAACGCTGCAACAGGCGCCGGCAAGGGCACTGCGGAGCGTTTAAAGCCAGGATAGTGCCTAAATGTTGCTTTCTGAACCGGAAGGTTCCAAAAGGCACCGGCAAAAGCGCCGCGGAGGGCTTAAAGCCAGGCTACTGCCTAACGTTACTTTCTGAAGCCAGTAGAAAAGCTTTGGGCAAGCGCCCGGCAGATGGCCAAAGTCGTGGGCTGGGCAGCCGAAAGGCTGCAAAAGGCGCCGGCAAGGGCGCCGGGGAGGGTTTAAAGCCAGGCTGACAAACGTTCCTTTCTGAAGCCACTAGACGAAAAGCTTTGGGCAAGCGCCCGGAAGATGGCCAAAGTCGTGCGCTGGGCAGCCGGAAGGCTGCAAAAGGCGCCGGCAAGGGCGCTGCGGAGCGCTTGAAGCTAGGCTAGTGCTTGACGTTGCTTTTTGAAGCCGCTAGAAAAGCTTTGGGCAAGCGCCCGGCAGATGGCCAAAGTCGGCAGTGGGGAACCGGAGGGAGCCGGAACGCTGCAAAAGGCGCCGGCAAGGGCGCGGCAAGGGCGCCGCGGAGCGTTTAAAGCCAGGGCAAGCGCCCGGCAGATGGCCAAAGTTGTGCGCTGGGGAGCCGGAAGGTTGCAAAAGGCGCCGGCAAGGGCGCCGCGGAAGGTTTAAAGCGAGGCTGGCTAACGTTGCTTTCTGAAGCCATTACTTGCCGATGTTAATTAGGAGTGAAGGAGTGGGTTTGGGGCTGCAAAATCGAAGGGAAAAAGGAAAAAAAAAACAAAGAACAAACATGCATTTTGTTTCCGCTATGTTGTCTAAAATTGTATGTTTGGGAGGGGGGGCAGGGCGGTCAATAAATTCAGGGGTTAGTGCTTGCCCCATGTGTGCACATGATCAGAAATGTATAATTTCTTAGAAGATTTTTTGTGAGTGGCTGCACCCTCACAATCACAGTTTTGAAGCTATGTAAAATCATTGGTTTGGCATCCCATGTCTTGTTGTGACACAGACATGAAGCACGCTATCTGTCTGTGCTTTTTTACAAGGAATACTGTGATATTACGCCACGTTTTGCATAGTTTTAATTTAACAAGTTTTGAAGCCAAAACTGTGGAAATACCACACCTTTTGCACAATTTCGAAGCCAAAACTGTGGTATTACCATGCTTTTTACAGAGTTTCAAAGCCAAAGCTGTGGTATCTCCACATTCTTTACATTTTCCACACAGTTTGAAGCCAAAATTGTGATATGTTTTCATGTCTTGCATTATTACCACACGTTTTGCGCAGTCTGAAACCTAAAATTGCGATATGACCACATGTTTTGCATAGTTTTCGAGGCAAAACTGTGATATTGCCACCAGTTTTTCATAGTTTGGAAATCAAACCTATGATGTTTCTGCATCTTTTGCGTAGTTTTGGAAGCAAAATTGCGAAATTACCACATGTTTTGACATTTTTCTTCAATTTTACATTGGGTGGACCACCATTTTATCATGAATATGCTGTTTTTCCTTCAATTCTTACACATTTTTGACCCCAATTTACCGACCACCCCTTCGGTAAATTGGAAATTTGCTGTGGTAAGTTGGCTTTTGGGCAACCATTTACATCTCAAATATGGCACAAGCCACGCGGAAAAGAAAAAAAACATGGCTTTCATCCCAGTGCTGCACCAACCAAAGGCAAAAGGAGCACAAGAAATGTGCACCACGTGCGAAATCCAAGGCTCCAGGACGTGGCTGCACCCGTTCAAAGCCATTGGACAAAGGTCTGCACCAAACCAAGACATGCAAGCAACATGTGTTCATACCGAGAGATCAGATCGCATTGTTTCTAGCAGTTGCATTGTATTGGGCAGGTCCCAAATACGCTTGTGTCCTGTGGTTAACTTTGGTGTGACCAGCAGACGTATCAGCGAGACACTGTTGAGAAGAGCACGACGCAGGACACATCTTGTTCCAGCGGCGGCCGCAGGATGACAGTCTTGGAGGCTCAGGCAAACCGGGCGCAGAAAAAGTGGTAGCAAGACTCTCAAAGGATGCCATTGCTGGGATCCAACAATTGTGTTCTGATGGTTTGGAGCATGAGCTGCGTCCAATACTAGAACCCTTCAAGGTGGCTGTACCCCTTATTTTCCAAATGAAACCGTTGAACAAAGATCGTTTTCAACTTGACACAGATTCAGAGAACTTTGTTTTTGCCACCGCGTCCAAGAAACAGGGATGCAGGCCAAATATGTCAAGGCAAAGTGTTTCGGAAGCTCTCAAGGTGATCAGGAAAGTGATGTTTCAAATTACTGGCAACTGCCGGTACAACCCCACAAGTAAATTTCAAGGCAGTAGGGTTACAGTGCACGGAGGCACCCGGCACACGAGCGCTAGCCTCCTGCTTTCGAACAAACATTCTGATGAGAAAGGGCCTTCCGAACATGTTATTTTAGAAAATCAACAACGCTCCGATGCAAGAGTGTTCTGGAAACATTATTACTACGCTTAAGAAGAACAAGTGGAAGCTGCTTTAGAATATGGCGCTGCGCCAAGTTTGTTTACAAGAGGCCTTCCAGAGGCGCTTCCAACTGAAGCAGCAGTGCCTTATAAGAATTGGTGCGCAAGGATTGCTTAGTTTTACATGAAGAAGGCCTGCCACGTTCTCCAAAATGCAGGCTTTGGGTTGCTCTTTGATAATCCATTGCGAACCGTGCAAAGTAACTACTCCTCTTGGATCAAGGCCTCCACGTTTTCGACCCAACGCGCTGAAGGATGGACAAGGGTAACCAGCAACGTATAAATCTATGTTGCGAGGTTTGGAGGTGGAGCCACCCAAAACCAAACTCCGTTCAGTCATGTCCATCTCCAAAGTTCCAACTTCGTGCTTCAACTGTGCACAGATACATCGATACAATTTTTTCTTGTCTTCGTCAGTTTCTGACCAGCACACACTTTCCAATTTTGGCAGCAAACCTAACAAGGCCAGAGCAATGATTTCCGAACCCAGACCTGTGCAATCACTGGCCACTCTGATGGACCCAGTGTTCATTGTTTTTTTCACAAGCTCAGCGGCATCAGCCAAAGAGCGCACTTGACCCATCATTTTTCAAAAGTTTCCTTGGTGATAACTGGTTTCTTTCTTGGCTTTCCTGGTGGACCTTTATCTTTTTGCACATTGGAGCTTTTGATTTTTCTTCTTGTCAAGGACTTCATCCAGCACGACTCCACCTCATGCCATGGCTTCCTAACTCACCGTATTTTGATTGCAGGTCAATAATATGGGTTGTGTTTCACAATACTTACGACTATCAGGAAAGAATCCGCTGCTGTTTCTATTAGCTTTTCCACATCTTGCCCGAGACCCCGGCTTGAACCTCACAGACCAGGTCAAAGGCTGAGCTGCGGCAGCGGCGTGCGTGTAAGGACCCCGGGCAAACCCGGGGTCCTTACACGCACCCTGGCTGGTCTGGCTGTGTGTAAGGACCCCGGGCACGCAGCGTTGAATGCACCCCGGGGTCCTTACACGCGCGCGTTGTAGCGGCGCCGGGGTCCTTACACGCGCCCTGGCTGGTCTGGCTGTGTGTAAGGACCCCGGGTTCCCCCGGGGTCCTTACACGCAGCCCGCTAACGCAACCCCCGGGGTCCTTACGCGCAATCTGGCTGGTCTGGCTGTGCGTAAGCAACTTTAACGTCGCCCACTCCTAATTAACGTCGCCCCAATTAACGTCGCATACTCCTGTTCTACTACCAGGCTTGCAGGCCAACCAAAGAAACAGTCATGCTTGAGCACTTTGAGTTGGCATGACAAGCACAGCGCGCTGACTACTTTTTTCCCCAAGTACTGTAACCGTCCCCAAGGCCGAAGGTTTCTGGTCATGAAAATGATGGTGCTGACGTCTTTGGACAACACACAATTCATGAAAGCCCCACGACAAGAATGAGGTATAAGCCATCATTCCTCACACAACCTGCTTCTCATCATTGTAAAACTAAGCACTCCTTGCGCACTGCTTCTCATCTCGGTGACTAGACAACAACATGTCCAAGAATTCTCTGTCAGTTTTGGCAGTTCGTCCCTCTTTTTAAAAAGTGTTCTTCTCTGATTCCAGACACAGCACCATGTGCGCCGATGTCAATGCAGAAGTTTCCCATGAGTTTGCGCCTCTGTTGCAGTGATCCTGTAAAAATTTGTGCACGTTGCTTTTCTTCTTACACATCTCTGGAGAGAAGTGTATTTTTTCATCTTTTTCTTGACAGCAGGCTTGCAAAATCCAATGGAAAAAACAGCCGACTCAGCTTCGAGCAAGCCTTCGTTCATGACCACACCTCCTTTCAGAACAGCATGCCTTGCGCACTCCTCGCGCACCAAGTCTTAGGCACTGCTGCTTCAGTTGGAAGCGCCTCTGGAAGGCCTTTTGTAAACAAACTTGGCGCAGCGCCATATTCTAAAGCAGCTTCCACTTGTTCTTCTTCAGCGTGGCAATAATGTTTCCAGAACACTCTTGCATCGGAGCGTCGTTGAATTTCTAAAATCACATGTTCGGAATGCCCTTTCTCATCAGAATGTTTGTTCGAAAGCAGGAGGCTAGATGAGGCTAGCGCTCGTGTGCCGGGTAGCTCCGTGCACTGTAACCCTACTGCCTTGAAATTTACTTGTGGGGTTGTACCGGCGGTTGCCAGTAATTTGAAACATCACTTTCCTGATCACCTTGAGAGCTTCCGAAACACTTTGCCTTGACATATTTGGCCTGCATCCCTGTTTCTTGGACGCGGTGGCAAAAACAAAGTTCTCTGAATCTGTGTCAAGTTGAAAACGATCTTTGTTCAACGGTTTCATTTGGAAAATAAGGGGTACAGCCACCTTGAAGGGTTCTAGTATTGGACGCAGCTCATGCTCCAAACCATCAGAACACAATTGTTGGATCCCAGCAATGGCATCCTTTGAGAGTCTTGCTACCACTTTTTCTGCGCCCGGTTTGCCTGAGCCTCCAAGACTGTCATCCTGCGTATGTCTGTTCCGCGCAGCAACAGTGTCTCGCTGATACGTCTGCTGGTCACCAAAGTTAACCACAGGACACACGCGCATTTGGGACCGGCCCAATACAATGTAACTGCTAGAAACAATGCGATCTGATCTCTCGGTATGAACACATGTTGCTTGCATGTCTTGGTTTGGTGCAGACCTTTGTTCCATGGCTTTGAACGGGTGCAGCCACGTCCTGGAGCGTTGGATTTCGCATGTGGTGCACATTTCTTGTGCTCACTTTCTTGCGGGTACAGCCAGGCCTTTTGCCTTTGGTTGGTGCAGCACTGGGATGAAAGCCATGTTTTTTTCTTTTCCGCGTGGCTTGTGCCATATTTGAGATGTAAATGGTTGCCCAAAAGCCAACTTACCACAGCAAATTTCCAATTTACCGAAGGGGTGGTCGGTAAATTGGGGTCAAAAATGTGTAAGAATTGAAGGAAAAACAGCATATTCATGATAAAATGGTGGTCCACCCAATGTCAAATTGAAGAAAAATGTCAAAACATGTGGTTAGGTTTGATTTCCAAACTATGAAAAATTGGTGGCAATATCACAATTTTGCCTCGAAAACTATGCAAAACATGTGGTCATATCGCAGTTTTAGGTTTCAGACTGCGCAAAACGTGTGGTAATAATGCAAGACATGAAGACATATCACAATTTTGGCTTCAAACTGTGTGGAAAATGTAAAGAATGTGGAGATACCACAGCTTTGGCTTTGAAACTCTGTAAAAAGCATGGTAATACCACAGTTTTGGCTTCGAAATTGTGCAAAAGGTGTGGTATTTCCACAGTTTTGGTTCAAAACTTGTTAAATTAAAACTGTGCAAAACGTGGCGTAATATCACAGTATTCCTTGTAAAAAAGCACAGACAGATAGCGTGCTTCATGTCTCTGTCACAACAAGACATGGGATGCCAAACCAATGATTTTACATAGCTTCAAAACTGTGATTGTGAGGGTGCAGCCATTCACAAAACATATTCTAAGAAGTTATAACATGTCTAATCATGTGCACACATGTGGCAAGCACTAGTCCCTGAATTTATTGACCGCCCTGCCCCCTCCTCCCAAACATACAATTTTAGACAACATAGTCGGAAACAAAATACATTTTTGTTCTTTGCTTTTTGTTTTTCCCTTTTCCCTTCGATTTTGCAGCCTCAAACCCACTCCTTCACTCCTAATTAACATCGGCAAGATTAGAAAAGCTCTGCACCATGGGCAAGTGCCCGGCAGATGGCCAAGGTCGTGCGCTGGGAGGGCGCCGCAGAGCGTTTAAAGAGCCAGGCTACTGCCTAACGTTGCTTTCCTGAAGCCACTAGAAAAGCTCTGGGCAAGCGCCCGGCAGATGGCCAAAGTCGTGCGCTGGGCAGCCGGGGGGAGCCGGAGCGCTGCAAAAGGCGCCGGCAAAAGCGCCGGGCAGGGTTTAAAGTTTAAAGTTTAAAGCCAGGCTAGTGCCTAACGTTGCTTTCTGAAGCCACTAGAAAAGCTCTGGGCAAGCGCCCGGCAGATGGCCAAAGTCGTGTGCTGGGCAGCCGGAAGGCTGCAAAAGGCGCCGGCAAGGGTGCCGGGGAGGGTTTAAAGCCAGGCTACTGAAGGCGCCCGGCAGACAACCAAAGTGCTTAACGTCGCTTTCTGAACCCACTTTCTAACTGAAAGCCGAGCCAGATATAGCAAAAGACCTGACCCAGGGCCGCGCTGCAGACCTGAATGACACTTTTCCTTGGACGCACTCCCCCTGCAGCACGCTGGGGTCGGCGGATATATTGGTTTCCTTATTATACTTTACTCAAGTGCATACTGTAGAATAGACTGTGTATCATTTGAATCATCGTTTGGATCATCGCGCCGAGGATCTGAGCAGGGCTAACCTGACGGGCGCAGATCTGGAAGGTGTGAAATGGGAAAAAGAACATCCGCCCAAAGGGCCTGCGAGATGCGACCCATTAGACGAAGTGAAGTTCCCAAAACGGAAGGGTCGCATCAGCTTCGCACAGGCCTGGATGCACTTCTTGAAGAAGTTGAATCCCTGTACCTTGGCCCATGACTAACTCACTTCTGAAATTGGTTGTTTTAGGTGTTTTAAGTGTTCTAGGCGGTATTTTTTGTAAAGTCTATCTTTGTGTTGCCCAGTCTTCAGATGTTAGGGGCGGATGAAGACGAGGAAGAAGAAGATGGAGGCGACGAGAGCGAGGAAGAGGACGAGGACGAGGAAGAGGATGGTACAGTGGAGGATGAAGCTGGGGGTGAAAAACCTGCAGTCGGTGAAGGCCAGAAAAATCATGATAATCACTTCTGATCCAAAGATGTTTTTCCGACAAAAAACCCAAGGCCATCCAAAGATGTGAATTGTTTCTTTGAACACCTTGACCGTGGAAACTCCCCGAGGCGACGGAAGCAATGAATGCTGCATACCCCTCCTGGACTGCGGGAGTGACATTGCAAAGGACATTCAGAGCGAGGTGCAGGCGCGGAGTAATTCATGGAATTTTCATGATGCTTCGTTCACAAAATCATGGTATTTGCAAGGTTTTGTAAAAACGTGATAAAAAAAAGTCAAGTCGTATTTCCACTGGGGCCGGCTACCAAAAGTGCGTTTCGTGTGGAACGTTCATCGATTTTCAACACGTCTGAGAAGAATTATGGATTTTTTCTTCTGTTGGCCAGATTCAGTCACATCTGTTCCACCAGTCATTCAGCATAATTCATTTTTCGACTCACCCTTGCAAGTTGTTCAGCGTCGACTCTTAGTCTTGATACAAAATATAACATTAACAGAAACATCATGTTGCGTAGCATCTTCATGTTGCGTAGCATCGTCATGTGTAGCATCGTCATGTTGCGTAGCATCGTCATGTTGCGAAACATCTTCATGTTGCCTGGCATCGTCATGCTGCGTAGCATGTTCATGTTGCGTAGCATCTTCATGTCGCGTAGCATCTTCATCACATGTTGCGTACCTTGTCCCCTGCGGTTGCTGCGTAGAGCTGTGAGTTGCGTAGCATCCACAGACGTTATCAGTGCCCCACCCCACCCCCATGCCACATGTGGCGTCGCATCTTCATCACAAGAACATGAAATTTGCATTTTGCCATCGGGTCGTAAATGGCGCCGTTGGCGAAAACAAGTAAATAGAACCTTTCACTTTATATCATTTTACTTTGTGGAATAAACTGGGATAAACTCCGTCGCAAACAGATTTTGACATACTTTCTGACACACATGGAGCTGTTTTTCTATATGTAAGAATCGGGACTTCTCAGGGTCAGATTCAAAAAATGACATGGCAATGATTTAGCTTTTTTTAAAGTCTCGTAAAAGGTGTTTTTAAAGCCTCTATAGGCAAAAGGTGAACGCAGGGGGTACGAGTGCAAATGAACGTGGTGACGGACGTGCGTACGACCCAGCGTACGTGTAAGCGTACGAGTGGACGGACGCGTGACGTACGAGTGGACGGACGTGTGCGTACGAGTGGACGGACGTGTGAGCGTACGTATACGTGCGTTGACACGCTCACCCGTCACGTGCGCGTGCACGTACGAAAATAAGGTCGACTCGAGTCAGCCTTATTTCTGTACGTCTCGGTTTTTCCTTACATATTTAGTATTGATTCAGACGTGCACCCAGAGATGCGTATCGTAGGGGTGAAGAGCTTGATGCTTGATATGAGGGGTGAAGGCATTGATATGGCGATATCGTGCTGATATCCCCTAGTTTCTGGGGTTTGCCTGATTTTTTTCTTGTTTCTTTGAAGTTTCCAGCAGGGTTTCTGCGTTTCTCGGTAGTTTTTGACGAAGTGAAGTTTCCAACTTTTTTTTTCTGTTTCTCGGATTGTATAGAATTGTGGTACAAGATGTTTTCACGTTGTTGGCATGCATGCAGGGGTGATGTTGTAAGTGCAACCTAGTAGTTGTTTCCTTTTCCCGATTTCGAACCTGTGATGATTTGCCGCTCAAGCATGTCATTAGAGAATTTGGCTTGGTAGATGTGGTTAGCTACACGGGCTCATTTCAATGTTAAAAGTTTTCCGGCATGTGCTCATGCATGTCTTTCACGACGTACAACACTCAGACATTATTGGCTCGTTTACCTTCCCCTCGGTTCTGTGCAGTGCTGCAGCAGCACTATTGCGTCAGGACCCCGTTGACCATTTTCGGTGTTTGCACTTTGTACCAGCAAAAGCTCAGGGCCACAGGAGATGCACTGTTAAATCTTGGCAGCTCTCGGGCTCAGAGAAAAATGAGCGGTCACTCTTCCAATGAATGTGAGGGTGAAACGCAGCATGTTGAGGCCAGGATATTTGGAGGTCTCAAGAGTTCCCGATTTTAATGTGCAACCTCATGTATAGGCAGCTCCGAAGTCCCGCAAGGAAAGATGGATGGCAGCTGCCGCGCGCTCAGGAGTTGATATGCCGCTGCTGCAATTGTTTTCGAAGAATTTTGTGTATTTTTGGCCTAGGCAGCACCCAAATGGAAACGGGCTTCAGCTGAGCCTTCTCCAGCGCTGTCTGTGAACAAGTCGTTGCCGAAGTACCCAGCGAAAAAGTCTGCTCCAATGAGTGTCCCGCCACAGGATCCTGGGAGGAAGCGGGTGGCCGACCAAGAGAAGAAACTGATGGAAATGAAGGACGTTACCCGCATCCACTGTTGCAATTTACACGGGATTTTCTTCTTTAAGATTCTTTTCCAGGAGCACTTGGAACGAGCTGAGCGAAACGTAGCTCCCAAGAAAATGCCGGTGCCACCAGCGGTTGTGGAGCCAACGGGTGTGAACCCGCCCAGTCCAGTGGCAGCAAAGGCGTTGCCTCCTGAAACCTCCACGCCTCCAAGTGGAGGCCCAGGCCACTGCAAGGTGACTGCTCACCAAGCTGCGCAAGGCATGTGGATATACAGGCTTGGTTGAATCCTTTTGCGTTTGGTGGTTTTGTCCACCTTGTTTGGTCACATAAGATGGGCCCAGTGTTTGTGGAGGCGCGCGAATGGCAGCACTGTTCGAGTACCTTGCCCACCGCCGAAGCCGGCTGTGCTACCGGGTCCATGGAGGCACCGCTGCCGAGGTTTTAATTTTGCAAGCAGATCGATTTCATGGTCATGGCATGATGTCATGGCAATTAGCCTGCATGCAGACCTCCTCCGCCGCCTCCAGCAGTGAAGTGGTGGACTTAGCGGAAAAGAAGCAAGTTCAATATGAGGTAATTGGACCAATATTGTTTCAGGCGTGGGGGCTCTGCGCCGAATGTTGAGCAGGACAGGCCCCTTGGTGACCTATTCGTTTGTCTTCTGTGTGTCGGCTTTTTTTGCCAGGCCAAATGATTTGGGGCATGGCGCGGCGAAGCTTGTGCTGAGATGATATGGAAAAAATGTGCATGCACTGCGTGCATTGTCCGTACTTCTGCACGCATAGGCTTTTTCTCAGCGGTCTGGTTCTTGGTCTACTTTTTGGTCTTGTTGGGCCTGCTTGAGGTCCATGTTTCGCGTTGCTTCCTTCTCAGCACAAGTCGTTGCTGCCAGCTTTGCACAGCCAACTTTGCTTGTCTTGCAGGCGCGTCTGAACTCAGGTGATGGACTATGACTACTTCGGTCGGGGCCTTAGTCTTGCATGCACATTAGGCATTGCATTCATGACACATGCATTGGACTGATCCACGCATGCACATGCATAAGTTTCATTGAAAACATGCATTCCCTTCATACCGCATGCATGCCATTCATGAAACATGCATGGCATTCATGCGGCATTCATGCAACATGCATGGTCATTCATTAAAAAAACATGAGGCACCCATGGCATTCATGAGATTATTTCATGAAACATGCATGGCATTCATGGTCCATGCATGTCATTCATGAGGCAGGCAAGGCATTCATGAAACATGCATGGCATTCATGAGGCACGCGTGGCATTCACGATGCATGCATGGAATTCATGAGGTACTCATGGCATTCATGAGGCATGCATGCATGCATGCCTCAGATGGGACATGCGCGAACGTCACCATGCAGACATACACATCAAGTATGTCTGTCTGTTTTGTATGCAAGTTTAGTTGAGCTTGTTCTTGTCCACTAGTTGTTTTGACCAGGCTTTTCGGAGACATCGGTGGTGGAACGGGTCAGCATCAAGTGCCCCGTGCCATCTCAACTGTCACTTTCTGAAAGCTTGGCATGTTTAAATGTTGACGCATGACCCCCGTGTAAAATGCAGCTGTTTCAGCTTGGTTATCCATACAAAGGGAAGCATGCCACGTGGTTTAGTGCAGCTCCAAAAGGAGCCCCGCTTAGTTGACAAGTATGTCGAAGCCTTTGCGAATGAGCCTGAGCTTAAGCAGGCAAGATTCCTGAAGGTATCACGCTGCCTTTTTGGTATGAACTTGTGTTCCGCTGTGCGTGCCTCTTCAGGTGGGCTTTTCCTTTGTGAAAGCCTTCTCGAAAGATCTGTTTGGATCCAAGAAGCCCGCCTCTTTGAAAGACGTGGAATTGAACCCGCAGGCACGGTCTGCTCTGTTCCTTTTTTTGGAATGCTGAAGTGATTTTTTTGGTTTTCGTGGCAGGCAGTATTTGCAGTCATGAGCGTCAGTCCGAATGGGCGGCTGAGTGAGGAGGTCCTGGCCCACTCCATAGAAGGCTTCTACACCCAGAGTTCTTTGATTCCAGCAGGAATTGCCATAGAAGCTTTGGCCCCATGGTCTGCCAAGATGGCCTGTGGGCTACGCAAATGTGTGGAGAAGTTCCGCAAAATTTACCGCGAGAGACCTGGCAAGTCCAAGAGCGAGAAGCTCACTGCGCTGAAACTGCGCATGAAGAATGCCAAATGTGAGCCATCTCCTGACGCTCATACTGGCGTGGAGCTGGAAGAGGACGATCTGAATGAGGTGGTCCAGCCGCACTGCCAAGCCAGATTTGGCCGCTTTGGCATTGAAAATGAAAAAGCACAGGGAAGCCTTAGCCGCAGCTGCCCGCCCAGTGGCCACCCCAGCTCGCAGCAACTACCAGCTGCCGGACTTTGTGGTCACCAGTTTGGCAAACCAGGCTGCTGACCCACCGGAACCTTTTGCAACCAAATCCGGGGAAGACGGCCAGCTGGCTGAGGCTCAGGCGGGTGAGGCCAAGACAAAAAAAGCACCGAAACGGAAGGCGAAGAAGAACAAGAGTGGCCGCAAGAAATCTGTGGTAGCTGGCCCTGAAGAGGAAGCAGCATTGGCACTTCCTTCAGGAATCTCTGCTGGGGCAGTTGCTGAAGGGCCAAGAGTGGAGTCAAGTGGCTCTTCCGACCAAGCGTTGGGCACTGAGGGTGCGACATACCAGCCGAGGGTCTTTAGCAAGGCTCGACTGGCGTACATTGCTGAGAAGAGAAAGGATGGCGCGACCTTCAAGCAGGCCAGTGGCATGTGGATGGCCTCCAATGAGAGAGCCACCTACTTGGCGACGTTGAGCCCATCTCAACTGAAGAAACGCCGCTTCCTTTAATTTGTTTTCTTCTGCGGGGAAATCCTCGCTTGAAATTCAAGTACTATATAGTTGACTGGCAGGGGCGCGCCGGCTTCGGGAAAAATCGTAGATGGCATTCATTTCACAATAGGTCTGGAGCTGAACACTGTCAAGAGAAATCAAGACAAGTTTGGATGCTGTACCCGAGCCTCTTTGCTCAAGGCTTTCTTCACATGTATCATGGGGGTAGCGGAAATGCTTCACTGGGGTGTGCCCCTTCCAGCAATAGTCCTTATGGTAATGATGTGCCACTGTGGCCCGTTGGAGAGCTCACAGGCGCGATTGCTTTTTTGTCTTCGACACATTTTGATACAGTTTTGTGTCTTTTCTTGCAGCGCTCAGGTATATGACTTTTGCGAATACTTCTGTGGAGAGCATCGTGTCTCGACTGCTCTCCGCCAAGTCTGGGCCCAAACGCAAGTTTTGCACATCGTTGGAAAGGTCTAGATAGCGATCTCAGTGAGGCTGGCTATGTCGGTGCCTGCATGGATATATTGCTTGATGATGGCCACCACACATTTGACTTTCTCAGTGAAGCCGGCTTCCTGCCTGAAGCTGAGATGGCATTCTGTGAAGGGGTCCAAGCTACCAAATTCTTCTTCGTCTCTCATATGCCAGGTCCGCTTTGCAGGCAGTCCGCCGCTGCAAACGTGGAGCCTTGCATATCATTGCAATTTGCTGCAACAGTTTCTGTTTGCCGTTTCTTGACAGCAGGTTGCTGCACGTGTGTCCGGCGGCTTTCTTTTGTATTTTGCAGACATGTTTCTCAGGTGTGCAGGAACGCATGGGCGTAGCCTCATTTTCCCCTTGGGAAACCAGGGATACCGCTTCGTGCGGGAAGGGAATCTCTTAGCGAGCCGTGTGTGCATCCTCATCCTGGTCATTTGCAGTCAAGGATGCCGATTTGTACTAGAACAACCACAGGGTAGTTTCTTGGAACACCACCCCAGGATGTCTTGGCTTTTTACTTTTTTGAAGCTGGTTCGTGCTGCCTTCTGGGGTGGCGCGTTTGCTGCTTCACCGGAGAGTGCATCAGCAAAGAGACACATTTTATGGTCCAACGATCCTCCGACGTTGAAAGCTGTGGAAACAGCTGCCGGACACCTGTCCAAATCCCAGCTGGAAAGTTTTGGCATGAGTCTTGTGAACAAAAAAAGGCGGCAAGATGGATCAATGGCCTTCAATGGAAATGGCAACATGCGAGGCTCCCAGTTACTTGGTTGCACTAATGTGGACCCAAGTTATCCAGTTTCAACATTGGCTGTGTTATCTCTTCTTCTCTGGGCAGGGCCTACCACGAACGCTTCGGAACTTTTCTGGCGCAGCTGATGAGAGACATGGACACCACCTGGGAGGCCGCGCTTAAGTAGGTTTGGTAGATCATTGCATGGAGCACCATTGGCCCGTTCCAGGGGCAAGTTCTGGCACCTAATCCTTCCCGAACGGTGTCGTGGGAGAAATCAGACCTGGAGCTTTTCAAGGCACGCAGCATGCTCATAACCTCTTCCCTTTTCCGCCCCTGTCCTTTCTCACCACAGCAGGACATAGACTTTACAGATGCTGACATGTGGTCAGATGCTGGAAGCTCATAGATGGCTCTTCCTCTGGAAAGTCCTCTGTGCAATTGACACATTTGCTCCCTTGAGGCAGAGTTGGCTCCATGTTTGCGCTATCTTTGGCGCAGCCGCAAGTTTCAACCCACATCCCAATGGGAAAAGCCATTGACGCATGCTTTTTCACTCTGTGCCACACAAAGCTGACTCATATGCCTGCAATGTGCGTTTGGAAAATTGATAAGCTCTCATGCGTGCCACAATCCATATACTGCTTTGGGGTCCTCTTCGTGTTGTTTTTTTTGCACACCCGGGTCACCCGGGAAAAAGCCGGGATATCGACAGGATCACCCCGGGAATCGACGGGATCACCCGGGAATTTTTCCCCGACCAAACATGAATGGATTTGCATGACTCCTTCAGCTTCTTTTTGACGCAATGGTGCCATTTGGGTTCTGACCTGTCTCGCGCAGGCCTTTTGGTGCTCGCTCGTGTCCCGTGCCTCCATAAAGCCTGTGTGGCGCCCATGTCCGTCGAGGAGGAATTTTTGCCTCTCTATGAGGAGTTGTTGAAGACTGGCCCGGTCGATGCTCCGCGGCTTGCAGAGAACACTGGGCTGGAGCCTGAAGAGGCCGACCTGGTCTTGAAGTGCATAGCTGACTACTTGGAGGAGCACAACCAGAAGCCCCCCATGAAGAGGCCTGCCAAGAGCGAGCCCAAGGCCAAGCAGTCGGCCGCCAAGAGGAAAGCGAAGGCCGCTCCTGTTTTGGAGGAAGCTCCCGCAGCAGGGTGTGCTGAGACACAACTGGACCGACAAGACACTCAAGCAGTTGACACGGAAGAGATGGCATCTTCGCCTGCTGCTGACACCTCCGCTGGAGTGGATGACGATGCCAGTGAGGTGCCTGACAAGAGCCCTGCCACCACGGTGCCTGGAGACCTTAAGGATCCTGATGACACGGTGAAGGACCGAAGCCTGGAAAACCACTTTTCCAGCAGCCAGCTTCGTGTGGGCATGTTTCAATGACCACTCCTGAGGACGAGCTGAAACACCAGGGGACTCAGAGGCCGTAATGTTTACGTGCTCTGCCTGCAGACTTTTGTCTCACATTTCCTGTTTCTTTTCTGGCAGCTCGTTGGCGACACTGCTGCGTGGACAAAACCTACTTCGCGAGCAGCAGAGCAGTCTGGACCTGACGCAAGATGATGCGTCACAGTTGTCTGGGCCTCAGCTTTGGATGTATTTTTTGACTTTTCACGCATGTGGGTTTCATGCATGGAGGGTTGCATTCATTGGGGCTCACGCATGCGGGATCCATCAGGGTTTCATGTATGGAGGGTTGCATGCATGGGGGTTCACGCATCAGGGTTCAGGCATGAGGGTCATGAGGGTTTCACGCATGGCGGGTTGCATGGGGGTTCACGCATCAGGGTTCATGCATGAGGGTTTCACGCATGGAGGGTTGCATGCATCTGGTTTCACACATGAGGATTCATGCATGAGGGTTTCACGCATGGAGGGTTGCATGCATGGGGTTTCACGCATGAGGGTTCATGCATGAGGGTTCACGCATGGGGTTTCACGCATGGATTTCACGCATGAGGGTGCACACACACAAACATGCATGATGGCTCATATGTTAATCAACATTTGACTCTGCGACTTTCGTATGCTCTGTCATCGCTTCAGGCACGGGCAGCCTGATGTCGGATCTCAGTTGGAGCTTCCGCGCGTTGCAGCTGAAGCGTTGTCTGGCCTTCCCGAGGGACAGCTTCCAAACAGCACAACACACAAGAAGCAATGGAATGTTCTGGTCCGTGTGGCCACGGGTCCCCGCAGCACCCAATTTCCAGAGATAGCGCAAGTCTTTACGACTGGCTCCAGGATTCAGCAGAGGGAGTGTTTGCAGAGGTATCTGCAAAAGGGCGAGAATTTGGAGCAGTGTGAAGGTACTTTCACTGCGGAGAAAGAAAGTGCAACGGAGATCCGCGGAATACGAGAGCAACTGACAATCAAGGAGATGAGAGAAAAAGGATTTTCAGAGTCCGGCCCTCATATGGCTGCTTCTGTTTCTGGCAATATTCAGCCAATCCCCTTTTTTCCGTTTGTGTCTCTTTGAAAAAGACTCTGACATGTCTGACTGAGGGCGAAAATCCGCGGGTGCGTTGAGCGGGGGGGCGAGGCCGACCCTGACGCCCCGAACTGCATGGAATCTATGAGATTCTGGTGTTTTGTTCACAAGAAAGAAGAAAATTTGGAAGCTACTCGGATGAAGACAGCCGTCCAAACACATGTCGACCCCAGCCATGTGTTGCAAGCCTTGACTGCTTCGGCTCCGTCCTTCTTGAACAGAGTGCCAGATGTGACAGCTCTGCTCAATTCTCAGCCGGCTCTGGCACCTGCTGCGGCGCCTCAAGCACCCCCGCCGCCCCCTTCAAACCGACGAGGTGTGAGTGAGTATGGATCGGTAGTCCTTGAAAGATTTTCCCACCTGGTGCTTTTCTTCCGTCTTTACAATATATGTTCATTATAGATATTAAAAATATACCATGCTAAACGCATTTCTTTCTGTTGTCATGCACACTGATCAATCAGCTGCGGGAAGGTGCTGCGAAGGCAAAGACACAGCCGAAGGCCAAGGGATCTGGACCTCTGGGGTTAGCCTTGGCTGGAAAAACCCTGGCGGAGAAGATCCAATTGGCACGTGCTGCTCTGAGCTTGTGTTTCTGCGGTTTGCCACTGCAGGATGCAGGATGGCCGTCCGTGTGACTGCCCCTACATATGCTCTTGCTCATGAGGCACCGAGTTGAAGAAGGAGCTGGGCAGCCTTAATAACCTTCAGGTGGACCTCAAGGGCAACTCTGCGGCGCATCCGAAGTTTGCTGCAGGGCTGGACGAGCTGGTGGTTCACTCCGACAACTTGACTGACCTGTTCACCAGGCCAGCAACAGAAGCATGCATCTTGCACGCTCGAGCAGTTTCAGCGGCAGGGTTGGAGACTGATGTCGACTTTGACCAGTGGCTGCAAGATGCTGCTGATGAGGTCACCATTGTCAGTGTGATGATTGTTTTTTTTTTTGCTTGGCCCTTCTTTCAGGTCACCAATTCCCGGCTGAAGCGGGCGGAGCTTGGAGCTGTTCTGAAAGAGTTCAAGAAGCGCCAACCTCAGAAATTCACATGCCTACTTTCCATGTGGCATTTTTCCCTCGCTGCGCCCAGGGGATACAAGTGAGCACGTGAATGAACTTTTGGGCTGTTGCCAACATTGGAAAGTTGGCGTCAGAGATGCGGACATGAAGCATCCAAATTTTGAACCTGGGAGATTAGATCTGCGAACGCTCTGGATCTGAACGGAACGCCTGGCAGAAAAAAAAAAACAATTTCAAGCGGGCACACTGTGCTCATCTGCATGCACCCTGTGCCAACTTTTCGCTTCTAATAGTTTCTCAAAACAACCTTTTCCGACTTGCAAGGTACTGCGGAACAGCTGCGTGAAGATTTGGACAGGAGGCAGCTCCTCATGTGTGGTGCTGTTGCTTTCTTCTTATGTTTTGCCGCAGGATTGCAGGTGAGGTTGGGGATGGCAAAGCTTCAATCAGCTTGGCATCCCGCCTTGGCCAAGCTTACCAATCGACTGTGCAGTTGCGGTCCCTCCACATGCAACTGTGCATGCATTTGATTCTGCTTTGAAGTGTTACTCTTTGCTTTTGCTTTCTGGGTTCCTCGTGAGGCCTCATTCAAATGACGCTCGTGTATATAGCCGTCTTGTGAAAAAAAACTTGGCGTTGCAAAACGTGATTCAGTATGTCCAACTGCCGATGCTGGATGCGGACGGTCAAGTTCGAATGATGGACTGGCCGGTGATTCTGCCACATGTGCTGGCCGGGAGCTCATTTCCGTCACTTTCTTTCCCAGAAATAATTAGCTGCCTTCCGGGTTTGAGGCAAATGAACTGATCGAGTCTGGTTATGATGACGTTCTTGGGTGCGGGTCCTGTGACTATTGGAACACTCTAAGCCAACAATTTGGCATTGAACCACCACCGGATGGAAAGAACGCTGTAGGCATACAATTTTTTGGAGATGAAGCTGAGATCTACAAGACCAGTTCCTTCATGTGTTTTAGCTGGATGAGTGAAAACACACCTTTCTGGACTGACGCAAAGAAGAGCAGGTTCTTGATATGTCTCCTGCCAGTTGACTCTTACTATATCGAAGGGCAGGTCAATGTCACGGTGCAAGAGGTCATGAAGCATGTGGCTGCGTCCCTTAATGAATGGCACGAGCATGGAGTTCAAAACTTGTATTCCCGCTTTTGCAGCTTGAAAGGAGATTGGAAATGGCTTGAACAATGTCTGAACCTTCAACGGAAGCCTTCCAAGGATGAGATATGCTTCCTTTGTATGGCAACAAAATCAATGACCAGACCCATGACGGATATTGGGCCATCTGCTTGCTGGAAACACGATGTTGCACCAAAACCGTGGAATGTGGAGCCGCAAATCTGTCAGGTCAAGGGCTTTTCTTTAAGCCTGGTTTCCCTCGACATCATGCATATTTGGCATCTTGGATTTGGACGCGACCTGGCATCGTCGATTCTTCTAATTCTGCTACGCTCCCATGTTTTCCATGGCTCCAACGCAACTCGTCTCCAAGAGCAGCTGTGTATAATGTGTGATGTAGTTGATAAATTTCTGCTTTGTGTCGTGGTGTTAACAACGGTGAGCATATGTAAATGCATATCGTGCACCTACATATACATATTCCTATATATATATATACATCTTTCTCTCTCTGTCGTCTTCTCTCTTAGAGATATTTGCCTTTTCGCACTTTGCTCAGTAATTTAGACAACTTTTGAGTGGGCCAGGAGCACACGTGAGCTGAGGTAGCTGCTCGAATGCATCGGGCCAGCCGCATGATTGTGAATTGGTCCCGCAACAATGGAAAACGCAAACTTCCAAACAGCTGGCATTTGACAAAAGCAAAACTTTGCCTTAAATCAGGGTCTTATTGCCACATGTTGGGGAAGGCTTGGCATACCACTGTCGTGTTGCAGTTTTTGGCTTCGTTTCTGCCAAGCACCAATGTTGATCCATTGATCAAAAGTGCTGTTTGGGCCGCTGATTCGGTTATAGGGCTATTGACAGAGAGCCGCGCAGAGGGTATCTTTCTGAGCCCGGAAGAAATTTCTCAAGTGCAACACGTCGGACACTTTCTCTTGGATTCATATTTGCGGCTTCACAGGAAATACACCGGCTTCTGCGTATACAAGCTTTTTAATTTGCGTCCGAAAGTGCATTTATTTGACCACTTGATTGCTTCTGCAAAGAAGTTGAGAAACCCGCTATGCAGTGCCACATTTATGGATGAAGACTGGATTCGCCTTACCATGCAGTTGGCAAGCAAGTGCCACAAACGTACAGTGCAGTCGGCGACCCTGCAACGTTACTGCGCAGGACACTGCTGATTGCAATGCAATGCATGCAGTGACGCACGGTGCGTGAAGTGGCACCCCTACCCCAGGATTGAAAAAAGAGATGGAACTTGCCAAAGCCCTCCTCTGTTCAGAGCTCAGATGGCTTCCATCATGCTGACGTGCATGGAGGGTTGCATGCATGGGGGTTCACTCATGAGGGTTCAAGCACGAGGGTTTCACTCATGGACGGTTGCATGCATGGGGGTTGCACGCACGAGGGTTCATGCATGAGGGTTTCACGCATGGAGGGTTGCATGCATCCGGTTTCATACATGAGGGTTACACGCATGGGTGTCAGGAATGAGAATTCACGCATGATGGTTAATTCACGTTTCACTTACTTTCGAAATTGCTTCGCTGATAGAGGATCCGGGACCTTTACTTGAAGTTGGCAAAGCCCTGCACCCAGCGCAATCCCTTTGCTGCTGCTTTCAAGCCGGTTTTGGAATTTTTGCTTCATGAGGCCTGGTGCCTGAGAGATGGAAGGGGTTTCCACTAGAAGATATCTGTTGTTTCCAAAACTGGAAAAAGAAACTGGGTGTGCGCGCTGAAGGCAATGCCTCTTCACCCGTGGTTCTTGTGCAGATTTGTGTGGGCAAAGTTGTTCTAAACATAAAGGGCTGAAAAGATCCCAAACCACCAAAAGGGGAGATGACATTGATATGGGGCTATCGTCGGGATCACCCCTATGACATGCATCTTTGGGCAGAAATAAGGCCGACTCGGGTCGACCTTATTTTCGTACGTGCGCGCGCACGTGACGAGTGAGCGTGTCAACGCACGTACGTACGCTCACACGTCCGTCCACTCGTACGCACACGTCCGTCCACTCGTACGTCACGCGTCCGTCCACTCGTACGCTTACACGTACGCTGGGTCGTACGCACGTCCGTCACCACGTTCATGTCACCAGACGTACGCTCTCCAAGATCACTACCTTTTACGAGACTTCAAAGAAAGCTAAGCAATGATCTTAAGTTGCATGTGGTGCTCCATTATAAATGGGGGTTTCCGGGTATCCTCAAATGGATGGGTTTTGTTTCTATGATGGAAAGTTGTATTCAAATGGATGATTGAGGGTTACCCCATTTAGGAACCCCCCATGCATATGATAAATACACCGACATTTACGCTGACAAAAAGATGATAGATTGGTTTATTTATTCATTTTCATATTTACATGTTTATATTCTGAGAGATATTCCGATTGATTTTCTGACATATATTCTAACATGTACTCTGACATATTAGCTGACATGTAGTCTTAGATATAGTCTGAAATTTATTATTTTAACATGTAGCCTGCCTGACATGTATTCCGACGTATATTTTTTCATTTTTTTCTGGCATATATTCTGACATTGATTATGACATATTTTCTGACATCTTTTTTCGACAACACATGCTGACGCTTAGCTGGACATAAATCATGACATAATTCTGACATGTGTCTGACAATGACTCTGACATGTGTCCTGACTTCCAGTCTGACATTCATTTAGGCGTAACGTAAACTCTTGCCCTATCATTTTCCCGAATGCGTAGCAAGGGTTCCCGTTTCACTCTGGGGGTCTGGGGGCTGAGGGTGTGTTCGCACGACGTTGCGTTTGTGGTCGCAACCGTCCGCAACTGTCCGCAACCGTCCGCAACTGTTCGCAACCGTCCGCAACCGTTTGCAACCGTTCGCGTGAGGACCGTATGGCCGTGCCTATGGTAAGTTCTGCAGAGGTGGTCATTTTTGGAAGTTTCAGACGTCTCGTTGCTTCGTTTCGCGTGGCAGGCATGGCACTTCGTGACATTCAGACGTGTTTTGTAACGTGTCGAAAGTCGTTTTGTGTGGCAGATGCAATACTTTTGCGACGTTTTCAGAAGATGCGTTGCAGTTTTCGTGGCAGGCGCGACACTTTGGACGTGCCCATCGTCATTTTTCGTGGCCGTTGCAGCACTTTAGACGTTTCGTGTTGCGTGTTTTTGCGAATCGCATTGGCAGGGCTGCGTCAAGTGGCGACAAGTTGCAAATTCGGTGGCAAGCGTGGCATTTTGTAACATGTGCTGAAAATTGACGGAAGCCTCGCACGAAACATCGATTTTGAGATTACAAAATTTAAAGGTTCCTACGAAAACTCGTAGGAAAACCTCGATTTGGAAGCTACAAAGTGTGAAAATTGGAGGAAGTCTCGCACGAAATGCTCGTTTTGGTGCTCCCACCTGTCTCGTCTCGGGTCACTGGTTTTCTGGTGGCTTCGCTGTGTCTATGGGGGAAGCTGCAAAACATGTCCTTTCGGCATGTTTCAAATTGTGAAAATTGGAGGAAGTCTCGCACGAATGATCGTTTTGGTGCTCCCACGCGTCTCGTCTCGAGTCTCTGGTTTTCCTGTGGCGTCGCCGTGTCTATGGGGGAAGCTGCAAAACCTCCTTTTCGAAGGTTTCCAAGCAGGCTGTCATGTCGTTTTGCGTGGCAGGCGTGGCACTTTGTGACATTCCAACCTGTTTGATAACGTGTCGAAATTGTCAAAATTGAAGGAAGTCTCGCACAAAATGCTCGTTTTTCTGCACCCACGTGTCTCGTCTCGAGTCTCTGGTTTTCCTGTGGCGTCGCCGTGTCTATGGGGGAAGCTGCAAAACCTCTCCTTTTCGAAGGTTTCCAAGCAGGTTGTCATGTCGTTTTGCGTGGCAGGCGTGACACTTTGTGACATTCTGTTTGATAACGTGTCGAAATTGTCAAAATTGGAGGAAGTCTCGCACAAAATGCTCGTTTTTCCTGCACCCACGTGTCTCGTCTCGAGTCTCTGGTTTTCCTGTGGCGTCGCCGTGTCTGTGGGGGAAGCTCCGCACTCAACACTCTACACTTTGCACTCCACACTCCACAATTTACACTTTATTAGACTCCACACTTTACACTTTACACTCCATACTTTACACTTTGCACTTTACACTCCTCACTCCTCATTCGAGACTTTACACGTAACACTCCACACTTTACACTCCACACTCCTCACTCCACACTTTACACTCTACACTTTACACTCTACACTCTACACTTGACATTTTGCAATCCAGACTTTACACTTCACACTGCTCACTCCACACTTTACGCTCCACACTCCTCACTTTACACTCCACACTCCTCACTTTACCCTCCACACTCCACACTTCTCACTTTACACTCCGCACTCCACACTCTACACTTTCCACTCCACACTCCACACTCCACACTTTACACTCCACATTCCACACTCCACAATTTACACTTTAGACTCCTGACTCCACACTCCACACTCTACACTATAGACTCCACACTCCACACTCCACACTCTACACTCTACACTTTCCACTTTCCACTCCACACTCCACACTCTACACTCCACACTCCACACTTTACACTTTACACTTTACACTCCTCACTCCACACTCCACACTTTACACTCCACACTCCACACTCTACACTCTACACTTTACACACTACACTTTACACTGTACACTCCACACTCGTCACTTTACACTCCACACTCCACACTCTACACTTTACACTCCGCACTCCACACTTTACACTCCGCACTCCTCACTTTACACTCCACACTCCACACTCCACACCCTACACTTTCCACCCCACACTCCACACTTTACACTTCACACTCTACACTTTACACTTTACACTCCACACTCTACACTTTACACTCTACACTTTTTACACTCTACACTTTACACTCTACACTTTACACTCTACACTCCACACCCCACACTCTACAATTTACAAATTCCACACTCCACACTCCTCACTCCTCACTCCACACTTTACACTCCACACTCCACACTCCACACTCCTCACTTTACACTCCACACTCCACACTCTACACTCTACACTTTCCACTTTCCACTCCACACTCCACACTCTACACTCCACACTCCACACTTTACACTTTACACCCCACACTCCACACTCTACACTTTACACTCCACACTCCACACTTTAAACTCCACACTCTACACTTTCCACTCCACACGCTGCACTCCACACTCCACACTGCAGACTGGTAACAGGGGAAATATGCACAAGACTGTTCAAATAAACTATTGCAGAAAAGTGTTCTGAGTGATTGCATATCCATGTGTTTTGACATCTGTACCATTAACATACGTGTGAGCATTCGGGTTCGTGGGCTGCATCTTGTTTTTTTGAAATCTATTCTGACACACAGTCTGACATTTATCCGGACGCATACTCTGACATGCAGTGTCACATGTATTCTGACAGGCAAACTGACAAGCGTTCTTGACATTCATCTTGGCATAAACGCTGAGACAAATTCTGACATGCATTTTGACATGACTTCCGACATGCTACCCTCATCGCCTGGGTCTGAGTTCGAGCATTTGTGATTTGGACCTATGACGCAGAGTGTGCGCGCAGCGGTTGTAAAGAAAAGGCCCGGACACGGGGAGTCCGCGCCGGCGCCAACTCCGGCAAGCTTAGTCTTGGACGAGCGATGAGAAGGAGGAAGGACCCATTACTTGACAAATGCTTTACTCCATTATTTGTAGGCTTTCTACCGTCTAAGGTGGTGCAGGATTTCTTCCACAGTAGGAATGGCTGGCGCAAAATCTAGAGGCGCTGACCTGACAGACGGGGAACAATAATTTTCAAAGGGTTTCCCTGCTACAGAGTTGGATTTCAATGGATTGCTGCATAGATGAAAAAGCCTTTCAGAAACGGTTGTATTTCGGCAGCCCATGAAGTGTCCAACTCCGCAGTTTCAGGGTGTGGGTACCCCCACATTCCGTTCCAAGCCGGAAACGGAAGTAGCAGTCACGACTTCAAAGCCACAATCAGTTTCAACCACTGCCAAAATCGGAGAATTGTACTTTTTTTGGGACAACACATTTTTCTACAGTTTCAAAGGAGCATAAATAAACGCTCAAGGCAATACATGCAAACTTTTGCAATCGAGTTGGGGTCTCAGGATCTGCATCATGGGTCCCGGGTCATAGATCATCCAAATTCAATTTTGATTTAATGGGTGATTCCCTTTCACCCTTTCATGCTCTTGGTAAGTTTCCTGAAAATAATAGAAACTATTTACAAGCAATTGCTTTCACAAATTTCCAGGGTTTTCCCCTTATTATTTCAATATAAAATTTACTACAATTTTACTATGGACCTTAACTGGCGAACTGGATTGAAATGGTGGTCTTGGACCTCAACAATAAAAGATGCCATGTGTTTGAGGCTTGGATTCGGCTGATGCAAAATGAATGTGAATCATATATGTATTTTTTTTGTAGATACTTTGGTCCTGATTAGGGTGTCTCTTCAGGCAGCAAATTGTGCTTGACCTTGGTTGAATATAATTTCAAAGAAAGGCGCTTATCAGGGAACTTCTTCACATAGCGCATTTTCATTGATGTTTGTACTGGGGCAACGCTACAGACTGGACATGATTGGACACGTGACTTCTTAGTGAAGGAATTTGATTCTTAATGGTATTTTCAGGAACCTCTTCGGCGAGCACATGTTGATTTACCTTCGTATGTCGATACTGTTGATTAACTTTGCCTGGAAGCAGATTTCAGGTCCGGGCGTGCGCGGACATCTCCTGTATAACACATATCGCGCTTGCACTATTACTATTTTTTGGCCAAGTTTTAGCATGCTTTAACATGTTTTGTGCCTATTTGGGTGGATTTGAGCATTTATTAGGGGGCGGCGAAGGGCATACTTAAATGAAACCCTTTGTCCATGGAGCTTTTAAACAGCATGGGGCCAGACCATGGTAATGGGTGGTTATATTGCCCATCACCAAGTCTACACGATTTTCCAAGGGTTACCCGGGCAAGTTCCGATCACACGTGCCACCCATGGCCAATAAGTAGGGTAGGGCCTAGGGCTCAGAACTTTGCATTGAAGTCTCAGATTAGTTTGCCAAACAAATCTCTGCGGACTTTGTGGACCTTTTTCCCGTTGCGGCCGATTATGGGGCATGAGACGGCATGAGATCTGCTTTTTTTTTTTGGCGGATGAATTGAGATCCTGTGCCCCCGAATCGGCTGCATTTTTTTTTACGGACTTTGTTTTTTTTGTTTTTCGGCGGAACTCCACTACACAAATTGTGTACCTGACTTCTGCTGAAAAAAATCCGGCGTAACTTAGTATTTAGACCTATGGGTCGGCGGAACTCAACATCACAAAATGTGTAGTGGACTTCTGCTGGTTCAATGGTTTTCCTTAGGGTTTCTGCTGTTCTTTTTTTCTCCGGCGGAACTCAACATCACAAAATGTGCGCCTGAGTTCTGCTGATCTGTTTTTTTTTCGGCGGAAACCCATAAATCTGGTGATGCATGACTACCCATGATTCCCTGCTGCATGTTCATTTCCCAATGTGAAATTTAACCTGTACTGGCCGGCAAATGATCTAGGATCCTGACTTTGAGGACCTTGGGGTCTTAAAATCATTTAAAATCGGTCTACCTAACCATGATAATGGATTAACGCTTCTTGCTCGCGTGGGAATTTGGAATGTGAACAGTGCATGCTGGGTACATGAACATGTTTGCAGAACAGAAAGTACATAGCTATGTTCAAGGTAAATCACAGAGATATAATTATATGTGTGGAACATAAAGCAAGTCGCTCAATGTTTATTTTTGGGCTTATTGTAGCGAATTATCTATATGACTATACGTGGTTATAATTCGGCATTGGTTTGATTCAAAATCCTTGAGTTAACACATAGAAATTATATATCTTGTGGTAATGTTTTTTTGCCATTTTCAAGTTTTCCATTACATATTTCAATCTGAGTCCTGGCAAATGTGATTATTGACCCTAGCTGGTAACATGGTGAAGTAATGAAAGAGGCCATGTGTTTGAGGATTTAAATTAGGTTGCCAGAAAATGCATGTGAAACTATATGTAATTTTTTTTGTATATAGGTACTTTGGTCCTGATTAGGGAGTCCCTTCGGCAGCAAATTGTGCTTGACCTTGGTTGGATATAAACTAAAACATGCGCTTATCAGGGAACTTCTTCACATAGCGCATTTTCATTGATGTTTGTACTGGGGCGACGCTACAGACTGGACATGATTGGACAATTGACTTCTTAGTGAAGGAATTTGATTCTTATTGGTATTATTAGGAACCTCTTCGGCGAGCATATGTTGATTTACGTTCGTATGGCGATATTGTTGATGAACTTTGCATGGTTTTGGTCCAAGTGCTGCTTTCAGATTCCAGGTCCGGGTGTGCGCAGGCCTCTCCTGTAGAACAAATGTCGCACTTGTACTATCTTGTACTAATTAATAACATACAGTTTTACTTTCAGGGAGTTCTAACTATGGGGAGCACTAGGATATGAAGAAATACATGGTTCAATTCAGACCTAACAGTGATGTCCCCAAATCAAAGTCAGCTGCCCCATAATCGAATGCAAAAGTTTATGCGCGTTTATAAAAAAATGCTCGTCTGCAATGCCGCCATAATAAGTGCTACGAAACAAACTTTCAAACCCCACCCATCTCAGTCATGGACATGGGCGTGCATCCCTACACCAGCGCGGGCACTCACATTTCCAGGGTTTCATCAAGATTGCCACCGCCCTGTGGTTGTGCAGTTAATGTCCTGAAACAGTCGGCGGTCTTCATCAGGTTTTTGCACTAAAGCGTGAATTCTGAAAAGCGCACATTTTAAGCTTGCACTCGTTTGCAGGTATGTGCGCTTGTTGCTGCGGGTCGATTTTCTGCAGTCACAACTATGGAATTCAGAAGCAAAGAAGCAACAACAAACAGTCAATCTGGTTGCACAATCGCATAAAATTCCCATTCTGAACACCTGCATGGCTGATTAGGTTCATACTAGGTTCTCTAGCTGCCTCCATGACCGCAACTTTTTTTGTCCAATTCATCCAAAATGAACCGCGAGAGAAAATTGAGCCAAACGGTTCATGGGTTGCAAAGACTGTGCGCCTTTCACCGGTATTTGCTCGTTTTGCCGAAATAGGTTTCATGGGGCGTTTGAGCTCACATCATGAAGGTGCAACTATATTTGTCCGTTTGGCCCAAGTTGCATCGTTTTTTTCATGGCACAGGTGGAAGTCAAGAAGGCCTTCGACACTGTTGCAGAGGTCGTGGACGCGCGCCTGGACCAGGCAGTCAGGCAGGCCACGCAGCGGTTGGAGCTGCTGATGAAGAAGTTGGATGCGGCCGCCAAGCCCCAGGCGCGGGTTTGTCTGAAAATGGGTACCCCAAAACCCAATGGATTATCATCATTGATCGTCAATATCCGTATTAAAGCTAGCCATTCATGCGTTTCCCCATTTTCAGACCCTCAGATTTTTGATCAATTCCACTCAGTTAGATTTCCCCATGGTTGAAGAGATATATCCCAACTTATTTGGAGCTTAAAAGACCAATTCCCATAGTTATAGCTGTGAAAATACCACCCCAACTGCGCCCCCAAGTTGGAGCGTTTTTCGCGACTTGGACTGAGTGGGCACTTGAGACATCACGTCCTCTAGGGAATTTGTCGGAACTCCCAGAAGCCAAAACAAATCAATGGCTGGTTGGTGGTTTCAAGTTTCAAACATGAATTTTGTTTTAAATTTCATATATGGGACGTCATACTTCCCATTGACTCAAATCATTGGTTTTAAATACCTAGTTGTCATTGGTTATAAATAACAGATGGGTTTATTATTGCAACCGGGTTATTAATAAATACAAAATCATTTTTTCAAGATGGTTGTTGCACCACCAACCAGATGGCCTTGATCGGTTGGACTTGGGATTTTGCGGATGGGATGAGCATGGACATGACAGGGGGTCGCTCAAAACCAAGTGGTTCGATGAAACCAAGTGATTTTTTGTTTCGAATCCTCTGTGAATCCACTTGATAGTACAGCTGCAGGGTCTCAAGTGCTGAACTTTGGTGCCTGCCTTTCTGGCTGATTGCAAGCGTCGGTTTTTTTGAAGCAAAATGACCCCATATTTTCATTTCACTCCAAGGTGAAAGTGTTGAAGACCATGGTAGCGCAAATGCAAGGTGACGCCTTTAAAAAACTGGGTCGGGAGAAGCAGAACCAGTTGATCGATGCTGTCAAGCTCTTGTCAAGACTCCCAACAGTGAAGAAAGGCTTGAAGAAGTTCAACGAGCAGGTTGATGAGTTTAGGAGGAAAGTCGATGAGGTCGAAGGCAGGATTTGGCTTCTGTTCAAGCCTGAGATCTGTCATGGCATGTGGAAATTGGGCTGGTTGAGGGTCGGTGAGATTGGATCGCCCGAAGGAATTGGTCTGTCTCGCGTGCTAACCAAATTGACGAACTTGCAACTGCAAAGAGCCACTGGCAACTTGGCTTTGAGCAACGCAGCTTTAAATATATGGGGTTTTCCATAAACGGGGGTACCGCAAAATGGATGGTTTACAATTGGTGGAAAATCGCAGCCCACAAACCCGAATGCAGTCACCTAGAACGCTTTTGTGAAACAAATCAGTTTGAACAGTCTTGTAGATTTTTCCCCTGTTACCGTACCAGTGCACTGTAGACTGTGTGGAATGGGGAATGGGGTGGAGTGCAAAGTGTGGAGTGTGACGAAAGTGGAGTGTTGAGTGAGGAATGTACTGTGTAGAGTGTGAAGTGGGGATTGTGGAGTGTAAACTGTAGAGTTGTAGAGTGTGGAGTGCAGACTGTGGAGTGCAAAGTGTGGAGTGCAAAGTGTAAAGTGTAGAGTGTGGAGTGTAAAGTGTAAAGTGTAGAGTGTGGAGTGTAAGTGTAAAGTGTAAAATTTGGAGTTTGGAGTGTAAAGTGTCGAGTGTGGAGTGTACAGTGTAAAGTGCGAAGTAAGGAGTGTAAATTGTAAAGTGTAGAGTGTGGAGTGTAAAGAGTAAAGTGGAGAGTGTAGAGTGTGAAGTGTAAAGTGTAGAGTGTGGCGTGTAAAGTGGAAAGCGTCGAGTGTGGAGTGTAGAGTGTGAAGTGTGGAGTGTAAAGTGTAAAAGTGTGAAGTGTAGAGTTTGGAGTGTAAAGTGTAGAGTGTGTAAAATGTAAAGTGTAGAGTGTAAAAGGCAAAATGCAGAGTGTCCCAAATGCGACGCCTGCCACGCAAAATGACATTCCACACTTGCCTTGCCAAGCGAAATGACACTTTCATGCATGTTCTACGCTTGCCAAGCAATTTAAAAACGTTGTCCACGTCATACAGCCCTGACATTGCGATTCACGAAAAACCCGCAACGCAACTCGTCTAAAGTCTAAAGTGTTGCGCCTGCCACGCAGGATGAAGATGGACACGAAAAATGCAAGCCATCTTCTGAAAACCTTGCAAAAGTATTGTGCCTGTCACACAAAACGTTTTTCGACACTTTTTCAGACGCATGAGAATGTCACGAAATGCCACGCCTGCCATGCAAAACGACATTGGAACCTCTTTGAAAACCTTCGAAAACGAGAGGTCTTGCAGCTTCCCCCATCGACACGGCGACGCTACAAGAAAACCAGAGAATCGATACGAGACATGTTGGAGCCTCAAAACGAGGGTTTAGTTTAGTGCGAGAATTCTTTAAATTTTCACACTTTGTTGCTTCAAAATCAACATTTTCCTACGACCACCTCAAAATCGATGTTTCGTGCCAGGCCTCCGTCAATTTTCATCACATATGCCTGACAATGCGATTTGCAAAAAACACATGTCTGAAATGTTGCGCCTGCCACGCAAAATGGTCACCAAATGTCACCAAAGTGTTGCGCTTGCCACGAAAAAACGCAACTCATCTTATGAGGCAAAAGTATTTGCGCCTGTCACACAAAGCGATGTTCGACACATTATGAAACCTGCTGGAATGTCACAAAGTGCCACGCCTGCCACGCGACATGAAGCCACGCGACGTTTGAAACCTTCAAAAGTGACTCTAGTTGCAGAATTCGCCAGAGGCACAGCCACACGATGCGGACGGTTGCGAACGGTTTGGCGCCGTCTGGCGAACACACCCTCAACCCCCAAACCCCCAGAGTCTCCAGAGTGAAACGGGGATTCGGGAAAAATGGTACCCCTATGCATGTCAGGAAGTTGTGTCTCGAGAGTCTTGTGATGCTGACAGATTCAGCATGATTCAGCTTCACCACCCGGCCTTTTATCTTCAGGATACTCTTCAGGTCCCGGGCTCAGTTTTCCAAGAGTATAGCGGGCTGCCAATGGCATTCGACAAAGTTTCATACAGTTCCTGCCGGTAATCCGGATCAAGTTATATTATAGATCTGTAGAGAATTTGCTGATTCTGCTTGCAAGGAGATTTTTTGGCGTTCCTGAAATGCTCGCCGAAACAGATGGCCAATGACACACGCGAACTTGAGGCGATGTTTACAATGCTCCCTGTGGCCTCATGAAAGGAAGTTTCGCGGAGAAATGCCGAGTTATAGATGACCAGAAAATGTGGTTGATATTATTGTTGATTTGGTTGAGTAATGAAGAGTAGAGAGGAAATAAGAATAGAAGAGAAGAGTACAGTAGACTGGGAAAGAAGAGAAGGAGAAGAATAGAGAAGAGCAGAGGAGAGAAGAGTAGAGAAGAGTAGGCGACGCAGACTAGAGAGGTTGTCTCCCTTCATGATTTTCCAGGCCTCGTTTGTGTGGCCAAACAATAGGATCTTCGCCTTTAGCTTTCTAGTGGTACTGGCTATTGCTGCAGGGTTACAATGTTTAAGTATGAATAGCACTTGAATAGACATGTTTGTATATTACGCCACGCCATGTTGTTCGAATGTCACAGCTGCAAGGGCAGGCAAAACAGACAGTACATAGCATATTCTAGTCCCGTTTTGGAATACTTCTGTTTTTCCCCACCTGTCAGGTGAGGGTTGTGAGATTTTACGTCAGCCTGCCCGCCTCCTTCCTCCTTCCTCCTTCCTCCCTCCTCCTTCCTCCTTCCTCCGCCGGGCTTCAACTGCAAGCTCTAGATCGCAGCGTTCCCTGCCAGACCCCAACAGCAACCTCTGGATCAAAGTGTTCCCCGCCGCACCTCCACCGCAAGCTCCGGATCAGAGTGTTCCCTGCCGGACGTCAACCGCGAGCTCCGGATCAGAGTGTTCTCCGCCGGACCCCCACCACAAAGAACCTCCGAAGATATACCAGATAGAATGTCAGAAAGAATGACAGAAGATGTGCCAGATACATATGCCAGAAAGATCCAGAAAGAATGTTAGAATATATATATATATTTTATTATACATATTATATGCCATAAATTCCATAAATACATCCAGATGATGGCATGTCAGGAAATATGTCAGAATATAGTGTGTAAGGGTGGGGATCACTCGAAGAAACCGTTTTCTTGAGGGAGTACCTCTGAATAGCAAATCCGCTACGGAATGTCACAGAACACACAGTGAACATTGCTCTTCTAGTTGGTTTCCCACCATTTCCAACATCCAAGGCATCAAAGGAATGGTAGGAAAGTATTGAAGGATTTTGAATTCTTTGAGGGAGCGCGAGCCCCTTGCGAATTCGATTTTCAAGGCCGCGAAAAACACCAAGCAACAGTTTGTACTAGGAAATCAGGCCTTCCATTCCTCACAAGGTAACGCTTAACCCGATGTATGTTGTCATGTACCACAAAGGTAGAAGGTTTTGTTTTGCCGGCAAGTAGCAAGACATCAAGCAAAAACCATAGAATACAGCTACAAACCATCAACAACCTACACTTGGCACAGTCACAGGCCATGCTTAAAAGTGAGTATCATGGTTTCAAAACTAGATCACGTACCCAGGCACCTTGGAACAAATTCCAACACCGGAGGCCGAGATTAAGCCATAAACAGACATATATGAACACAACTACTTTGATCGCACCAGTCATTACAGAATCCAAGTGCAACGTATATGGCATCGACCCCCGGACCTTGTCTTGCTTTCGGATTCAGCCTGCCACATCCTATTCCCTCTGTGCTTGCACTGCTTTCTCCAGTTCCTCTGGATTAGTATCTTCCTATGACAGGGCGAAACATCATAGCTGTCCATGGTACAGATCTCCAATGGTTTCTGGGCACAAACAGGACATCACCAATTACCTGGAGAAACTCCAAGAGACCGTGAACGTTAACAACTGGGACGCACCTTGACTGGAAAACGGATGAGCTGAGAGAGTCGCCGGCAGATGTTTAAAGGGATGATATAACATCCTGCAATTCAGGAGCACAGATTGCAGACACAATCAGTCATAGTCTTTCCTTGTTGTCAGAGGATTCTATTCAACATACTAGGCGTACTCTTGTGGTTCGCATAAAAGCGTCGCATGACCAGTCGGGGCCGGTCAAGGACATTGTGGACAATTTCATGTGCCTGTATGATTTGCACACGCAGCTTAAAGGCGAGAATTCTGAGAGAGTTCGATCATTGATCCGTTTCTGGGACGTCCAACAATGCACACCATATAGTGAAAAGCATGACAAACCTGCAGTTTCAGGGTTTTGTTGCAAATTCAACAGCAATTCAAATGTCAGCTCCATGTTCTGGATGTTTATGGTCGCTTGATTTTTGTTTTTCAACCTTGGCAACTCACAGGCTACGAGGAAAAATGGTAGTGATTCCCGCATTGTCATCCTTGACCCAAGCGTTGAACCCAACTTCTGGTCAGCGTTTGGACAAAAAATTGTAATTCTGCTAGAAAAGATGTTGTTTCCTTCGCCCTGACTCCCAAGTTGCAACTGCTGGAAATTCCTCGACAGGTGAGCGCAGCCGTGCAATTTTTCTGAGCATTTGGAAGGATTCGAAGCTCCGACAATCAATAGCAGTGCCTTATTTGCAGCAAGGAACCCATGTTTTTCGTAATCCGAAATCATCCACTGATTGGACCATGACTTTGTATTGAAATCATCATGGCGACTTATGGTGACTTGGGGATCCCTTCGGATGTGCGGAGCCAAATCATGGACTTCCCAAAATGAAGCACCAGGAAAATTGCCCAGAATGACATTAACTTTTCGGAGCCCGGATAAGAAATTTTCAGCATTTCATTTGGTGTTTTTCCCCCCTTTACGTCTTGGTCCTCTTTTCCTTGACATTTGTTTTATCAGGTGGCTTGGAGTTGGTGTCCAGCTCATCTTTCTTTCCATGGTTCTCCCTCCAAGAATCCTACCACCTGAGGTGCTGTCCTGTCTCCAATTCTGTCTCATTGGTCTCCCCCCAAAGTTTCCAGACTGGGATCCCCTGTATTGGCTTTGACATCCCATTGCTTTGACATCCCATTGAGTCATTGCTTAGCATAAATTATACCACAATCAATGAATCTTTCTTGTTTGATACAGTATTGGCAGCATCGGCAAATGGAATTTGAAACATGATTATTGCCAAATTAGTATGATTCGCATTTTTGTATATTTTATTTTTTCAATTGACGCAGTAAATCATATGACTCATGGCGAATGATTTTAGTGCGTCATGTGACATAGGTTGTGCTGTGTGATCATTTGAATTCAACAATGATTTGGACCATGGGCCGCATGGATATGATTCTATGATATGTTGCGGTCGGTCACACGGTATGGTCGGCCATGCAAAATCCTAAACCCTAAATCCTAAACTCATGCCAGTAAATCGGGCAAAGTTTTTTGTTCATTGATGCAGCAAGCAAAGTAAAAATCTCCCCAAAAAAAAGCACAAGGAGAGGACACAACCGGAGCACCAGCAGAGGCACCAGAAAGGACCAAACGGAGCACCAGGAGAGGTGCCGAAAAACACCTTTGGGAGACAGCCTGTCCACGGCAAAGTTGGCCAATTTCGGCTGTCCTTGTCACCGTGTGCGCCTCGCAAAAAAACCACAATCAGAGACCACAAAAGGAGCACCAGAGAGACCAGAGGTTTTGCCAAAACGGAGCACCAGCAAGTCCCATCAGAGAGTACAGATGAAGCACCAGAAAAGCCAATCAGAGACAACAAAAGGAGCACCAGAGAGACCAGAGGTTTTGCCAAAACGGAGCACCAGCAAGTCCAATCAGAGAGCACAGATGAAGCACCAGAAAGTACAATCAGAGGCCACAAAAGGAGCACCAGAGAGACCAGAGGTTTTGCCAAAACGGAGCTGCAGCAAGTCCAATCAGAGACCACAAATGAAGCACCAGAAAGTACAATCAGAGACCACGTAAGGAGTACCAGAGAGACCAGAGGTTTTGCCAAAACGGAGCACCAGCAAGCCCAACCAGAGAGCACAGATGAAGCACCAGAAAGTACAATCAGAGACCACAAAAGGAGCACCAGAGAGACCAGAGGTTTTGCCAAAACGGAGCACCAGCAAGTCGAATCAGAGAGCACAAATGAAGCACCAGAAAGTACAATCAGAGACCACAAAAGGAGCACCAGAGAGACCAGAGGTTTTGCCAAAACGGAGCACCAGCAAGTCCAATCAGAGAGCACAGATGAAGCACCAGAAAGTACAATCAGAGACCACAAAAGGAGCACCAGAGAGGCCAGAGGTTTTGCCAAAAAGGAGCACCAGCAAGTCCAATCAGAGAGTACAAATGAAGCACCAGAAAGTGCAATCAGAGACCACAAAAGGAGCACCAGAGAGACCAGAGGTTTTGCCAAAACGGAGCACCAGCAAGTCCAATCAGAGAGCACAGATGAAGCACCAGAAGGTACAATCAGAGACCACAAAAGGAGCACCAGAGAGACCAGAGGTTTTGCCAAAACGGAGCACCAGCAAGTCCCATCAGAGAGTACAGAGAAGCACCAGAAACGCCAATCAGAGACAACAAAAGGAGCACCAGAGAGACCAGAGGTTTTGCCAAAACGGAGCACCAGCAAAATCAGAGAGTACAAATGAAGCACCAGAGTACAATCAGAGACCACAAAAGGAGCACCAGAGAGACCAGAGGTTTTGCCAAAACGGAGCACCAGCAAGTCCCATCAGAGAGTACAGATGAAGCACCAGAAAGTACAATCAGAGGCCACAAAAGGAGCACCAGAGAGACCAGAGGTTTTGCCAAAACGGAGCACCAGCAAGTCCCATCAGAGAGTACAGATGAAGCACCAGAAAGTACAATCAGAGGCCACAAAAGGAGCACCAGAGAGACCAGAGGTTTTGCCAAAACGGAGCACCAGCAAGTCCCATCAGAGAGTACAGATGAAGCACCAGAAAGTACAATCAGAGACCACAAAAGGAGCACCAGAGGGACCAGAGGTTTTGCCAAAACGGAGCACCAGCAAGTCCAATCAGAGAGCACAGATGAAGCACCAGAAGGTACAATCAGAGAGCACAAAAGGAGCACCAGAAAATCAGCAAAACATGTGTTTCTCCTAGGGATTTCCAATGTCAATTATTTTCAAGTGGCCAACTCACCCAGCCAGCCAGGGGATTCTGATATTAGGTTTTGATTTTAGTTCTTCAGAATTGACTACTAATATTTGACCTGATAATATAATCATAATTTTATTCAATTTGATTATAACAACAGTCTTTTTTGAACAAAAAAAAATGCAGCGGCCGGATCCCACCAGGCATTCAGCACACTGGGGTGTGACACATTGGGAGGTATAACATGGTATAACCGGTAACCTGAATCTAATTGGCAGGTTCTTAAGTGGAACTAGTCAGTTGTTTCATGATTTGACCGACCCACTTCCAGAATGGAAAGGATCCACTTAGAGATGGAATTGTTTGTGTATATATATATATATTCATTTACTATCATTTTTGCTATATTACTATTAATATAAAGGCCATGCAGGGGCATGATGATTCAAACACTGTTTCCTTAGTCTTGGAACAATAAAGTTCGAAACTTTCATGTATCAAACAGCAAGCGCAGTCGTTTTTTTTGTGCAGTTTATTTTCAACTGCAATTGGCAATTGCTTGCAAACTTTGATTTGGAGTAGGCAGGAAGTGAAAACTGCTGGAGCAAAAAACATTGATTTATTACTTTAAGCAGTTATGATTCATCTGTCTTTTCTACTGTGTTTTCATCAAACACACAATAGTAAGACAGTAAAAAAACATCAAACAAAACAAATCCAGACAGTAGCAGCTTTCATGCCATCCAGCCCGCTCTGAATTGGTTGGATGAAGCATCCAAATAGGGATGGCACGCTGCAGTTTCCGCAGGGGTAGTGGGAAAGACATCTGATTTTTTAACATGGCTATATGTTGGGACTTCTTATTAGATTTAAACACAACTGGGACTTCCGTTTGTGCTGCCCGTTGTTGTGGTCACTTTTTTCCATCCCCGGGGCCCTGGTTTTTTGCCACAGGCTGTGTCAGCGGTGCACCAAGGTGGCAGACAAGTTTCAGAAAGCGTCGCAGCCTTGGAGTTGGATAAAGCAAATGGCAAAAATACCATTTACCCTCTGGTAAACATACAAAAAACTATGGAAAATCACCATGTTTAATGAGTAAATCCACTATAGAAATAACCATTTTCAATAGTTTTTTGTATGTTTACCAGAGGGTACCATCATTGGTAAATTAAACAATGATTGATGATCGTATGGTAATCATTACGAAAAACAATAATTGACCTAATTTTCCACCATGAGGTTGGCACAGGTAAATTAGACATGATTATGGACATCTTTTTATATATGACTGCAGTTTTTGGACACTAAAGAAATGTTAAAAACATTCTTGCCATCAAGTAATCAATCATGTTTTGCTGGAAAATTCTACATTACTTCGATAATTTTCCCCAGCTCCTCGGATAAACCTCCATTTCTGATGGGGTTTTCCAGTTAGCCACATTTGATGGGTACACAGATGCCAAAATTAGAGGCAAGTAGCATGGCGAACGCTTCGCTTGCATTCCATTGTCGGCCAAGGGTGAATGTGAATGATCCACCGGCATTCATCATTCACGAAGTCAAAAATGCGGTGGGCCACGTAAAGAAGAACGCCACTGCTTGGAAGATTGCCATGAAGAAGGAACGGCCGTTTTTTGGTTTTGTATGGTCCATATGGTCCATATGGTCCATGGCTTTATGTTGCGGACTTTTAGAACTTGAATCCATGACACAACGGTATCCTCTCGTTGCCCTTTTCTGCTGTTTAGGACACAACATGGTTTTGGAGTCAAATGTCCGGAAAAAAAATGCATGTTTTCATTTTTCCCATTTTTGGAGCTTAGTGAAAAACTGCCAAAAAAGAAACGGCGCAACTTGTTGCTAAAATCGCTAAAATGGCGCTAAAACGTCGCAAATTTCTGGCATAAAAGTGGAAATAATAAAAATACATAGAAATAATATGTATAAAACACATATAAATACATAGATATTTATACATAAGTTTTTTTTTGCAAAGACACATGTTTTATTTTTCTTCCAAGATGACGTTGAACTTATCGCAGTTTTGAGATCTGGCAGGAGGTGGCCGCCATTGATCTCATCAAAGCACGGCAACAGGCCTTTTTTCAGTTCCTGATCTCCTGCATCTCAGGACGGCAGTCTTGAAAACCACTGGGTGTCACCAAGCATTGAAAAATCAGAAAACATCAGTCCTGGTATAATTATGGTGTTTTTTTTTACATGTTCTTCGCATTTTCACCGGGCTTGGCTGTCCAAGATATGCCATGATTTGCAATGACGAAAATCAAGAAAGTGAACTCCGGAGGAGTGTTCGTCTTCCTTGCCACGCTCTTCTCTGGGCTGGTCTTGGACGCAATGGAAGCGGGCAAGGTTAATGTGCCTTTGTTGTCCGATCTTTTAAATTCCACCGCGTTCTGAAAATCGCTGATGCGGTGAGCATACTAGATAGGTTGTGAGAGCACTATGGGCTTTGCGAACAGGAAATGAAACGATCTGAAATTAACAGATGGCTACAATGAGTTAGCTACTCATTTCGGTATGTGGATCTGATTTGGAGATGTTTGAAATGCAGTTAAGGTTGCATCTGTACAGCAGCATATAGTACCATGGTTTGAATAGACTTGGTGTCAGAGCAGGAAAGGTGCCTCCTCTCGAAACTCTTGTCTTGGATATGAAGGTTATGAAGAAGATGCATAGGCTTTCCAAACATTGTTTTGAAGAACACATATAAAACCTAGGGAATGAGCAGATTTAAACAGCACATGTGATGGTTTGATGTCAAGAAGACCGCCGGTTCTCTCTTCGCTAAGCTTCGGTGCAATCATAGGTGTCACCATGGTGTCACCCGTGTCAAATCGATGCAGCATGACTTGCACGAAGCAGAAATCCTGGACCCCTCTGACCAGAGCATGGATTGGAATCAAAACCTGGGGTGACAGCTCGTAGAATTTTAAGCCATTCCGTGGAATGGAAGATGGATTCTTGCCTACAAATCAAAGCAATCAAATTTCGACAGCTGCACATCATTGCAGTCAGGGTTGTCCTACCAAGTTGTGATTGCAATGCTCCGGAGATTTCCGATGCAGATGCCTGAAGCAGGGCGTGCTGAGGAAAAAAGTCCTGCTTGTTCTGCCACTTGATCTGTGCGAAAAATGCTGAGTTGGTTAGGATCGAAGTCCTTTCTCGCGACAGCATGTCGTGCTTATTTATTTTGTGTCTTCAGCTTGTGAGCCTTTGCACTGGGTGTGCACATGGAAACTATGTGGATGCTTGTGCAACAGAATCGTACCAGATGAAGATTTTAGAAAATGGCACAAGTCATAATCTTGTCTGGGGCAAACCCGTGACTCTGTTCCACACAGCCACAGATTCCCGCAGACATAGGCATTCCAGACATTCTCATCACGCGGAATTTCTGAAGCCTGACGCAATGGGTGTCATGATGCGTTCACGTGGCAGATACTTCAAAGGCCGCTTTCTCAGAGATGGATTCCAGTATCTGTGTCGGCCAAATTTTAGGGCCCGAAAAAGCCGCACCGCGTGGCAAAGTTGGTCTCCAATTTTGACCCAATTGGCTGTCTGCTAGGTCTTCCGAGGCACATCAAGGAAGATAAATTGATGAATGCCACATATGTGGGGTGTTCAACAAATCAACAACCCTTCAATATGATCATCACATATCATCACATATCATCACCAGTTTGCATGGTTCCTACCTGATTACATCCTGATTACATCCATGTTCTGGAAATCAAAGCCTTTTGGTCTCTTCACCTGCAACATGGATGTTTGGGGTGTTCTTGGATTACATTTACATCCTCATGTTCACCTGCCATTTTCTCTGTGTTTTTGTGTCTTCTTTGGGGTTCTTGGGGAAGGTCTGCTCTGTGCTGCCGTAACTGCCCTTGTCACTCGTGCAACTTTGATGCCCCAGGTGCGCTGGTGAAACACGCAAATTTCGGGTCGGAAGGAAATTTTTAATTTGCTTTGGAGCCCAAATTCTTGGTCCATATCAAGATATATCAAGTCACTAAGGCATCTGATCAATCTGATCTGCCCTGACCACTTAGTGATTCATTGTCATTTTCGATCATTTTTCTATCCAATGCCAATCTTTTTCCTGTCTGATGAACACGGAAATCATGAAGCAACAGAAGTTTTGGTCGACGATGTCCGGCTGACAGGCCTTGGTCTCGTTACACAGGACGGCTTTTTTGCGGCTGGAACCATGGCACCTGTTGGGCGCGCCATGGCGCGCCATGGTTCCAGCTGACATGGGGTTGTCCAATCATGGGGTATACCATGGGATACCTCAAATTTGCCATATATATATACATATATACACATAATATTATATAATATTATTATATATGTATTATGTTGATATTTATTTTTATACTTACAGGGAAACATGATGATCGACAATGGAAAATTCGGGTTGGGGTTTTCCCATATTTGGGAGAGATATTTGGGAGAAACATATATATATATATCAAAAAATGATTATACATAGGAACTCTGAGGATTAATCACGGATTTCTTGGAGTGGCAAAGTCTGTTGGTTCAAAGATGTGGGCTGAAGAAAAACTGGGATGCAGGGCCGGAAAATTTGAGATATTCCACCAAATGGATATGTCGAATATGTTGAAGCACCAACAATGAATCAGTTGTCTTCTGCTAGTTTCCAGTTTCCATGCACCTGTATCCCATGAATATGTTGGTAGGTTTTCATCTAAATGATTCCGAAGCCAGAAAGTGGGTGATATGGAAGAATCACCTAAACTACTAAGTTTTCCAGTTTGATTAGTAGTTTATCATGTGGATAACTTAGTAGTTTAGGTGATTGATATATGATATACTATCATGATTGATACATGATCATGATTGATATATGATATACTCCCTGATAAATTAACATAGACCCTGAAAATGACCAGTTTATAGTGGAAACTAGTCTTCCAACCCCGATGACTGCCAGGGTCTATGTTAATTTACTGGAGGGTACTATCCAGTCGAGCAGTTTCAAAAGCCCCCTCCGCCCCGTTTGAATGGCCCATGGGGGGGCCTTTCAGAATCTGCTGGGAATCCGAGAGCCCAAATCACGAGTTGTTTCAACATATTTCAAAAAGGAATTCCAGATAGATTCTAGTTCAGTGATTGAAATAAATAAACAACTATATTCAACCACGAAAATTCTGATGTTTTTTTTTTTCAACTTAAGTTGAAATCCAAAGTTGATTCTGTTTTCTTTAATGATTCATTGGGATTTCAACCACATTTCAGGTCACCCAGAGGTAGCCAGGTCAGCGCCAGGACCCAACAAACTGCACCTCCCAGCCTCACCCGGAGCGGCGATGTTGCTCCGGAATCTTGGATGAACATGGGAAAAAAGTGAAAAAAAACCATAGGTATAGGTGCAGGGGATATATAGGGATAGATATAGGAATATATATATATATAGATAGGATGATATAGGGATAATTGATTAGATCAAACTATATCCTCTTACATCATTCTTAATCATAAGGACATATATAGGTTTATTATCCACTTCAATAACACTAATACCATGATACAACACATATAAGAAGTGGACATAAAACCATAAAGAACGCCAGTTATAGGATTCGATGATTATCATGTATATATATATACACACATGCTACCTCCCCTGCAGGATCGGTGTTTAAATGGTCTTGTAGCAGCTAACATCAAAGTGTGCACCACATATATATATACACCATCTGGCTATTTAACATAGCTATGGACAATCTATTATAAATGGAAGGTTTAATGTGAACATTATCTATAAATGGGCCATTTTCCTTAGCTATGTTAAACAACCAGAGAGTAGCACATATAACAATGAGAACCATAGTTGTAGCGGTAATATCCCATCTAGTGGGGGTTATTAGTGTAGGGGTTCCCCCCCACACATTTGAAGGGGTCTGCTAGACCGGCTAGGTATACTTTTGAGGGACCGAGGTCTGAATGATTTTGGATCAAGTGATTTCAATTGGTTTTAATTTACCAATTGATTTCAATCGATAGCCTGAGGTAGAAAGATATGAGAAACGATGGGACTTCCCAAGGAAAATGGCACCATGATCCCATCAGAAAAGATCATCGACGGAAGTTGCGGGCTTTTCCAGCCGCGACGAAGAGAAAACCGCTGTCCGGAGCTAGTTGACACATCTTACATATCTAGGCCACAGTCATCTTCCTATAGTTGTACACTTTTTTGGTTTGTTCCAAGGAGAGCTCTGTGGAACCTTTTGGTGACAGGGATGTTACATGTGTCACTTCCCAAAATTTTGGAGGCCATTTTTGGGGGGCTACAAAGATCAACCGATGGAATCTGATCTGGAACAGATTTTGGTCCGGTTCGATCATATTTCCCAGAAAGTATGATTCTAACTGTTTTTGATAGTCCATCTACCCAAGCATTTTCGATATCTACTCTATCTAGTGTATTAATACAATCTGACCTTCCAGACCATTAACCACTATTAAACTATTGAGATTCCATTTTTTAATGTCTATTCATTTGAAATCATGAATTTGGAAGGGGGTGCCCCAGATCATCCAATATTAGATCAGTCTATTGAGTTTCAACCCTGGTGAGTTGGGGATGGGAAAATTTCAGGAAACGGCCATAAAAATTGTACTTCAAAAAACTGCAGTTTCCCAAGAAATTCGTATAAAGTTTGGTGATTTTAATCCCCAAATCACTGGACATTCTGATTTATTTCAATCTTCTTACTGGTGCTAAACGTAGGGAATGGATGGGAATGGGGGAATGGGGGTTGCTGGGATGAATATTACTAGTGATGACTGGGATCATGCCCTCATTCCCTGCGTTTCGCACCAGTAAGTCTTGACTTTACAAAATTGTTGGTTGGTTGATGCAGGCATGGATGGACAAGGTGCGGCGGGATGGGTAACAATGAATAATCAGTGGCTAATAATGGGGATGGTTAAGAATCATGGATGACTAAGAACATATAACTCATATATTTTTTAAACAAACATCTATATGTAGATTGTATAGTATAGCCATAGTAAACGTTGATTTTCATTATCACTAGATCTTGGTACCTTGCAATGGCACCTTTCCATTGCTTCAGGTGGTGCCCAATATGGTCTTCGCCAGCATTGCGGCGGCCACAGCCATGGCCACGGTGGGTGGAAGAAGTTTGCTCACCGGGCAATCCAGGCGCCAAGCTGATGCAATTTCTGGTGGTTTGATTATCATAAAGAAAAACACCTGGATATTTTTTTGATGACTTTTTTTTTTGAAAACACAGAAGTCATCCACCTTCGAGTGTATCACAAGAAATTGGGGTCAAACATGGTAAAACTCAACTGCTTTTGGAGCATTTCTGGTTCAAAACAACTATAAATGGCAATTTTCTTTATGGTGCCCTCTGGTAGACTAAGATAACTATGGAAAATGACAATTTTTAATGGGTAAAACATGGTAAAACATTCAACATCAGCCTTTCACAGGCCCAGTCGGCAGCTGAGTTGTGAACGAGCTCAGCAAGATGTTCGTCCAGTTCCTCGATACCAAACCATCTGTTTTGAAGAAAATCGAACCATGAAATCCAGGATTGAAAAAAAGCTGTGGCTGTTCAAGATTCCCATAGTGGAATGGATATGAATGGATACGAATGGATGACGATAAATCTGAAAAATAGCATGTCAAAAAACGGACTGGCTTATCACTGTATAAGTTATAAAACTCGGGTTTATGATGGTTGTAGCATGTTGTATCTGTAGTTAGATGGGTGTGAACCAACCTAATTACAACTGGATGGCACCATCTTGTACCCAATTTGATGGTAGCTGGAAAAACTTGCCAATCAACATCAATTTGGAAGCTTTTAGTCTGAACTTCGGTGCACCTTAAGGGACAAACCTTTCACCATCTTTCACCCAAACCTTCCATTATCGCCTCACCCGGCCTCACCTGGCCTCACCTGGCCTCACACTTGTGACGGAGATCACTTGGTGCGCCTCGCATGCTTAGTGGAGACATGTGGAGTCATTGGAGCAACTTTGAAGGTTTGGTCATTTGAAGCTACCCCGCTTTGATGGTTTGTTTGATGGTTGATTTCATGGAAAATCCGAAAATCAAATGGATGGGAACTGGGGGTACCCCCTATTTTGGGAAACCTCCAAAGTTGCCAGTATTCAAAGATGCTTTGGTGCAGGTTTGACCATGTTTTGCAGAAAGTTTCCGAGCATGCAGTGACACTCACAGCATATGAGCCTTTAATGATAACCACTGCACATTCTTTTGACATTCTCGCTCCTAGTTCGCTCGCGAACAATTGTCTAATATGCACTTCGTGTTTTTGGTGAGGTGTCTGCGTTTGTTGCACTTTGCAAGCATAGCATGATCAGCCAGCTCAATCCGCAGTTTGACCCAAGATTTTCCCAAAATCCAGTGGTGATTCCAGCCTTCGCCTGAGAGCTTGCACCAGCTCCAACCTTTGTGGTGCATCGGTGCTAGCTCAACCAAGGCTGACGCTGTGGTTGGATTAGTCGTGCCAAAAGAGTTACTGCTAGAAGAGCAGTGAGCGCCTGGTTTGGTGACACTTCGCCTAGATCCCAGCTGTGAGCGCACATTTTCCATGTCGGATGTGCTGCCGATAGCCGATGGATGGATCATACTGCAAAAGGGATACAGCAAGCTACGTATGTTCGATCCAGCATGCCATATCTGAGAAAGATCCTCTGTCAGGACGCAGAAAATGCGGACCTGATTCGGTGCTTTTCAAAGGGCTTGCAGAGAAAATACGGTGCTTTTCACGGGGCAGCCTTCCGACTGATGACATGATTCCCGCCAACCGCAGCATCAGCATGGCTTCATTGGATCACTTTGTTGCAGAAGTGTCTGAGAAATGGCGTCGCGGAGACATCCACAACACTGGTGGCTACAGCACCGTGAAGTTTGATGCTTTGATCGGCCCCATGTACCAAGTGTGCGAACAGGTGATCACACCCATGACTGCAGACCCTTCCCTGATGTTGCCAGGCGTGAGTTGGGCTCAGAGGTTTTTCACTTCGTCTTGCATTGGGCAGAAGGAGTCTTTGAGTTTCACCGCTTGTTGAAACCTTGGCAAAGCTGGAACTTTCCTCACAATTTCAGCCTAGCTTACATCTGCTTTTTGACCCACAGAACTTGGACATCCAAAGCATGTTAACAGCTGCCCGAAGATGGCAGGCTGGTCCTGACTGCCACTGGGAATATGGCCATTCACATGCGACTTTGGTGTGTGTTTGAAGCTTTCATTGCCATGGTGCGGAGAATTACCATCATGCTCGCTGGTGAGCGTTGCAACTTAGCTTTGGACCGGCGCGCTGTTTTGCGGCCTGCGAAAGTGCTATCAACCATCGTGCAAATGCATCCCTGCGACGTCTTTGCTTCATTGATCTGCTTGAGTCCATCTTTGGGGTCTTTCGGTACTTTGATTGCCTCTGTGGATGTGGCTGGGTCCTTATTGTTATGGAAGCATGGAAGGGCTTTCTGGGGAGGCAGCACGGCTGGTCTGACCCCTGAGAAATGGATGTTTATTTGGATTCTGATGGATTCTGAGTCTTGTGGTTCTAGCTCTGCACGGGCACCTTGGACGATTTCGGCACCCCTCAAAGCAAAGACCTCTTCCGTGAAGCCAATGCGCTCTCGAAGCACAAAGGCACCAAGGGAATGGGTCACTTAGACCCCTTGGTCACAGGAGAATTTCCAGTTTCCACAGAGCACCAGAAGTTGCTGCGCCATGTTTGCCAGGATGAATGCGAAGAGATCGTGAACGAGACCCTGAAGAACATCAACAAGATATAACAAGATGACCCGTGATCTCCATTATGCAGTGCCTTCATGAGGAGACCTGCGCTGACAATGTCGTGCGGTGGAGGCGGAGATTTTAGGTTGTTGTGGTCACTGATGTGGATGGCAGGAGCTGCGCCTCCTGGCCGTTCCTGACCAAGGATGAAAAGGTCGAATGGCTGCAGCCAGAACACATGTGTACCTCGGTGCTGAGCCCCAGGCAGGTCGGATTGGTCTCCCAGTTTGACATCAACGCCAAGAAAGGCGATGTCGGTGGTGCGTACATGGGGCAGGACCTGCGGTTGCTTTGGGCCAAGCCATGCCTTGCCAAGTTCCACCAGCACCTGAAGAAATTGAAGCAAATACCCAAAGAGAACGAGCCAATGAGCTCGGACTTCCTGCAAAAGAACCCAGATGTCTACAAGAAAGGGCTTCGGAAGGGATGGTTCACCGAAGCTTCGGAAAAAATCTGGAAGGATCCTCCGGGAATGTCGACGTCTTTGGCCGAGCTCAAGGCCACCACCTGTGAGAGCACCTTGGACAAGATGAAAAACAAAGACCACTGCCGCAGTGGTCTTTGCTTTTCATCTTGCCCAAAAGAAATGTGGCAAAATATGCTGAACGCATGTGTGCAGGCAGAAAAATTGCAATTCTCAGCCCAAGGCGGATCCCCATGACGATGACCTTAAGTGCCAGCGCAACATGATCAACCCTGATGTCAACAGACCCCAACAGGTCGCCACACCTGATGAGTGCCTCAAGGTGGATTTTGGACAAGTGGTCAAACGCAGATTTTTTTTACTTACAACAGCAGCGATCCTCCAAAGGGCAAGCTCATCCTGGACAATCCCATTTTGTGTTTCCAGGAGAAAGACCCGTGTGCGCTTTTGGATTGGATGCTTGACAGAACGTTTTGCAACGACATGTCGGTGCTGGTCTGTGTTGCCATCCCAGTTTGGCTTCTGACCGCATGTGTTTTTGCGTGTTCTAGCTTGCGGTACTTGTGTGGACGGGCATGGTATTTGCGTGGCCGGAAATATTTTGAGCGGACTGAATTGAAAGGTTCTTTCCTGAATGTGAGGGATGCTCAGTGTTCTAGCTAGCCCAGATGCGGAGCGAATCAGGGCAGTCATAGCAGGGAGGGAAGACAAGATATCTTCAATGATCGGCAGTCTCATTGTCAATTTCCAGGCTTGATGGCCCAAGAATCGCAGTACTTTGCGTTTTGTGGCAAGTGTCTTATCGGAAAAAGGGGGCTGGCAGTCCGCCATGCCCACAGAGGTGTCATTCACTGAAAGAGGGGCAGCACCCAAATCTCCATTTGTTTTGGGCATCCTGCTATTTTTGCGTTTAGGGATACGGAGTTTGCCACTGCGATGCCAGGTCAGCTACTTCATCGACAGCTGGCACGGAAGATATCAAAACGGGCTCAAAATATGGGCCCATCCAGAGTCCTTTCCTTCCTTTTCTAGCCTTTGGTAGATGAAGATCTGATGACACTTCAGAATGTGAAGATGGGTCTCATGCCAACTGGAGATCAGAAGTTTCGAAGAGATGTGTCGCGCAGCCTGGAAGTTCCTATCCACTTAGATGATGAGGAGGCTTGGAGGGAAGAGATCAAAATTGTGATTTTCGCTCGGATTTCTTGAACTGAATTTAAGCTCAGCCCCAGACTTGGAAATTCTGCAGGAAGGACCATATATATATAATATAATATATATATAATATAATATATATATATATATAATATATATATATATATATATATACCAGTAGTACCGCACAAGGCGGTGGCAGAAGTTTCAAAAATAGGAAACCTATAGGAGAGGTTGGTTGTTGTGAATCAGGGATGGCAGAGCGAAGCCACTGATGGACTGAAAAGGTGCTTGATCTCTCTCACTCTTTCTATCTCTTTCTCTGACTATCTACATACCTACCTATCTATTTTCTATGTATCTATCTACCTACCTACCTACCTACCGATCGATCGATCTATCTATCTATCTATCTATCTTTCATCTGTCTAGCTGTCTACCTGTCTGTCTGTCTGTCTGTCTATCTATCTATCTACCTCTCTTTCATCTGTCTATCTGTCTAGCTGTCTATCTGTCTATCTATCTATCTATCTATCTATCTATCACCCCCACCCCCTTAACCGAGCTTTTTTTTTTTGGGGGGGGGGACCCTACTATATGTAACTTACATTTTGCGGGGTGTTTTTAGGGGGGGTTAATTGTAACTTAAAATCTCTAAGGTACCAGAAATTCAGGTTTTGGAAGGGTGAAAAATGTAAGTTCTGACCCCCCTAGGTATGGTCCTGGTCAAAGCAATTTCAAGGTATTCCCCAGGAATGCACCACACACGTAGTGATCTATGGAAATGGGGGGGGAGGGGGAAAATGTAACTTACATTTTTCCCCCACCCTCCCTTTTGGGGGTACCACTATATGCTATGATATAATATGATACAATATGATATAATATGATATAATATGATACATAATATGATATATTATGATATATTACATTAACATACATTAACCTAGGACAACCTAGGCACACCAGTATTACCCAGTATGCCTTTGGACATTTTGGCCTTGGAAAATGTAAGTTGATGATATTGAGGTGCAGGTTCGACTGCAAAAATGCAGGTTTTGAAGACCTTACAACAGGGATCTTACATTTTTTGGTTCCTAGGATTCCCTGGGAATTCTGGTATTATATGGGTTTTGATTGTGTTTTCTAGGTTGTACATTCTGTTGTGCATTCTTTCCAGGAATGCCTTTGGAGCTTTTGGTCTTGGAAAATGTAAGTTGGTGATAATATTGAGGTGCAGGTTCCACTGCAAAAATGCAGGTTTTGAAGACCTTGCAACATGGATCTTACATTTTTTGTTCCTAGGATTCCCTGGGAATCCTGGTATTATATGGATTTTGATGGGTTTTTTTCTAGGTTGTACATTCTGTTGTGCATTCTTTCCAGGAATGCCTTTGGACATTTTGGTCTTGGAAAATGTAAGTTGGTGATATTGAGGTGCAGGTTCCACTGCAAAAATGCAGGTTTTGAAGACCTTACAACAGGGATCTTACAGTTTTGTTTCCTAGGATTCCCTGGGAATTCTGGTATTATATGGGTGTTGATTGTTTTTTTTTTCTAGGTTGTACCTTCTGTTGTGCATTCTTTCCAGGAATGCCTTTGGACATTTTGGCCTTGGAAAATGTAAGTTGATGATATTGAGGTGCAGGTTCGACTGCAAAAATGCAGGTTTTGAAGACCTTACAACAGGGATCTTACATTTTTTGGTTCCTAGGATTCCCTGGGAATTCTGGTATTATATGGGTTTTGATTGTGTTTTCTAGGTTGTACATTCTGTTGTGCATTCTTTCCAGGAATGCCTTTGGAGCTTTTGGTCTTGGAAAATGTAAGTTGGTGATAATATTGAGGTGCAGGTTCCACTGCAAAAATGCAGGTTTTGCAGACCTTACAATAGGGATCTCACATGTTGCAGAATGGTTGCAGACATATGCAGACATATGATTGAAATATATCGAAATATCATTTTTGGTTGTAATGTTTTATAGATTTTATAGCCTTTTCAGAGATGTTCTTGGATGTTCTGTGGTATTTCTTGATGTTTTTCTGTTTATCTATGTATTTTTTGTAATCCTGGCACCAACCTTGTTATAACTGTTATGTTTACCTCTTCCTTTTATCCCATGAGGGCCCAATGTTTTGCGACGTCCCAAGAAGTAACTTACATTTTTTGAAAAATGCAGGCTTCCAGAGAAATAACACCTTCAAAAATGTAAGTTACATTTAGGAAGGTTTTACCTGAAAAATGTAATATTACATTTTTGAGGCCCCTCCAAATTTCAGAGGGACCTACCCTAAATGTAAGTTACATTTTTGAAGGTGCTGATTGTATAGGTTTTTCACAGAATGTAAGTTACATTTTCGAAGGTTTTACCTACCCTAAATGTAAGTTACATTTTGGGGAGGTCCCCCCCTGCTAAAAGGGTAGGGATTATCTATCTATCTATCTATCTATCTATCTATCTCTCTCTCTCTCTATCTATCTATCTATCTATCTATCTATCTCTCTTTCATCTGTCTATCTGTCTAGCTGTCTACCTGTCTATCTATCTATCTATCTATCTATCTGTCTACCTGTCTATCTGTCTATCTGTCTATCTGTCTATCTGTCTATCTGTCTATCTGTCTATCTGTCTATCTGTCTACCTGTCTATCTGTGGTGCAGTGTCATTCAGTGTATTGTAGTGTAGTGTAATGTAGTGCAGTGTAGTGGAGTGTAGTGGAATGTAGTGTAGTGTAGTGTAATGTAGTGTAGTGTAGTGTAATTTCGTGTAGTGGAGTGTAGTTGTGTAGTCGTAGTTGTAGTTGTAGTGTAGTGGAGTGTAGTGTAGTGTAATGTAGTGAAGTGTAGTGGAAGGTAGTGTAGTGTAATGTAGTGTAGTGTAGTGGAGTGTAGTGTAGTTTAGTGTAGGGTAATGTAGTGTAGTGTAGTGTAATTTAGTGTAGTGGAGCGTCGTGGAGTGTAGTTGTGTAGTTGTAGTTGTAGTGTTGTGGAGCGTAGTGTAGTGTAATGTAGTGTAGTGGAGTGTAGTGTAATTTAATGTAGTGTAGGGTAGTGGAGCGTAGTGTAGTGTAATGTATTGTAGTGAAATTTAATGTAGTGGAGTGTAGTGGTAGTGTAGTCGTAGTGTAGTGTAATGTAGTGTAGTGGAGTGTAGTGTAATTTAATGTAGTGTAGTGTAGTGGAGCGTAGTGTAGTGTAATGTAGTGTAGTGTAATTTAATGTAGTGGAGTGTAGTGGAGTGTAGTGGAGTGTAGTCTAGTTGTTTAGTTGTAGTTGTAGTGTTGTGGAGTGTAGTGTAGTGTAATGTAGTGTAGTATAGTGGAGTGTGGTGTAATGTAACGTAGTGTAGTGTAGTGAAGCAAAGCGGCGAAGCGACATCTGAACCTCCAAAAGTGGTCCGAACCCCATGTGTTTTTAACATTTTTACTTCGAAATGTGCTTCGCGCCACGACGGCGTGCACTTTTTCGACATCGCAACTTCCAAAAGTGGTCCGAACCCCTGGTGTTTTTAACATTTTTACTTCGAAATGTGCTTCCCGCCACAACGGCGTGCACTTTTTCGACATCTGAACCTCCAAAAGTGGCGCGAACATGTGGTGTTTTGTACATTTTGACTTCGAAATGTGCTTCGCGCCACAACGGCGTGCACTTTTTCGACATCGCAACTTCCAAAAGTGGTCCGGACCTGAGGTGTTTTGTACATTTGGACTTGGAAATGTGCTTCGCGCCACAACGGCGTGCACTTTTTTGACATCTCAACTTCCAAAAGTGGTCCGAGAATGGTGTGTTTTGTACATTTTCACTTGGAAATGTGCTTCGCGCCACAACGGTGTGCAATTTTTCATCTCTCCTCTGGCCAGCTGGCTCCGCACCCGCCGCTTTAGCGAGCCTACTTTTCGACCCTCCGGAGCCACAAATCATTGGAAAAACAGTGTGTTTCGCGACTTTCCTACCTTTTCGCGCATCTGCATCTTCTGTCTTCTTACTCTTTCTCTTCTACTCTTCTTTCTTCTAATCTTTCTCTTCTCTCTGCCTCTTCCCTGCTCTGCTTTTCATCTCTCCATATTGTCGGAAGTTTGACTTCTAAACTTCCTTCGATTATATTGTGTATAGTAAAGACAAAAACCATGTTTTCCCGCCACCTTTTTCCTGCCACCTTTTCCAAAAAATAAGTTGACTCAAATGGTTAGAAAATCTTAGAAGACCAGGACCAGGTTTGCTGAGATTCAGCTAACATGAAGCAGCTGGTAGCTCCATGGTCAGAGCTTGCCATGGTTGAAGGGTAGCCTCCAAAGCTATAGAAGCTAGGGGATGGTGGCCGCAGACTCACAGGTCCAGCCCGTCCAGCCCGTCCAGCCCGAGCTTTGATAGTTTTTGCATGTTGGGGACCATTGAAGTGTTCAGAGCGGGGAACCTATGAACAGCAAGTCACCTGAACAATCTTGAACTGAGGAAGTCCTGAAGATAAACGAAACTAGACGACGGTTGGCACGAGAGATCCCGAGAGCGAGTGTGTGTGTGTAGGTACTCAGATGTGTTATGTAGTTGTATGATTTGCAGACGCCAAAGACTTGCATGAATATGTTCATGAGAATGTTATTAGAGATCATGTGAAAATGTTCATTACGTGTAGATGCCAAGATAAGAAGATGTGAAGATGTCAGGTTTTCGTTGCAAGAGACAGACAAGGTATGCTGTATAAAAGATGTGAGAAAATACATACATAGAGATATGTTGATAGGCTCTCAAACAAAGACGCATGCAGAGAAACATGTTTACACATACACACAGACACACACACACAAACAAACCCACACACACACACAGAAGCTTTTACACACAAAAGCTTTTACACACAGAGGCTTTTTACACACAGGCACTTTTACACACAGACGCCTGTACACACAGCAAGCTTTTACACACAGCAAGCTTTTTACACACAGACGCTTGTACACACAGAAGCTTTTACACACAGATGCTTTTACACACAGAACCCTTTACACACAGACCCACAGACCCTTTTACACACAGACCCTTTTACCCACAGAAGCTCTTTACACACAGAACCTTTTACACACAGTCGCTTGTACACACAGAAGCTTTTACACACAAAGGCTTTTACACACAGAAGCTTTTTACACACTTTTAGACAGCTTTTACACACAGAAGCTTTTGCACACAGACACTTTTACACACAGAGAAGCTTTTACACACAAAAGCTTTTACACACAGGGACTTTTACACGCAGAACCTTTTACACACAGAAGCTTGTACACACAGAAGCTTTTACACACAGAACCCTTTACACAGAAGCTTTTACACACAGATGCATGCACACACAGAAGCTTTACACACAGGCGCTTTACACGCAGCAAGCTTTGTACACACAGAAGCTTTTACACACTGAAGCTTATACACATACACACAGAGGCATTTATGCACAGAGGCTTTTACACGCAGAAGCTTTTACGCACAGAAGCTTTTACACACAGAAGCTTTTGCACACAGACACTTTTACACACAGAGAAGCTTTTACACACAAAAGCTTTTACACACAGGGACTTTTACACGCAGAACCTTTTACACACAGAAGCTTGTACACACAGAAGCTTTTACACACAGAACCCTTTACACAGAAGCTTTTACACACAGATGCATGCACACACAGAAGCTTTACACACAGGCGCTTAACACGCAGCAAGCTTTGTACACACAGAAACTTTTACACACTGAAGCTTATACACATACACACAGAGGCATTTATGCACAGAGGTTTTTACACGCAGAAGCTTTTACGCACAGAAGCTTTTACACACACACACACAGAAGCTTTTACGCACAAGCGCTTTACACACAGAAGCTTTTACACCGAGAAGCTTTTACACACGGAAGCTTTTACACACAGAAGCTTTCACACATAGAAGTTTTTACGCATAGAGGCTTTTACAAGCAGAAACGTTTACACACAGAAGTTTTTACACGCAAACGCTTGTGCACAGAAACACTTTGTACACACAACCCTTTTACACACAAACGCTTCTACGCAAGCGCTTGCACACGGAAACACTGTGCACAACCATTTTACACACAAACACTTCTATACACAAACGCTTGTGCACAGAAACATTTTGTACTTTGTACACACAAACGCTTTTACACACTAACGCTTCTACAACCACGTCTCCACGCAAACGCTTCTACGCACGAAAACTTTGACACACAAACGCTTTTACGCACACACACATGTTTTTACACACAGCCGCTCTTACACAAAGACCCCTTTACACACAAGCGCTTTTACACACAACCCTTTTACACACAAACACTTTTGCACACAGACACTCCGCCGGACTAACCAAAGTCGCAGAAAACCCTCAGTTATTGAGGATCGAACCTCATTTCGTGCGAAAGGGTGGCCATTTCGTGGCGCCTCGTTGGTATCGCCTGCGGCCTTAAGAGAGAAAAAAGAAAGAGAGAGACCGTGACACAGGGCAAGAAGGGCAAAAGAGAGAGAGAGAGAGAAAATGAGAAGATGAGAAGATGAGAAGATGAGAAAATGAGAAGATGAGAAGATGTGATGAAGATGTGAACATACGAAGATGTATAGCAGGCCTCCACGATTAGAAAAACTCTTCGCCCAGACTCGGGAAAAAACTGGGCAACCCTTTCAGCATGATCCTGAACAATATCAATCCGTCTCCCCCATTTTATAATACAGTTTCCTGGGAAACCCAAACGGATATGTTTGTTTCCCTAGGGTCCCACAGTCCCAGGGATGGGTGCTCAAGATGGGAGATGGGATGGGGCGGACCCATGTGGAAACACTAATCCGCACAGATCTCCTCTGAAACCCAATTGGAGCACCAAAATGGGTCTGATAGCAAATTCATCCAAGTCCATTTTGCAGGAGAAAATTTAATTTCTTTCTGGAATAATTGGCAGCTTGCTAGGTGAGTCTGGCCAAATCCGCCCCAAAGAATTTGTACGTCTGGGCACTCAGAAAGTCTCAAAGTCTACAGCTGAGTGTGGCGAACTATGACATCGAATACCTAACAGCACATGAGTTCAGGTCATTTTCAATGTTACTCCACGAAAACGTGACCCTCCAACTACCCATGAAAATTGGTATTTTACTCTATCATTTTGGTACTTTTACCATTTTTTACCCATTTTCATGCGTGCTTCAAACATCTAGGTATAGAAATCCATGAACATTTTGGAGAAGAACCTGGTCCCCACAGGTGGTCGACGACTAATCGCTAGCCCGAAAACCCGCTTCTGATCTGCAGGAATTGTTTGGAACTTCTGCGACGGCAGATGAAAAGGATATCAAGAAGAGTCTTGGAAACAACTTTGAGAGTCATTTTATCAGCGTTAAAAAAACATCGATGATCTTTCATGATGGTCTTATAAACTGTTGGGCCACTGTTGGGGATGTGATAAAAAACCATAAATTAAAATTTGTATATCCAAATGTTCCGGTCTATATGTCATATATCCAGAAGTGTGGAGATCAATCCCTCACGGCTGTTGGTGTTAAGTGCTCCTCATTTTACTTCGCTGAAGAACATGTTTGAAGTGGAAAAACCCCATGTCAATATGGAAAAATCCCAAGCCACATAGGGTTTCTATTCCCAAAAGAATGATCTAGTGATATCCCACTACTAAACCTTTATAGAATGAATAGATTATTGGATCGAATTTCTGATCTCTTCAAACATAGGAGGCCCACATGAGTTTTTTTTGAGTACGGGACTCTGTTCACATGAGCTTTGTGACTCAGGAAGTACTACGATTTGCAAAAGTCTGAGGCTCAGATGGTCAAGAATTAAATGAGTGATTCATCAGTCATGGGTCATTCATCATTCATCCATCATTCATCCATCATTGATCCGTCATTGATCCATCCAGTTAAAGATTTGGAATGATTTGGAATGGACATTGATTGGTCGATGAGGACTAGAATTTGGAACCAGAGTTAACCCAAAAAAAACCTGGGAAGAAGGTCTAAAGAAATCCATACTGTTTGGTAAACTAACATAGCTACAGAACATCAACCAATCTTGAAGAGGTAAAATATGGTAAAATCAACAACGACGAAAACTGGGCCATTTTTGCTATGGTATTCATTACCAGAGGGTATTGTGTGGTATATGCTCGATGTATTTTTCCGGATGGTCATCCTCATCCACTGAGGCTTTGCCATCCTGACGTAGCTGGACCGGAGGGTGAGGACACCAGACATGTTTGACTTTTTCGTAGAGCTGTGACTTTTTTGAACCCAAGGAGATTCCAAGAACTATTGTATATTAATAATATTTAATAGTTGTTATATATTAAGATGTAATCCAAGGTGTATTCATCCAATTACTGTTGTAAGTTCTTTGTGAGATTCCAAACTGCCCCAAAATCCAAGGAGATTCATGCTTATAGATTGATTCATGTTGTTATCTGGTTCAATAGGGTTTCGCGAATTCGAATTCTGCCAACCCTTGCCATACTTACAATGGACAATTGTGTTCGATAGAATGACGGATTTGCTTTTGGGGGATCATGTTTTGACCGTAGACATCAATAGACGACACAATACATATGGCATGTATGGCATGTGTGGCATGTATGGCATATGATGGTATTATAATGGTATATAATGCTATATAATGGTATTTAATGGTATATAACGGTATATATACTTATAATATATGGTATATACGTATATATATATCTACACACATATATATATATACACACACGTAACGTTGAAATATTTTCAGTGGCCCATTTGATCTGTGTTGATCCTTTGTTTTTTGTTGCCAATTTGTTGTTGGGAACTGTGATGCCACTGCTGGGATTAGGGAAGTTTTCAAGGGGTGACTTGTAAGTTCTGGACAACTTGTGGAGTTGTAAGTCTCAGTTGTAAGTTCTATAACAGTCCTATAACTGCTGGCAGTTGCTGAGTTGTTCAAATTTAATAAAACCCTGGTGGATACTGTTTAATAATGCCCACTGGAGAATATCTTGGCTCAGATCAGCATGAAACTTGACATTTTCTTAGGGATCCTGGCGCACACCTCCTTGAGCCTAGGGGAGTACTTGCTTGATCTGAAGTCTGTCCACCCTCGCAAAGTAGAGGACAAGCTCGAAACTGGTTGCATTTTTACAGGCACCGAAGTCGTTTATCAATGCATCAAAGCGGAGTCAAGTGGTGATGATCACCATAATGATGTGGAGCTTCCACAGGCTCTGAACTTTCGTATTGATTGCCGCGGTGCACGTGGCAACTTCCAAAACCTGACTCTATATGATTCATCAAGGTCCTGTGGTCGCTTGAGTTATAGGAAGTATGGGAACAGCTCAGATATCAAGCCTCTCATCATAGGTAAACTTCCATTGTATTCTGATCACACCGTGACAATCCAGAAGGGAGACATTTTGGACATTCAATGTGTCCCCTTTGACCTCGAATTTGATGTTGGCCTTTTACACCAGCCGGATCTTGCAACTGGAAAAATCAAGGATGAACTCTGGGAAATCCTCTTCAGTCTGCTGCTGGACGGTCAGGACATGGTTCAAAATTATCAGGCTTTTGACTTCATTATGATCTATTGGGAAGAAGAGGCTTTTCGTTCTTGCACCAAAACTTTGGTCAAGACCTACCAGTGGCAGATGAAGCTTTCCAACTCCATAGGCTTCACTTATTGGATCCGTTACTCCAGTCCAGCTGTCGAACAGAAGGCATCCATCTTTCCGAACATCGATCTTTGTTTCAACATCTCCGGAGAGATCTTCCATTTGGATAAGGACATCCTGCAGTTGAGTGTGCTTGAAGCTAGCAGTTACTCGATTTTAGGTGGGTCGGAGGAGTTCAAGAAGAATTCGAAGACCGATCAATGGTTTGTACGGTTGGACACAGATTTTTACAACTCGACCATCGCTTTCCATCGCTTCAGGATGGAGTTCAAGCTGGAAGTGAATCCAAAAAATCCAAAGCTTCTGCCAGATACTACCGATGTCAAAGTCAAGCTTCAACTTTTCTCGATCAAAATCGGAAAACGGCGCCATCCGTTTTTTTCGAAAGAAAGTGGTGATGCCCATCTCTCCTTTGAGCTGTTACTCCCTGTGAACAACACAGGGCGGGAATATTCAGAATCTGAGTCCCGGGTGATTTGGATGATTGCCTTCTTTTTCTTCATCTGCCTGCTGTGTGGCTTTTGCTACGTCTACCGGGAAGACTTTCAGATGTTATCTGAACCGCTCCAGAATCGAAATCTCATGGTGGAAGCAAATTCCGTTTCCATCGAACTGCAGGGAAGTTGAGAGCTCTGAAGTCAAGTCTCCATTCGGAATTCCCACAAATTTTACATCATTTTCATTCATTTTCCCATTATCCCATCATTATCCCATCATTATCCCATCATTATCCCATCTCTAGAAATTGAACGATAAATCTGCAGATTTACATGTTGCAGATGATCAACCTGCAGAACGCCTTCTTCCTGGACTCCCTTAACAGCTCTCACCGTCGTGCGCCAATGCGAAAAACCGGAAAAAAACGTTGTGAGCAACGGGAAAGGTCTCGAATTGAGGTGATTCCAATCAACATGTTAATGTTGGAAGATGATGGAAAATGTTGGAAGATGTTGGAAAACATCTTGAACTAAAGGGTATAGAACTAAGGGGCAATTTCTGGAGTCATTTTCGTTTCGAATCTCCTTTCGGGGTGCGGTTTCGCCCCCATTGGAGCAACTTAACCATAGAACTTCGTGCTGGGTAGGCTTCCCCATGTTTGCTCAGCTTGAAACCATCCCCCTAAACAGTGATTCATTTTTCTGGGAAGGGAAAGTTTAATTCCTATGCGGCTTGACTAGCGATTCCCACGGTGATATTCCCAGTTCCCCCATTTATGATGTTCGAAGTTACCTTTGTCAAAATACAAACTTCTCGATTCAATTATATCTATATAATTCCTATATAGATTGGTGATATTGACTCAGCAAGTTCTTGTGTGTTTAATATGATATACAGTTGATATTTCCATATATTTCCATTGAGAAAAGCATGCATGTTTATGCATTTTTCAGTTTCTTGACATATCTTAAGATGAAACATGCCAGCATTTTCCCGGTTTCAGGAGATGTGCATTCTTCTGAACGATGCCTGGGAGTTGCTTTCGGATCCTGAGAAGAGGAAGGACTATGATGCGCAGATCGAGCCCCTCACCATGCGGATCTTACCCAGAATTTCGGAATAATATGGGTCAATATGCATGGTTTAATGATGTTTATTATACTTTTATACTTTAATATGGTTTATGGTTTAGTATGGTCTAATATGGTTCAATGATTTACTATAATAGTTAACTATGGTTAACGGTTAACTTGCCAAAGTGCATAACATCAACCGTCAACCCAGGTTGTGATGCTAAAAGGAGGCGTCATTTCCCACCAAGATTTCGTCTGGGGGCCAGTGCATGGAATTCTGAATCACACCCGGCAACCATGGGAAACCAAAGACATCTAAAGGGATATACGTGACTAATAGATGTTTTATTCACGAAGAAACCTGAACTAACGTGACATAGGCCTCATCAGTCAAAAAAAGGGCTGATGAATTGCCCAGGGTATATTACAAATTATTACACACATCTTAATTGTGCAATATTGTTTTTGCAACGTCGTTTTTTTTGCGGCACTCTTTTGGGACCCGAAACGATCTCCGATCTCCGAAACTCTCCGATCGCCGAGGTTGGCCAAACCTGCCGCTTTGATGAAGGTTGCCCCAGAGGTCTCCACGGATCTGGCCCCCACTTGGAAGGGTGCGCGCAAGACTTTGCCACTGGGACGGTTTGGCTCAATTTTTTGCCAACCTGTGCCAGTTGCAGTTGCGCCAGTTGTGCCAGTTGAAGGTTGATGAAACTGATTAAACTCCATGACTGACTCCATGACTTTGATGATGGAAGTTGGGATATGTTGGGATATGTTGGGATGTAGCTAAGTGGGGGCTGAAGTGGGCTGGGGATGTGACTTGAACTGGGCTACAGATGATGATGATACTTGATGATACTTGATGATACTTGATGATACTGATACGGTGACTTAGGACACTTAGGAGAGTTGCACTGCACAGTAACAGAGCCGGTGATGGGCTAGGACGGCTAGGATCCGGGCTGCGAAATGCTAAGGAAACACCACTCAGACTACACTGGGATACTTGGAAGCAGCCCGTTTGGTGATCACATGTGACCAGCCTTTTTCCTCATACCCTGGATGTCCCTGGATGGCTGGAGGATGCTGGAGGTGGTCCTTTTGGGCTGCCCATATTATAGTCAACCAGGCTTATTGCTCCGGGGTTGCCATTTATATAATATTTATATAATTTTATATATGCATACCCAGGTTCTAATGGGACAATTTGAATTCAAATATAGACAGGATCATGTGGAACACATTGGAACATGACGTGACAAATCCCTTGCAAAATTGGGCACCGATGTAGACCATGGTGGATGTGCAGGATAAGACCAACATATTTGGGACACACGACCCAGCCACTCTCAGGATCCCACTGTCTCGCAGCAAATGGACGCAAGTACCCCCTGAAGATCGTGGGGAGAAGCATGCGCAAGAGAAGATGCTTGGAGAATTTAAGGTGGGTAACGCAATGTGGCTGGGAAAGCATCATCATAAGTGGGGGTTTATATAGAGCATATAGCATATAGCATATATATATATATATGCTATATATATATACACATATGTATAGCATATATATATATATATGTATATATAGCATATATAGCTGGGAAATTAATGGAATTAAACGGTACATTTTCGAGGGGCAAGCCTCGTTTGATTACTGCAGGGTAGCTTAAAAAGATTGGGTTCAGCCATTTTGGACCCCCAAAAAATCGGGGCTTTGGAAGTATGACGCGTGGTGGATTTCACACTCTTGCCACCTGCTTCCTTTTTGGAACTTCAAGGTTTAGTGTTCTATTTTGCAGTGTACCGGTGGTGGAGCTGTTTTGTTGTTGTCACTGGAGCCATTGGTTTGAGATCTCAGGACTTCTCGAAGTTTAGGACATACTCACATCTTCAGATGGCTCAAAAATCGATCCTTCAATGTGGGCCCATTGGCACCATTAATGGCACCATTAAATAGCTAACCGCTGGCGGTTGCTTAGCGCGGCGCAAAAAGGATGGTCTTTGTGGATGAGTGGGCCTGCATTTGCTGCCGAAACTGTTCCGTGCCCAGCTGGGACACATCCATCCTTTGTGACAGCTGGTTGCAGATCCCATCGCTGGTTGGGAAAACCATGGGAAAGCAATCGGTTCCAGCAGAGTTTTCAAGCATCAGAAAGGAAGAGAGTCTTAAGCTGGCAAAAAAACATAAAAGGACCCAAGATTTTTTGAGATATACCACTATATACCTATAGAATCCTATAGATCTTATAGGAACATCCACACCGGAATCCACATGGCACATCGATTTTGCAAAACCGAGGCTGCGATGTGGCACCTCAAACCTTCTGCATTCAGAACGACAACGGCGCGGGGGCTCTGGGAGCCATAAACCACTCCATCCTTTGGGGGATTTGATCCAGCAGGCGGAACCATAAAACTCACATTGACTGGTTGTGATTCCAAGAGATGAAGAATTTACCACGCAGTCTCTCTACTATATTGAGAATCCGAACATATATGAACATATATATGAACATATATATGAACATATATATGAACATATATAAGAATATATATATATGAACATACACATATATATATATATGAACATATATATATATATGAACATATATATATATATATATGAACATATAACATACATACATGAACATATATATACAGTATATATATATGAATATATGTATATATATTAATATATATATGAACATATATATGAACATATATGAACATATACGAACATATATATATATATATGAACATAACATATATATGAATATATATATATATGAACATCTGTCGGTCACAGATGGTTTAACTTCAAAAGTGGAGAACAGTTGAGTCATCGTCGTGCAGGACGTGCGAATGTCTACACGCAGTGGGGAAACTCTGAGGAGCGTCCAAAAAATGACTGGCAGTCTCTGGTTGTTCACAAGTTCTGATATGTTTGTTTGTCAGGGTAAATGAGAGTTTAATAACAAATAGCTGTCAATGAATTTTTCATATTCAATCTCCAAGCCACAGATAATCCACAGCGTCATCCTGGTCATCTTTGGGAGCCACCAGCTGCAAGGAGTACCTCGATTACGCCGTTGCTTCATGCCCTGTGGACTGCATCTACTGGGTCAGTCGGGAGGAACTGCAGGCGTCTGTGAATTCGTCACGGTTGAAGGATGGGATATCCCTGGGGGAAAACATAGAAATGATGTGGAAAAACCAGGAAAAAACATGAAAACCAATGGTTTCCCGTTTGCAAAATGATCTACGAATAGTGGGGTTTTTCACATCTTTTTGTATGTAAAAACAGGAGGGTAACCATGAATTGAATACATTGAAATTCCATGAAATAAGATTCTGAATGATAAACCATTAGATGAATATCATTGAGTTACTAATACCTAAAATGGCCCGACTTTTTAAGTTAGTGACTTATACTTGTTGAGTGACTTATTCCTAATTTATCCGGATGGCTTGACTGATCGCTCTGAGAAAGATCTAAAAGAGCAAAATCATCATGGAGTTCTAAATACAAAACAGATTATTCATAATGATGATCTATTTATCCATAATAATTTCTCAGTCAATTTCCTCCAAGTCCCGGTCTGCTTTCTGGTTGTCCGTGATCAAATTAGACCTGACAGGTCTTGGAGTATGCAGGGGCCCTCAGACTTTCCTTTTTTTCTAGCAACTGAAGAATGCTGGGGTGGGGGATGATGGGGATGCCTGGTTGAAAGATTTTGAAAGATGTGGAAATCCCTTGAATTCTCACCTCGAAAAAAACGTAAGGTCACTGCGGAAAAGATGGTGGAAGAGAAGGGACAGTTGCCTTGCCCTCTGTCCTTCATGCAGGTGCCACATGGGAGTTGACATAGTTGATTAAAATCCATCCGAATCCACAGATTCGATTTGTTCCAGGACCCAAACACATCATTTCAAAGATGGATGTGTCTGAACATGCTTTTTGTAACCCCACCAAAAATGGCCTCATTTCTGCCATTTGAATGGGGAACATGATGAACAAGTCATGATGGCCGGCGGCTCCAGGGAATGTTGAACGAACCTCCCAATGATCCTTTTGCCGAAGCGAAGTCGGAGCCTTGGAACCGTTTTGATGCAACGCTTGCCGCTGGTCCAAATGGAGCTTAATAGTTAGCAGTAAGTATGGGATATCATGATATATCATGATATATCATGATATATCATGATATATCATGTATCATTTCTAGAAGGTATCACTGTATGAAGGTTAAGAATGGCGAAACATTGTAAATGAAGGTATCGCTTGTCTGAAAGAGCCTACAGGAAAAGATGCCTTTCTTCGACAGAACATCTCCGCAATTCGCTGGACTAAGTCGCTTTAAAGCCAAGAGAGAGGAGGATGAAAGGCAGCCGTGAACGAACACATTCCCTACATTGGAGATTGAGTTGTCTGCAGCTTCCCCGCAAATCCATCATGATCCATCCGCCAGGAGAAAGCAATTAGCCTCAAAGGATGATGCCACTGCCAAGATGGAGGTTTGGTTCCAAAGGACCTGAAGTGACCTGACAAAAGGCTTGACCATTTTGGTTTAGATGTACCAGGTTTGCACATGTTTCAACATGTTTCAACATCCACGCTTGCAGAAATTTCCTGATTCGGAAAACGCTCATGAATTTTCAATGGCAAGACTCAAAAGGTCAATGTTTTGGGTCAATTTGGGACTGTCCGTGACTTTCCTCTCTGTCATTTGATGCTCGTTTTTTTTGACGCAGAAACCCACCTATCAGGTGGCCCAAAACAGAACTTTGCTCGCAGGATCCTAAAAGTCTTTGAGAATCTCTCCGAGAAGCTACGCAGAAGCGCCACTTGCCGCGCATTTTTTTTGGGAACACATTAAAAATACGGCTGATTTTTGAGCCAGGATTCATGTCAGATGGCCTCTTGTTGCAATGAAAGGATATTTTTAAGGCACCTCTGAACTGTGACTATCTGTGAATAGATATGTCCTGCATAGTCTCTCTGTATCTCAATCTTCTTTTTTTGATGTTTGTTGGATCAGAACCCTACCATAGATGTCTATAGTTCACTATATACTTATGACATCTTATGACATGTACAACCTCTAGAGATCATCGACGTCGAGAAGTCGAGCAGTCGGAGAGTTGCGGGGATGTTTCTTGCCAAGGTCATGCCCTACATTCAGAAGTGCCAGCCTTTGCCGATCGTTCTCAGCTTGTCGTTTTTCGAAACTTAACGAAGCTTTTGCAGTGATTTGATGCCGAGGTGATGCCCCTCGGTGATGCCATGAAAATCCAAAAAAGTGAATTTTATCAAAGATTGGCAAGTTCAGATGCCATATGCAGCCATATGCAGCCATATGCCGTAATTCAGATGAGTGAAAAATCTGGAGCTCGAATCTTCCTGGTTTTCCCTGTTCAAGCTCGAGAATTCGCACGAGAAGCTGTCCACGTCGGACGGCTGATTTGTCCAAGGAGAAATCACAGCCGACGCCACGCGGATGTTTAGGTCTTTGGGGCAGGAAATGTGAGAGTTTGGAGCTTTGTTAGCTTAAGCTCCGCAGCTGTTTTTGGCACTTCACTCGATTTTAGGGATTTCTTCTTTGATGAACACCAGAATTGTTTGATTTTTGCTGTGGGATTCCACTTGCACAAGTCTCCCATGCGATTGGTTCCAGTTTCGCAAACAAATTAGAGGTATTTCATGGTATTTCGAAAGATCTGCGGGCACCCACAAGCCCAAAAAACAATCATTAAAATCCCATTAAATCACTCTAAAATCCCATTAATATCCCATTAATATCCCATTAATGACTTCGAAGTGTTTGTGACTTGTTTCTGATTTGAATGATGACAGACACAAGGCCTTTCCCAACATCGATTCCTGGATGAAAAACATGGGGCCTCCCGCAGCATAGCTGGTGCAGTCCGGCTGAGGCAGCCAGGAGGTTCTCCTGGCACAATCTGACACACCTTTCGACACATTAGCGATACCATCCCTTGCAAATGGGGGGGGGATAGGCCCGCACAAAAAAGACGCAAAAGGGGTATATCATAATATTACAATATATATATACATATCATATATATATATATATATCATATGTAATTAATTAATATATATAATATATATACGCGCAACGCCTGGGCTTTGCCCAGGCATTGCAGCGTAGAGGTTTCCCATTCCCAAACAAATGTTGATGCAAACAACAAAGGTACTATGGAATATTAAACTCCCAACCCCTTTAAACCCTAGATTCCTATGGGAAAAACAACAAAGTTACTGAGGAATATTAAACTCCCACCCCCGTTAAACTTTACATTCAATTGCGAAGATCAACAACGGTACTAGGGAATATTAACTGCCTTGGCAATTCGGACATTTTTTATTTTTTGCTGTTTTCTTCACACCTGTGAGCCACTGTCCAGTCAAAAGGGTTGAGTTAGTAGTAGTTCATTCCATTCCAGCATCCCTGCCTGGCCACGCTGCCCAAGCGGCTCTGCATTCCTCATCTTCCTGATTATCCTGACCCTTCGCCGCGCCCTCAGAACCTTTCAACGCGCAAAAAAAAACAAAACGTGACATTGAAGGGTCATATGGTCGCGTTGAAGGGTCAAATTATGCAGTATTAATAAATTACCAATTCCATTTCCATTCATAAGCCGCTAGTCTAAGTATTCCTGCTCAGGCCTGACCTTGCTGCTCCTGCTGCCGCTGCCTTTCCCACTACAGCACTTGGAGAAGGCTTGGACTTGTCAGTGCTGTGGTCGGCAGTGTTTGTGGTTAAGGTTTTTTTTATCAATGAAGTGCATTCTAGTTTTAGCAGCCCTGCATGGATTGCTTCATTCTTCCATCCCCAGCACCACTGTTTGCCCAAGCCGCCCCTGTGCGTTCACTTCGCCGTCTTGTGCTGGTGATGGCAGCTCCTGCTGCTGCCCTGGCAGAGGCATTGGCCGCCATGGAGGCTGCAGACGCTGCTGGTGTTGCAGCTGCACCTGCTGCCGAAGCAGCTCATCCTGCCGGAGCTCCTGCTGCCGAAGCAGCCCGCCCTGCTGAAGCAGCCCCTGCTGCGGCAGAAGCTGCCTATGCCGCCGAAGCACCTGCTGAGGCTGGTCCTCCTGATGGCGCGCCATTGATTGAGGACTACAATGAGGCGGAGCATGGAGATGATGGGCCAGGGCCAGATGAGCTGGTTGTGGAAGGGAGATTGGTGCCCCAATCTGAAACTGGCCTTGTCCCTGCTGCCCAAGCTGCCCAAACTGCTGCTGCCCAGCGCCAGCGAATGGATATCGCAGAGAGCGTGAGGCAAGCTGTTGGCAGCACCTTTGGCTTGCGAATGGAAGGTCTGCTGCTGGGCCAGGAAGAAATTAAGCACCATGCCGTAGCTCGCACCCATGCCCCTGCCATTTTCAATGAAGTCTACGACACGTCCAAAGATTTCTCATGGGCAATGTTCGGATTTAACACCATGGTGTTGAGTTTCTTCCCTGGTGCTGACAAGAACAATATGTCCATGTCCGTCGGCACTTTGATGTGATTTAGTAAAGCTTTCCATTTCCATAATATGAACTAATAAGGTTTTCAATTTGCACATTTGTTGGGCTTTTTCCCAGGATGCTCATCTGATAGAGGATCCATTATGTGCCTGCTTTTGCGCATGCTTGAGGCTTGACCCTGCAGCCCAGCGAAGCCAACATTGTGGAGGAAGCCCGCGATTTGCTGAAGCTGATTCCTCCGCACAATAGCATTCCAAAGAAGTTCTCTGTGGCAGCTCGGCATCATGTGGTCAAAGAATATTTTTCTGGACATGGATCTGCGTTTCATGTCATGGGGGCGCCAAGAATATTAAAAATTGTTACAAGTAATTTTAATCCTCTGGTGTTTCATTGCTTCCCTGCTGAGTTGGCTGCCATTGTGCGTGAGCTCCTCCAGCAGTTCTCAGGGGCCGGTCACTGCGATGGTGGAACGCTTCTGTGCAACATCTTCATCTTACCCTTCTCTATGAACGGTGCTGCCAGGGGATACCCGCTTATTGAGCCAGAGGAGGATGGGAGCGTTGAAATTTGAAAACAAAACACTCAAAACATCATTGAACTGATCAATGAATTACACGTTTGTTGCAAATTACTTGACAATTTGTTGCTAAGATATGTTTATTTTCTGCATCATAGTTGTTTGGTGGGATTTCCTTCCCAAGCTAAATTTGTCTCCCAGCCCCTGTCATCAGAACCTTGCATGGGCTGGCTGGGCGCTTCCCATTGGCACTGGGGGCAATTTGATGCCGCTGCTGCTCTATGCCAATGACGTTCTCAGCATGGCGAACAAGTTCCTGGACCTTGCCCAACTGCGCACCAGCGGCACCGAGCTACGCAATTTCGACGCCATGGCAGGGAACCTGCGCCTCAAGTCTTTGGAGGAATCCAACAAGGACACTGTCAATGCCTCCTTCTTTGGCGTTCATTTTGGCCACAAGATTGAAGAGCAAGAGTGTGGAGGTGTGAGGTATGCCCTCAAGTCCAAGCAGTACCTCAACAATGAAGACTATGCCTTGGTCCACAATCTCCAGCCTGGCAATGCGCAATTTTTTGACTTTGGCGAGATGCCAGGGCCAACTACCCAGTCCATTTGGGTGTCTGCTGAAGGATTTTTTTATATCCTCAGCTTCCGGCCAGCTGACGTGCAGCAGAAGAAGTTCGACAGCCCCTGCTGGGTACTACAGGCTGGGCATGGGTAGAAATAAGTAATAGCAGCCTCAGTAGTAATAAAATGCAATAATAATTAAAAGGAAAAGGGCAAGGACAAGGACAAGACACACGAATTAGAACCAATGAGAACAATAACAAAAACACGATTCGGGATTTTATCAGAAGGAAGAAGAAGAAGAACAACAACAACAGGAAGAAGAGCAATAACAATAACAAAAACAGTAACAAGGACCAGATCAAGAACCACCACAACCACAACCACAACCACAACTACAGCAACAGCCACAGCCACAGCCACAGCCAGCAGCAGCAGCAGCAGCAGCAGCAGCAGCAGCAACCGCCACCACCGCCACCACCGCCACCACCGCTACCACCGCTACCACCGCTACCACCACCGCGGCAGCACTGGCAGCAACAACAACAGCAACAACAACAGCAACAACAACAGCAACAGCCACAGCAGTGGCCACAGCAATGGCAACAGCAACATCAATATTGCCTCTTCATTTGGCTTGCTAATTTAGAGTATCAACCCTCATACTTTATTAGTGAACCGGCTAGTTAGTTATTATATTAGTTGATTTAATTGGAAAATCATACTAGTTAGTTGTCAAAGATTGCAGTGGTTTGATTACAGGGGCATGTTAGGGATTGGAATCAGGGGAGATGTTGCAGCATCAGGTTTTTTAATTTCTCTGCCAGTCCCTGCAAGGCTGAGTGCCTGAAAGGGGATTTCGACGATCAGCGATGGGTCTACAGACCAGGCACCCGCGGCCCCTGCAGCATCCTCTGGACCGGCCAGACTGAGGACGATTTTGGATTGCTTTGGGATGGCTTGACATTGGTTTCTTGGCAGTGGATGTTGGGATTTAATGCGCTCTTCCAGCTTGGTTTGGTGATCGCATCAGGTGATGATCATTTTTGGGGCAATAGGTTGCCTTTTATTGCAGGATGCTAACTGAAAACTGTGACTTGATCACCCAAGCATGTTTGGTGATCGCATCAAATGCAGGTCATTTTGGGTTGATTTCAAAGGGCGGTTTATGAATTAACTTTGTTTCTTTTCAATGTCAATTGCATTGCTGAGGAGAGAGCCCTGGTTGCCAAGAAGGGCAGCAGCACCTGCGTTCTTGCAATGCGCCTTCAGCGACATTTGGATGCGAAAGGCAAGCCGTTCACTGTCACCATCGCCAAATGCTCTGAAGCTCCCTCAGGCTTGCTCAGCGGCATCCAGCAGCCGAACGTGCAGACCGACAAATATTGCCGCGTGACTTTGAAGAACACCGGTGACATGGAGCTGGCCAAGTTTGCTCATCAGATGCGTCAAGTTTTTCAACCTGCAGCAGCAGGCAAAGGCAAAGGCAAAGGTTTCGAAGTTGCTCCTAGGAAAGGTGGCCAAGGATGGCCGCAGAATCCGCAGCCACAGCCATTTCAGCCGCTGCTGTTTCCGCCCTTTCAGCAGTTCCCACAGTTCCAGCCTGCCCAAGCTGCCCCTGCTCCCAAGGCCATGCCGAATCCTTCGGCCGGTGTGTTTCCGGCAGCTGCTGCAGCTTCTTCTGATGCACCAGCTTCTTCTGCTGCACCAGCTTCTTCTGCTGCACCTGCACCTGAACCTGCTCCGGCTGCAGCTCCTGCAGATGATGATCCATGGCAGGAGGACGAGGAGGATGATGAGTGGCAAGGTTGGGGCCAGCAGCAAGGTGGCCAGAGGGGCTGGGGAGATTGGCAACAGCGTGACCAAAAGGGTTGGGGACACCAGCAAGGTAGCCAACAGGGTTGGGGGCAGCACCAGCAGGGTTGGGGGAGGCATCAGTAGGTGCAAAGCTGCCCAAGCTGCACAAATTTGCGTGGAGCCACACAGCACGAATAGATTTTTGCAGTGTGTGCCGCGCAGCGCCAACAGTGGCATCTTCCCAGACCAGCACAGCTGAGGGAAAAATGTGGCGGCTCTTTGTTTAGCTTGCCTGGCTTGAAGTATATAGTCGAATCTGATTGGATCTTGTAGGATTTGCGTCGTTTCATGTAACTTCATTTAATTGCCCCCCATCCTGAAGCAACACATGCCTCACCGGACACTTGCATCAGGCTGGCGCTGGCCTGCAAGTAAGGGTGCGGCTGCAGCAGGCGCAGCTTCTGTGCAACTCTCAGGGACCCAGGGAGTTTGGCTGCAATTCTTTCGGCATATCTTTTCGGTGAAAGTTGGCATAGGCAACGTTGATTTCAAAGCGCCTTGACAGGTGGCTGCCTATTTGCACCGCGCCTGCTGCCCAAGCTCTGATCATTTGACGGACCAGGCCCAGACTTTTGTTAAGGTTTTTTTGGGGCACAGCAATGCTTCCGTATCTTGTCATATCCATGCATGCTTCACCCTTTGTAGATGCCCAAAATTTGCTGCAAACAGTCAGGTGTTGCTTGCAGGCCCTTGAGCATCCAGGCAAGGCGTTCCATCCATGAAGCCAATGAAAGATTGGTTATGGTTAAGCCCTGTGTGCTTCATTCATCCTGCAATTTGCCTTACATTCTTTCATCATGTTTGCCAGAAAGCAATTTTGCTCCTGTCTACTTGGCTTTGATGGAAGGCAGTGCTCCACAGGATTGCTACAGTTGGCCGAAGCGTGGCAAGGCCACGCGTGTATGGGAGTGAGCTAGCCCACTCTTTGTTTTCTTCTAAATCTTTTTTGGTAGCCAGTTTTGGATGTTGCTGTCATTCAGACTCCAGACTTCAGGCAAATGAAGACAGGTTGAAAACGTGAAGTGCATTTGAGGTCATCGGGCGTTACTGAATTTCTTCAAAGCTGCATTTGGCTGGAGGCTGAAGCCTTCAGTGGGTATGATGTGTTGTTTTGAGGCTGCCTTTTGCTTGGCAAAGATTTGATTCACCTGGCAATTGACAGTCCTCATCTTGAGCAGGCAATTCTGTCAGCTGTCTCTGCTGCCCATAGCCGTGATTTGCTCTTGCGCTAGCACAACAGGTACGCTGTCTCAGCTCATGCTTGTGCCATTTTGTTCTTCGTTCAAAGCTCCTCAAGAATTGAGTGCCACATTCAGCATTTCAAATATTGAAGCATTTATTCATCAATCTTCTTGCAGACTAGCTATTCAGCACCAAGCTCACCACTTTTACTCCTTCAATTCTTGCAGGGTTCCTCGGGTTTCTCTGCCTGGAGCACTTCAACAAAAAGGCAGGGCCAAGGGTGTTTCATCATTTTGTTTCAGCCAACGCGCTTTGTCACTACATGAGCAAGATGCGCAGCTTTGCATTCTTTTGTAGCAGCATTAGACATGGGCACTCTTTGATGGATTGCAGGACCCAGAGTGAGCTCACCTCAGAGGGCTTTCTTCGAGGTGCATCCAGCGGTGCCTGTGTGTGGGCATGCGTGTGCGTGTGTGCATGCATGTTTGTGCTGGCCCTGGTTGTTTGGTTCAGCTTTTACCCAAATAGCTCTGCGCCTTTCAGTTGATGGGTAATCTTTGTTGGGCCCCACCAAGTTGGGACACATCTACTATGCAGCCCAAGCCCAAGCCGCCCAAGCAGTCCATTTTTGAAGTCAATCTCCCTCACTGCACTTTTGATAAAATCATAGTAGTAGTAATAATAACAATAACATTGGCTAGATCATCAAACTTACAGTTTGGAATTTAATGAAGCGTCTACGTGACCGATGGTGCATTGCGGCTTCTGGACCCCAAACTGCCACGTCTTCTAAGAAGAGAAAAATATTGAATTCCTCTTCTTCTGCTGGTGCCAATCATGTTGGCAATCGCTGGGGGATTGCACAGCCTGCCCAGCAGCGACAGCAGCCCCAGCAGCCCCAGCGGAGACGGAAGCCAGCCTCGTCCTCCAAACAGCAGCCTGCTGCAAATCCTGCCGTCCAGAGCTTGGATGAAGATGCAGAGGGGGACGCAGTTGGATTGGCAGATGAGTCTGAAGTCAGTCATGTTGCCAGACATGGCAATAAAGATCATTGTGCCCGGTGCAGGTGCCAAGGGCTCAGCATTATATTTTGATTGATGGAACTGCAAAACAATTTTCGAAGGAAGTTTAGAAGTCAAACTTTTGAAACAGATGGAAAAGCAGAGGTGGGAAGAGTCAGAGAAAGAATCAAAAGAAAGAAGGTGCAGGTGCACGAAAAGGTAGGAAAGCCGCGAAACACGGTGTTTTTCCAATGATTTGTGGCTCCGGAGAATCGAAAAGTAGGCTCACTAACCCTAGGTGCGGAGCCATGTGGTCAGATGAGAGATGAAAAGTTGCACGCCATTGTGGCGCGAAGCACATTTCCAAGTCAATGAGCACACCATTGGACCATGTTCAGACCATTTTTGGAAGCTGTGGTTTCTAAAAAGTGCATGCCGTTTTGGCACCAAGCACATTTGGAACTCAAAATGTACAAAACACTTCAGTGTTGGAGCAAGTTTGGAAGTTGAGATGTCGAAAAAGTGCATGCCGCTGTGGCGCGAAGCACATGTCGAAGTCAAACGTGTAAAAAATCGGACGGTGCATTTGACCCTTCAACGCGCCAAATTGACCCTTCAACGCGCGTTTTTTTCAAAATGGCGCATTGAAGGGTCAAATCGGCGCGGCCAAGGGTCTGGTCAAGCTGCCCCCTGCAGCCAGAGCAGCCATGCCGATTCAAGTAGAGTAACGGAATTCCATATATGGAATTTGATATCGCTGGTGCTGGTGATTGATGAGTAGATGGATAGATTGATTGATTGATTGATTGGTAGAAAGAAAGAAAGAAAGATGATAGATAATAGACAGATAGGTGGATAGATAGAAAGATAGATAGATTAATAGATAGATAATAGATCGATTGATAGATAGATAGACAGATAGATAGATACATTAGGTAGTAGGTAGGTAGTCGGAGAAACAGAGAGAAATAGAGAGAAAGAGAGGAGACCTCAACCACCTTTCAGTCGATCAGTGGATTCGCTCTGCCATCTGTGATTCACAGCAAGCAACCTCTCCTATAGGTTTCCTATGTTTGAAACTTTCGCCACCACTTTGTGTGGTACTACTGGTGCCAATCTGCATGTTTCATACAATCTGCTTTGGCAATTCGGAGATTTGTATTGTTTTGTTTACCTGTGCGCCACTGTCCTGCCAAAAGGGTTGAGTTAGTAGTTGTCTACAGCTTTTCAGTCGGGCTTATGAAATTTAAATTTGCTTCCTAGTGAGAGGATGTGCCTCGGTGCATCGGTGTCTTTGCATTGGCCACCTGCAGGTTTTTACGATTCAAGGAGAAATGGAAAAAGTTGGGAAGCTTGAAGCACACATCTTGGGGCAAGCCTCAGCGCACGGTGTGGTTGTCTGAAAGGCCTGCTCGGAGAGGTGGCATGTGGGGCATTGGGTGCAATTTCTGCGCACATTTGGTTCACACCTTGGCAAGATATCCTGAAGAACGAAAGCGCTTGTGCCCAGGTTTCAAATATTCCAGAAAGTTTGTATTCATGCCTAGGAAGTACGGTGCCCTATGCCCAATGCAAAACTTTTATCCTGCAGCTTCAACAAGATTGAGGATGGGTAGCCGTGCATCGACGAAGTGGGGGACATTCGATGTGCGCTCCAGGAGCTGATTTCATTCCCAACCTTGATGATGTTTTTAATGGATTACAGTTTTGTTTTGAGGGCTAGCTATTTCTTTGCTGTGCTTTCTGCCCTTGCTGCCCATTCTGCTAGGAAGTGTATGCAGGCTGCATGCATCAGGCAACATTCGGCCAGCACTGTTCACAGGATGGCCGAGAATCATTTCCTTTGCCCTGACCGGAATGTTTCCGAGCTAGCCCCCTACAATCTTCAAGAGCAGGACTTGTACCGTGGGAATGTACCACAAGCCAGGGACTGGCTGTGAGCATGGAATTCATGCCAGACAGCAGCTAGTTTCAATAAGGCTCAGAAACATTATGAGACAGAGGACTATGCTGCAGGACGTCCTTGCAGCGTAAGCAGAAAGAACATCTTGTTTCCACAATACAGATGCAAATTTTATATTGGAAAATGTGAACGCATTTCTTTTTAGGAGGCATCGGAAATTATTGCTTAAGTTCGTATTCATTGCCTCGCCATGCAAGGCTTGACTCAGATGATTAAGATCATGCATTGGGTGGTGAAATGCAGGAGGAAGAAGATTTTGCTGCACGCAGAAAGCATTTCAGTTTCTGTCGATGACAGGGCCGATTTTCGCATCATACGCTACCGTTGTAGTTTCCGTTCCTTAGCGGAATGGACGGAAGCCACAGGCGCCTCAGCAGCCCCAGCTTTGCATTTGTCAAAAGACAGCAATCTTGAAGACTGGGCTTCAATGGAGCCTTTAGTTACCAATGGCTTGGTTGGGGTGATCCGCAATGGTCAGAATGTGCCTGAAAACACCATTGCAGAGCATGACCGTGACAAGAGTGAGAAGATGGCTGAAAGTGTGCTTGCTGCGTTGAAGGATGTTTGCATGGACATGGATGGATATGTGGATGAAGATGCATATCAACAAATGTGCAGCAAGGTTCGCCACTATGCTTCAGATCAAGGTGCTTCAGCAGCCAAGTGTGGCCAGCTCTTGTCACAGCTGCCCCAGCTGCCCAATCTAATATGGCTGAGCGCAGATATGGCGCACCAGGTTCGTATTGCTAGCAAAGACCCCTTGCATGCGCAAGAGCCTTTTCAACGTCAATGGGACAGGCCTTTCTCAGCTAGACATGCTCTGGTGCCAGACATTCAGTATTCTGAGGTTTGGCGCTCCCGACTAATAGCAGCCCAGGCAGAAGTGCTGAAATCTTGCAGAACGCAGGGAGCAGACATCAACAAGATCCTCCATACCTTCTCTTTTGCCAAGCAACGATTTGACTCCACAGCCACGCCCATGCTGAAATATTGTTGCATGATCCGCGCAATCGCTTTGGTCTGCGCAATGCAAGCAGCAGACGATTCTTGTCATAATGTGGTTCAATTTGTGTTATGATTATTCAGATTCAGTTATATTTCCTTGGAAATTTCAGGTAGGTGTGTGTGTGTGTTCTTTATTGCCTAGGGCACAGCTGTACACACAGGAGCGAGGAGCTCGAGATGTCCGAGCAAGGGCGCAGGCAGCTTTGGAGGACATGACTCCTGCTAGCGTTTTCCGGTGTGGTTTGACGTGTGACTACACCATGGAATGCTTGACGTTCTTGCGAGACTGCTTCGACATTGATGACCCAGATCCGGCCACGACAAAGCAGTCTGTTCTTGCTTTTTGCGCCAGGATGAAGACGTTATTTATTGATGGATTCATTTTGGGAGATGCGTCGAAAGTTGCTGCTTCCCAAGCTGCCCCTGCAACACCAACTGCCCCTGCAACGCCAGGTGCCGCTGATGTAGCTTCAATGACTGCGACACAAATGGTTTTTGAGCAAGTGGACTTCCCTGAGCCGAGCCTTGGCTTGAAAATTGAAAGCTTATCCTTAAGGTGTGGTCCTAATTATCCTCAAAGATTGTGTTTGCTTGAGTTTTCTTGTATGCACCACATCATATCTGGTGAGGATCTACTATGGGAACAAAATTCATTATCTTTGTACAAAGGCAGGCGTGCAGGACATACGCAACATCATGGCTGAGATGAGCGAAGTCGTTTCTGCAATGACCGATAGAGTCACAGTGGATTTGGCAGGCGATGACATTGCCCAGTGCATGCAAATCTTCAATGTGCATTCTTGGGGTGATCGAAAGCAGCAGCGCATGCTTGAGCCTCTTGTTCAAACTTTGAGCAAAGCGCTCAAGTTGGATGCAAGGGTGCAACCCGACTTTGTGACATCTGCGAAAGGTCTTCTGAAGGTAGTGCAAGCTGCTGATGCCAACAGGCTCCAGATTTCCAATCGGCTGGCTTGGAGCTGGGTATTGTGCGAAGAATGGCGCGCCCATCACATGCCAAGTTTTCACCGGCTTCGGCGCCCTGCAGATTTGGCGACGCTGATTTCTTTTTATTTGGCTGTGAAGGTGAACACAACCACCCTTGAGAGGAACTTGGGCCAGTTGTGCGAGCAAATTCGAAATCACTCCGGGCCAATTTCTGCTGACGGCCACATTCTTGCAGCAGTCCTTGGGGTGGCTTTGGACGGCCCCCAAAAAGAGAGTGAGTTGTATGAAGCTGCACGTGCTGCCCACAGCTCTCAGGTTCAGCTTTTGCCCACAGAGTTCAGTAAAGCATGTGCCAAGCTGTGGCTCTCCACCCATGGGAGGCGTTTCCAGTATAAGTATTCCAAGGCTGCCAAGAAAAACATCACGGCAGGTAAGCGCACAGGCATACCACGCAAAGGCACTTTTGCATTTGTGAAGCACCAACGGAAAGTAGCATCAAAGACATTGTGCCAAGCTGCTCATGCTGCCCAGTCAACTTCAGCTGCTGCATCTGGCCAAGCTGCAGTTGCGTCTTTTGTGGATGGCTTGGAATTACCTTTGTTGCCTGCAAATGCCTCAAATGCTTCCTCTGCAGCTTTGCAAGGCACCCGTTGGAGCAGTTCAGCGACTTCATCACTTCCAAGCACCTTAAAGCAGAAGAAGCATCCTGCACAGCTGTTTCAAGAGCACACGGCTCGAAAGCAGGCTAGGTTCTCATATTTGTTTAGCTTAAGGCATTAGTTGAATGCAGTGTTTGCTAATTTGGGAATCTTGCCTCCAGAGGATATGTGTTTCTGGATTCTGGGTTGGGAGCTTCTTACAGCTTTCTCAAGCTAAGGACATGAAACTGTTTCTGCACGAAGGCAGGCTGGGCAGAACCCATACGTTCCCACTGAGCCAAAGAGTGGAGGTTTTGCTGCTCCAGCTTCTCAATCTTTACCTATGCATTTGCAGACTTGCAAGACTACAAGGATTGTGCCTCTATTCCGGCTTCTGCACAAAGATGCCCCATCCTTGAAGTGCCCACATGGCTGCACCATGCTATCGCCTATGGCTGCCTCGGAAGCTGACCTGTTCGTTGTTGAGGAGTTTTCGGACATGGACCTGCAGACCCTGGAAAAACAATATGTCGCCGACTCAGTAAGGAGCTGCTGGACCATTATGTTGCAAGTTGTTTCTTCATTGCTCAGATTGCCAAAGGTAGCCAATTGTGCACACATTGATATCTTTCAAACCAGCATGCAGGCTTTATTGAATGAACGCAAGCCTCATGGTTTTTGCAGCTAGTTTCATAGCAAGCCAAGCCTAAGCCACCATGTCATACCGAGTCGATTTGCCTCCCACCCTGCGCACATGGCTAGATAGTTGGGGCCATCTTTTGCGGAAGGATCTTGACGAAGTATTGAAACTTGAAGCTCCAAGTTTCTTGCCATCGTGGGAGGGGCTGCTTCCAAGCATTCCGCACTCTGCAACCAGTAGCTCTAGCCGCCCCGGCAGCGCCTTCCCCCTCCGTGTTGGAACGGATTGCAGCGGAGTTGAAAGCCCCGTGCATTCTTTGCAAGCTATGGGGGTTCCCTTCCAGCATCTTTTCAGTTGTGAATCTGCATGGGCTCCCAGGCAGATGATTCTTGCTAACACGCCTCCAGATGTTGCCTTGCTGGAGGATGTCACGCGCACTGATGATGAAGTTCCTTCGATTGACTTGTACATCTCTGGCTTTTCCTGTAAGCCATTTTCAATGCTACATGGTGGCACCAAGCTGCTTCAGGAGCCTGAAGCAAACATATTCTTTGCTGTGCTAAATCGCATTCAGCAGCTCCAGCCGCCCGCTTTTGTGCTAGAGAATGTCCAGGGAATATCGAGATGCATGAGTGAGGTGCTGTCATTGCTGCAAAAGGCTGGCTACATTGTGGCTGTGGAGTCTTTGAACCCTGTTGACTTGGGGGAGCCAGTCAACCGACCACGGTACTACTTTGTCGGTGTCCGTGCAGATGTTGCGCTTCTTGGTCAAGATGAGGCTCAAGATATGTATCGAAGGGTGTGGTCTAACCTGAAGCAGAAGCGGTCCAGTCATGCCAGACGCACCAGCTGCACCAGCAGCACAGCTGGCTTGGCTCCGTTGTTCAATCGAATTCTACCAGGTGACCATGACTTGGTGCTCGCTCACAAGGCCACTTGCCTTGAAAAGTGGCAGCATGCTCAGAAGCAAGGTTTCCCTGACAAATCCACTCGTACAAAATGGCAGCAAGCGCATGCAGACTGGGCCGCAGGACGTGAATTCAAGCTGGCTGAAGGCAACCCTCAGCTGGCACAACTGACTCCTGACCGGCTCCTATTGCATTTGCCTCGGGAGCGTGATGGCTGGTGGAAATTGATCCGCACCACAACAGATCCTGCAAAGGTTGTAGCTGACATCTCCCAGAGCTTGGGCAGGATGCCTTGTCGCACTGATGGGGCTTTGCCAACTATCACCCCTGGAGGTCACATTGTCCTTGCAGGAGCTGCCCGATGTCTCATTCCAGCTGAAAAACTGCTGTTGCACTGTTTGCCTCTTCATCGCATGGTGATACCAGAAGGTGTATCAGACAGTGACCTGGAGTGCATGGGAGGCAACATGATGCATCTACAGACAGTTGGTCTTGCCATGCTCTTGGCTCTTTCTTTGGTTGATTGGCATAACCCAGCAGCCCGAGCAGCACCAGCCAAACCAGCAGCCATTGCTGTCTCAGCAGAAGCTGCCATGGGAGTTGCACGGAGAAAGCCAAAGGCTGCAACAAAGTGGGAGAAGAAGTTGGAAATGCAACTTAAGGCTCGGTTTGGTATGCTCCCAATGTCAAAGAAAGTTGGAAAGCGTTCCAAATTAAAGAATTTTAATGCATTGCTTGCACGGATGCCTGAGCGTAAAGCTTGCCTGTGTGGAACACGCTGGGCCTGCTAAGCCTGTGGCTCTTTCATTTGCATTCCAAATTCGTTTGTGCACAGTACGATGACCTGCAGGCATCCTAGCCTGCTTGGGTCAGTGGCTCAACCAAAAGCTTTCCTCCTTGAGATTGACAAAAAGTGTGCTGCCAATTGCTTCACTCCCTTGCTTCCAGGTGAGGTACCACTGCTGCCCAATGCCATCTGTTTCACCTGCAAGCTGAGGCTGCGGCACTGTTGGTCTGCTTTGCGAAGGGCTCATGCATAGTGCGGAGAGTAGATTTGGCAGAAACACCACGCGGCGCATGGAATTTGAGCAAGTTTCAATGGTTCAAGCCAGCGATGAAGACCAAGAGCTTGCAGATTCATTTGCTTGGCGATATAGCTAGGCAGCTTGTCATCTCAGTTTGAGCAAGTTTTGCCATTGATAATGAAGTCTTTTTAAATTTCAAATGCAGATGGATTGATTGATTTTTGAGAGCCTTGGGAATACCTGTCGAAGCTGAAGGTCTTTAACCCTCACTTCTGCTTTCAAGCTGTGTGCCGGAATGAGTGAGAAGCGCTGGTCCTTGCTAATAGGGGAGCACAAAGCAGCCACTGCAAGCACTGCCAAGAAAAGAACCACTGTGAAGAGGATTGGTTCAATGGCAGACATGCAATGCTTTTTGAAATTCATCAGGGTGTTTCGTCAGTCTCGGGGAGTGTCTGGCAAATTCGCTAGACCGTGAGTGGGCTGATTGTGCAATCGAAAGCAAGCGAAACTTGCGGATTTCAAAAAAACCTTGACTTCCATCCCTTTGCAATACGCTTGTCAGTCTCAAGACTGACCCCCCGTATTGAGACGTGATTTTCCCATCCAAATACCGAAACTCAAGGAACGCAGTTTGACAAGAGCATTCCACCTATGAATTCATCCTCCCGGTCTCAAGACCAGGAGGCGTATTGAGACGTGCAATTCCCTTGCCAATACACCCCCAATAGCCCAATGCAATACGCCTCCGGGTCGCGAGACCGAGCGAGGTTGTCCTCCAAGGGTCAACCAAGGGTCAACCAAGGGTCAGAGCAACAACGAAGGGTCAAATTTTCCGCCCAAGGGTCAGATGTTCAATATTAAGTTGCCAGCCATCAAGTGTGTTGATTTTAAGCTTTTGCCAGCCCACCACTCTTCCAATGCGCAGGTGCTCAAGAATGCCGCCGGTGCCGATTTCTGCAAGCAAAGCTGCCAGCCTGTGGCTGCGAAGTGTGGAAGCTGGGCACGCTCCAAACGAGATGAATAGAACAGCCAGGATTGCTTATGCAGTTCCTTTGTTTTAACCAGAGCTATATCACTCACAACTACATGCGGTGAAACAATGCATGTGACATTGTTTTGCCAAGGCTGCCAAAAACTGCTTCTGGGGAGGCGAGAAGGAGTTGATCCCCTTGCTTGAATTCCTGCTAAGAGGGGTGCCAGCCCAACGAGCCCCTAGCGTATTTGGTTGGCAATGAGATTGGGATAGGTTGTTGTTGCTTGTGCTGTTGCAGTGTTTGTGGTGTTATTGAGGCAGTGGTGGAGGTTGTTGTCGTTGTTGCTGCCATTGCAGTCGCCTTTTTTCGCTTTTCCTTTTCTGGTGATATTCGCAGCTGTGATATTCTCATTTCGCTCATTCTGATTTCTAAGTAAGCCTTTTTTAGATTAAAGAGCGCTTGCTTGAAGTTCAGGCATTGCTAGCTGCCTACCTGCTGTACCGTGCCAAGTGCAACATTCCTCCGCTGGCCTCGGAGCTGCTTTTCTTGTGGTCATTATTCAATCAATGGCTTTTGGAAATCTCATGGGGAAATCGTCATGTGAAGTTTGTGGTGCCAAATTCCACCATCAAAGCTGCCCAAGCTGCCCAAGATTTGTGCAGGAGCCTTCAAATTTGGTCTTGAAGATCCTGAACTTGCCGAACCCCTTCTTGCGATTGCAGGGAAAGGCATACACATTCCGGAGAGCCTGTGAAGGTTGCTTCCTGCACCCAGTGTCCAAAGCCAGGGGATGCTTGACTAATGCATGGTCTGGGGATGCGATCACCAGGGCTTGGTTGGTGATCGTATAATCGTATCGCTTTGATTTTGATAGTTGCTACTTGGTCCTGTTGTATTTATCCAGCATGATTCAGCACTATTCAGAAGAGTCCAGCGGCTATTGATTCATGTGATGCATGAAATTTGTGGCATGCCATGTCTGGCAGGATCAGCTCTTATTGCAGGGTCGACCATTTCTGCAGCGTTTTTTTCCCATGTTCACCTGCTTTATGACAATAATTATGTATTAATATAAATGCTATTTATAGTGTAGGCGGTGCGTAGTATATATATAATATATATATATATATAATATTTACAAATATCAAATATAAATGAATAAGTAAATAAGTAAATACATATATATATATATCTCTCTCTCTCCATTCCAATTTCCCCTGAAGAATGGCTGCCCTCAAAGCCCATAAAAGGTCGATTTCTAGGGTCATGTTGTAGGAAATCGTTTTTGGAAGTACAAAATGTGCAACATGTACAAAACACCTCAGTGTCCGAGCAAGTTTGGAAGTTAAGATGTCGAAAAAGTGCATGCCGCTGTGGCACAAAGCACATTTCGAAGTCAAAAGTGTAAAAAAAATACGGATTCGGAGTGCTTTTGACGTTCAGATGTCGTTTTGCATGGCAGGCCTCAGGGATTATGCACCTGGTCAAAAGTGAGCAACATGCGAGGGTTTTGTTGCATTTCCTAAAACAATGGCAGGCGTGGGACATATGCAGAGGATCTTGCAAGATGTCTTTCACGTGGCAGGCACAATACAAGTGACATGTTCATCAGAGCTGTTCGGAGGTCAGGGCGCTGATTTCCTGAGAGAGGTTGCATTTTGGAGCATCAGATCTTCAGGCTTGCTGAGATGATTTTGTGTGACAGGTGCAGCACCTTAGACAGGTGAAGTGGACAAATCGCAGAACGCATTGGTATGAGGCCATCAGCTCTGCTAACTTTCCATTTTTGAAGGAAGTTTCGCAGAATTGTTTCGTTTTTGGTGTTGTCAAGTTCGAAAATTGAGGAAGTCTTGCAGAATTGTTTCGTTTTTGATGTTGTCTACTTCGAAAATTGAGGGAGTTTGGCAGAACTGTTCCGTTTTTGATATTGTCTACTTCGAAAATTAAGGAAGTCTGGCAGACTTGTTTCGTTTTTGATGTTGTCAAGTTCAAAAATTGAGAAAGCCTCGCAGAATTGTTTCGCTCTTGGTTTTGTCAAGTTCAAAAATTGAGGAAGTTTCGCAGAATTGTTTTGGCCCTGCCCCTCAAAACTTTTAATATATATTTAATAATAATAATACTAATAAATATTATATTGAAATAATATATGTATATATAAATGTATATTATGAACATGTATATGTATATATACATATATATATATAATATATATATATATTATTGTGTTTACATATTTGTATATATATTATACATGTATTATATAGTGTGTATATATATATAATGTATATTAAATGTAATTTATATATATATATATACACATACATATGTGTATTTTATCTATATACATACATATGTGCATTTGACCCTTCAACGCGCCAAATTGACCCTTCAACGCGCATTTTTTTCAAAATGGCACATTGAAGGGTCAAATCGGCGCGGCCAAGGGTCTGGTCAAGCTGCCCTCTGCAGCCAGAGCAGCCGTGCCGTTTGAAGTAGAGTTGTCATGGATTGCATATATGGAATTTGATATTGCTGCTGGTGATCGCATGAATTGGCTTTGCTGTCAGGACATGACAAGCTTACGACGCACCTGTTCAAGTTGCAGGAGACTGCTTCATTTCTACAGTTGGAAAGGACTGAGTAGCTGGGTGTATTGTTGGTGGCGGTGTATCTTCGCAATCCGCCGTTTCCTGAAAGAAATTGGCATGCTTTTATTCTCATTTTTGCCAAGTGCTCAATGTCAAAGTTGTGGATGCAATACATGCAAAATGGATTCAGGTTCGCAAAGTTCCTGCTAGACCGCGCCCAGTCCAAGAAGACAGCTTTGCAGTTTTCTTTGCTGGATGGGATTCTTGCTTTCTGGCGAGCCACGAAAGGTCCTGGCAACCGGAGAGCCTATTTACCACCTCGGAAAGTGAAGCAAAGGAAGCAGAAAAATGCCAAGGCTGTTTTGATTGAGAATTCATTCCCCCAAATTGTCTGTCGTGTTTCTGGGGTAGCGGGTAGCGAACTAGTCAAATATTTTCATTGCGTGATTGCTTAGCCCTCTAGGTGCTGTAACGCGCGCGTATTCCATATTCCATGTTATTATTGCATTGCTATACTGCTACTATGCCAAATTGCAAGATTACAGCTAATACTACAACAACATTGACAACTACATTGACTATAGCAACAACTACTGCTACTGCTACTGCTACACTATTGCCAATAATAGTTTTACCCTGCTACTGCTGCCATTGCTGTTATTACTATTGGGGCTGCTGCTGCTGCTACTGCTACTACTGCTACTACTACTACTACTGCTACTGCTACTGCTACTGTTACTGCTACTGCTACTGCTACTGCTACTGCTATTGCTACTGCTACTGCTACTGCTACTGCTACTGCTACTGCCTCTATTAGTATGACTACTTCTACGACGACGACGACAACCTACTACTACTGCTACTATTACTTTCTGCTACTACTGCTACTGCTACTACTGCTTCTACTGCTACTGCTGCTGCTGCTACTGCTACTGCTACTGCTACTACTGCTCCTTCCCTGCTGCTGCTGGAACTTTGGTTGCACTTCTATTACTGAACCACCTGCACCTGCTATTGCTATTTTAGCGTCAGTAATATTGCCATTATTACTAAACAAGGTGTTACTGTTATCCGTAGCAGTTAAAGCAAGCAGCGCACTTCCTGGGATGGCCACATATACAATAATATATTTAAGTTCATCCACTATGCCTTCATATGTGCACAGAGCCGTGATACTTGATCTGCAGTATATGCATGTTTCAGACACGTTTCCTGATTCTACAAAACATTTTGTGGCTTCAATCATGCAACAAAATAGAAATAACAGTAACAAGAAGAATGAACACGTTCAATAAGAACCATTAATAAATAGATGTAATATTTGTACCAATTCGAATGTGGCACCAAAGGCTAGATACATAAATAAGCATTTAGCTTCCATCATAAACTATTGACATCACCTGTTTGGCCAGGCAATGCGTGTGAGGCCAAACCGAGACACTGGCAAGATGAGGTTGGCTGATGTCCTTGGATTGTCAAGCCAATTTTTGGACGGCAGCTTGGAAACTATGTTCATTGAGCGCAAGCGTTCCAGCAGCCCCAGCGAAGATGGTTGGACAGTGGATGTGGATATGTTTTTTGACTGAATGAGTTCATAGCATGGCCATCCTTTGCTATGGCCCATGATCTGAATAGTTTGCTCATTCATCCTCGGTTGTTTGTTCGAGGCTTCCTGAAATCCAATGCCCTGCCCACAAGCTCATGCTGCCTCATTTGGCCGAGAGCTTGCGACAGCTGGGGAGGGGTGGTGGCTTAATGGATGATGGAGAAGTTGAAAGCCAGCCATGGATTTTTGGAATGAAATCAATATGATTTAACTTATATAATATGTAACTTATAGGAAAGCTGCAGTATGTGCAATCCAGCGTCATGTCTGTTTGGGATTGATTGAATTTCAGCCTTGCACCGTCAGGAATGGGCCATACAGCAAGTGCTTTGGCAGATGGGCCTGCATGTCGCCGGATGAGATGCGGGAGGCGGTGCTGGCTGACCTGGAGCCGCTGTCTGGCCAGAAAGGTGTCAAGAGTCTAATGCAGAAGCTTTCCAGCGGCTCCAGCGGCGAGTCCATGGTGTTGATTAACGCATGCAAGTGCATCCATGTAGTGAAGAATTGGTGCTTTGAGGCTAGATGTATCCAGGCTGAACTTGTTGTGCAGTTCTATATAATATATTAGAGACCAGAGGTGCAGGAGTCTCTCCCTGCTGATAGAACTAAGGCAACTGGTGGCAAGCAGATGTTCCTCACGTTTTGCCTGCAGTCAGCCGGGTCCTGGACTGTTGCCACTTTCTTCTTTTCCGTCCATCTGTAGTGGTCGACTTTCGAGCTGGCTAAACAGATCTGGATGTTTCCCCATCAAGCCTTGCAGGAATAGGATTGCCGCGCCAAAAGCAGCCCCAGCCATGCCAGCCTTGCCCCCAGTTTCCGGATTTGGTGGCTGTGTTGCTGTGTGTAGCACATTCCTTGATAGCATATGTTCCTGTATTGATACGACATCCTTTCAAGCATCTGAAGATTTTAATTGTGGCAAAGGCTGAGCCATGGACCGCTTCAGCTTCAAGCTATTTTAGGTTTTGCCCCTCAGCTGAGAGCTTGTGTGAAACTACAAGTGTGACATTTCGTTTCCAAAAAAAATTATCCAGTTCTGTGCATCATGACTTGTTGAGATAGCTACATGTTTGAATAATTCGTTCCATCACAGTCCTGCCGCTGCTTTGGCCCCCAACTGCTGAAGCTGCACCTGCATCCAAGCTGCTCAATCATAGATACCGATCAGCTTCAAGATGGCTTGGACAACCATTGGCTACCATGCTTTTGAGCAGAGGTGCTTTGACGAGCTGTCTTCACAGGATTGCGCCGGGAACTACCATATTGACATATCACCAATGCGTTGGTCTGCTAGCCCTTTGTCTGCCATTTCTTACACCCGGAAAGAAACAGCTCGAAAATTAGGTGCGACATTGACTGACTCGCATGAGGCAACGCCAGTCAAGGGAAAGGGGCTCAAAGCACGTGGTGGCAAGTTGGACGTCGCATTGGAGTCCCCAAACTATGTGATTTGGCGCCTGCAAACGCAGGAGAACGTTGCTGAGCAGGTTGTCAAAGGCATCATCAAGCCGCTCCATGAGCACAAGGGCTTTGACATGCACCGGCCGTTCCAGCCGTTTGTGCCTCTTGATTTGCCGGGCAAGTGGAAGGTTGATCTAGTGTGACTTGGTTGCAGCACAACACCAACCTTTAAATACAAATTAATTTTGTGCATAAATTCTTTATTAATATCTATTATGATATATGTCTAACAATGGATCCAAGAAAGTAGCAAGTGGATGATTCAGCGCCTGTCAGCTGCATGCTCTAGGTCTGCAAGCATCCAGCCGAGCTTTCCAGTGCCTCACAGCCTGACTTTTGGCAGCACGGAGAAAGACTTGCCATGCACCTACTATTTGGCAATGCCACCTGAGTGTTTGCCATTGAAGGAATTGCTGCATGTGAAACGTGCTTTACCCCTGCTCAAGCTGCTCCTGCAGAATGAGCGGGACGAAGACATGAAAGTGCTCTTGCAGAACTGCTGCAACTTGACCGGTGACTACATTGGAGTGCCATTGGTTGCCAGCCATATCACGGCAATGACCTTGGGCTTCTTTGCTTACAAGCCACTGCAATCCGTTGGTGGTCAAGAGTCAGATTGCTTGCACCTGCTGCGCTTTAGCACCAAAGATTTGCTGGACACACTTCCTCCACATTCAAGCCCGTTGTGTTCCTTTTGGCTTATCAATCCCATTGGCCTGACTCGGATGATTGAGAATCAAGAAGTTGGGTTACTCGTCAACACCTTCAAGATGAAGGTCAGCCTGACTGCAAAATACAAAACCCAGATGGATCTTGTAGAGCATCATGAAAAAATGAGATTGCAGGGCCGGAAGCGCAGATTGGAAGATGACGTTGCCCGGTTGGAAGCAGAGCTCTGTGAGAGGAAGGCAGAGGTAGAGCAGGTTGCCAAGAAGCTTTGCCCCCTGCCTGAGCCAATAGCTGAGCCTGGATCTAGTGAGTTAGCGTGTGCGCCAGCTGCTTGATTGCTTGTCTCCATATATGGGCAAGCGGTTTTTGGAGGTGTTTGATTTGGGATGCGGGAAGCTGCCCATGCAGCCCTGCCAGCAGCAGTTGCTCAGCCAGCGGAGAAAAAAGTCAGGATGAAAGCTGAGCTTGGCCAACTGGGCCAAACCTGTTGTTTTTATAGGCTGGTTTTTTTTGGACAAGCTTCTGTCCATACACATTCACTTCATATTGTATTGTGGCTCACTTGTATTCTATTGTGGGCCTGAGCAATTTGCTGTGGAACAATTATTCATTTAGATGCTCTGCTTTTCTCACTCAGTCCTTGCAGCCCCAGCATTGTCAGCTTGAGTCAGCTCAGCGTCCTGCCAATGGCTGCGCCTGATGAGCCAACTGATCCTGCTGTCAGGGCCTCAGCCCAGTGCACGTCCGAGATTCAAGTTATATAATTCTGTCTTATATTTAATATACAGGACATGGCTAGCCTGGAAGCATGTCCCACATGAAGTGGCACAACCCTTCCCATGATGCCATTTCTCAGGCAGGCTCTCGCGCGTTCATGGAGAAACTGATACCTTGGGCCAGGGCCTCTCTGACTTTGATTTCGCCCATGGCTATGCATTGATTAAGATTTAGATATTAATCAATTTCCCTTTTCCTGCAGAGCAGTTTCGTGTGCAATGCGTTCCCACCTTTCCAATTGGATTGCATCAGCATCTCTTTAGGTCAAAAGCAACTTGCCAAAGAAGTACAGCCCAGCAAAGGAGATGTACAAGGCCTCGCCTCTTGACATTTCCGCAGATGCGAAGGAGAAAGACGCATCTGGATACAAAGTTTCCCGGCTGCCTGACATCATTTTTCTTACATTGCCGTGGCAATTCTTGAGTTTGGCATGTCCTCCAAGCCTATTTCTACTTATCACTGTTCAAAGCTTTTTGCAATGGCTTCCGATGCTTTGATATTTGTGCCAGCTCCATATGTGAACTTAGGCTCCTTGGACATCCGAGCTATGCCAAGTCTCCATGCAGGTGAACGGGTTGTATGAAGCGTCTGGCCTGGTGCTGTGGCTGCGGACTGGAGTGTACAGCGCAGGCATCTCCAGAGACATCAGCCCTGGCGATGTTGCATTTAGCGCCCTGCGGAAGTTCGAGGCAGATTACTTCAGCAAAGATGTCGCCCTCAACGCGTTCATTACCCGAGGTCCCAAAAAGCAGCGCCAGCAGAAGCCAAGGCTCATTTGGCCCATCACCATGGTGTGTGGCGTTGAAGCTAGCAGCGATATTGAAAATCGAATGCATTTCGACTCATGTTTGAACACTGCCGGGTGCCATTTTGTGATTTGGAGCTGGTATGTAGCCATTTTCCATGCGCTGCTGAAGAATGATTCTTGGCTGTGCATATTAATTGTTTTCCTGCAAGCATCCACATCCATGACCAATGATCTTTTGGTTCATGCAGCATCCAAGTGCTTTGCTTTGGTGAGACAGAGCTCAGGACAAAGAGTGGCTTGATCTATTGTGGGAAGTTGGCCGCTCTGTCACCATACAGGTCAGACTTTGTCCGAGTGAAACGGATTGGGCTCTGGCCAGGAACCATGCATCGGAATGCCTGAAGTCCATCAAGGATGCAGCTTTATCAGCTACTTTCATAGACTTCGCCCACCTTGTCAAATTGCTTAACATCCAGCAGGTCTCTGATGGCACCCACCACAAGCTGCGCTTCAACAATGCCTCATACAATGCTTCCATGCACCGAGCAGCGATGGGCATCCTTACCTTGATCAATGACGGCCCTGAATTTGAAGCGTCCATGAGAAAACTTGAGCTGGCTTATGGTCGCGATTTGCTGTCGAATGCTTACTCGAAGCTCAATCGTTTGCAACAAATTGCAAAAGGAGCTGCCACAGCTGCCCAAGCGTCACCCAGTGGTACTGCACAAAATTCTGGCAAAGTTGCAGGTTGGCTGGTGGGAATGCTTCACCTTGCTTTGCGTTTGGGCTTGATCAATCCAACCAAGGCAACAGAGGCTTGGCTTTTGGGCGACCGGAAGCATGGGACCCACGGATATTGGCAGGCATGCATCGTTGCTTTGGAGGTGGGGTGGACAGAAAATGTAAATCTGATGGGGAATGCTGCTTTTCGAAGGAAGTTTAGAAGTCAAACTTCCGACAATATGGACAGATGGAAAAGCAGAGGTGGGAAGAATCAGAGGAATAGAAGGAGCCAGAAGAAAGAAGATGCAGGTGCGCGAAAAGGTAGGAAAGCTGCCAAACTCCGGAGGGTCGAAAGGTAGGCTCGCTAACCCCGGGTGCGGAATTGTTTCGTTTTTGATGTTGTCAACTTCGAAAATTGAGGATGTCTCACAGAATTGTTTCGTTTTTGATGTTGTCAACTTCGAAAATTGAGAGAGTCTCGCAGAATTGTTTCGTTTTTTATGTTGTCAATTTCAAAAATTCAGGAGGTCTCGCAAAAGTGTTTCGTTTTTGACGTTGTCAAGTTCAAAAAATGAGAAAGTCTCGCAGACTTGTTTTGCTTTTGATTTCGTCAAGTTCAAAAATTGAGGTTTCGCAGAATTGTTTAGTTTTGTTTTTGATGCTGTCAAATTCAAAAAATGAGGATGTTTCGCAGAATTGTTTTGGGCCCTGCCCTTTAAAAATTAGATCTAGTAAATATTATCTTTAAGGTAATATATCTATAATAAATGTATATGAACATGTAAATGTATATATATATATTATTTAGTGCGAATATATATATATTATATATATATATAGACATACATATGTGTATTTTATCTATATACATACATATGTGCATTTGACCCTTCAACGCGCCAAATTGACCCTTCAACGCGCGTTTTTCTCAAAATGGTGCATTGAAGGGTCAAATTGGCGCGGCCAAGGGTCTAGTCAAGCTGCCCTCTGCAGCCAGAGCAGCCATGCGGATTGAAGTGGAGTAGTCATGGAATTTCATATATGGCAGAATGGCTTTGCTTTTGATGTTGTCACCTTCGGAAAAACATGACAGACTTGCTTCGTCTTTGATCACTTCAAAATTTAAGGAAGTCCTGCAGAATTGCTTCTGTTTGACGTTATCAAGTTCAAAAGTTGAGGAAGTCTCGCAGAATTGCTGTGTTTTCAATCACTACACTACACTACTACTACAACTACAGATGCAAATAAGTTACGCTACATTACACTACTACCCTAATTACGACTACAACAACTACTAGTACCACAGCTGCAACAACAATCTCAACTACCCCACATTATGCTACACTGCACTACTTACACTGCCACTACAACTACACACACATGCAACTGCAACTACACTATGTTACACAACACTGCACTACACTACACTAATTGCATTACATTACGCTACAGCTGCAACTACAACTGCAGCTGCAACTACAATTGTAACTACCACTACATTGCACTACACGACACGACACTATTTACATTACACCATACTATAACTACAACTAAACTACCTTACACTACACTACGCTAGACTACACTACACTATACCACACTACAGTACAAAACACTACAGTATACCAGAATACACGATGCACTAACTACACCACACGACGACTACAACTACAACCGCAACTGCCACTACACTACACTTATTATTACACATTACAACTACAACTCCACTACACCACACTACAACTACAACTACAACTGCGCTGCACCACACTACATCCAGCAGTTGTGGGTGAGGTGACTACTGCGACCATTGCAACCACTCCAAAAAACACAACTTTAACCACCTGTCTGTCCATCAGTTGATTCGCCCTGCCATATGTGATTCACAACAACCAACCTCTTCTATAGGCTTCCTATTTTTGAAACTTCCGCCACCGCCTTGTGCGGTACTACTAGTACCAGCTGGTTTCCAGTGAGTCGCTGGTTTCCAGTGAGTCGCTGGTTCATTAATAATAACGTAGCCCTGCAGGCCTTCGATTTCCTCATGCCGCTCCAGAACAAGATGCCTGATGCTGAGAGCAAGAGGTGCGCTAATGCTTTGCTCCGAATCCTAGATCCAGAAGTTTGCTGGGCGGATTTCCTCCAGGGCCAGATGTCTGCCTGCACTGACGTTGTGATCCAGGAGGAGGAGGACGAAATTGCCGCCCCAGCAGCAGAGCAGCCAGAGCTGTCAGCACTGGACACCCTCAAGGCAGACTTTAACAAGGCGACTGGAGCATTGCTGGAACTTCTGCTAGAGTTGATGCAGGGCAAGCATATGGATGATTGCCGATCGCTCAGCCAAGACAATGTGAAATTGTCACATGCTGTCTCTGAAGCTGCCCAAGCTGCTCAGAAAGAGCAAAAGGGCTGTGAGACAAAGCCCTTGGAGTTGATCAAGTGCCTTTGCTTGGTCGTCCAGTCTTTTGACACCAGCACCAAAAGTGTCTCCATCAGCACATCCTTGCCCGCCCAGAGTTTGATTCAAACTCTCACTCCTTCTGGTTCGACTGAAGAGGAAGTTGTGGCAAGGGAACGGGTCTGGAAACAGGTGCAGGCAGAGCGGCGCAAGTTCATCACCTTCAGCGTGGTTTCCAAGTTGGCAAAAGATACTTTGCAAGCTGCTCTGCGAGGAAGTGGGAAGGTGTGGTCCCATTCTGGGCAGTTGAACAGCAGCCATCGGCTTATCTTTGCTTCAGCTGATCTGGCAACAGAAACTGGAGATGAACCCTGGATGCAGCCCTCGCCGCCCCAAGCAGCCCAGTGGAATTCTGTGGCAGAGTTTGCCATAAGCCTCACTGGCCCCACTGATTTTTGTCTTCTGTGCGATGGTCGGATGCGAGAGGTGAGACGCATTCATGTGGCTTGCTTGCACAATCATGCCGCAATGCATCATCAGATTTGTTAACTTATGAATTAACCGATCGCCATTTGCAGAGAACCGTGTATATTGTGTTCAATGATGTCCTGCTGCTGACTAGGAAGATATTGTGCTGTCCCAGACCCAGACAGAGGAGATCTTCATCATCTATACCGGTGGATGCGTTCCCCGAGCCGGCCGCACCAGAAGGGTTCCGCTGAGTTCCAGAAAGGTTGAGACGGCTGCTATCAGATTTCCAGCAGTGCGCAGCAAGCTCAAGACAGCAAAGAAGGAGAATTTCACATCCTGTGGGGAGGCAACCACATTCCAGAATACATATTCTGGAGTTGCTTTCCGTCCTGCTTCCGAGCTGCCCCTCATCACATGCGCTGAGAAAGCCAAAATCTTCACTGCTGCTGCCCCCGCGGTACCAGCAGCCCCACAAGCTTGGCAGGATGCGCACACCAATGATGTGCCTTTGTTCTGGCAAGAAGGCAAGCCCATCAACTTCTACCTGGCCATCTTAGATGAGTTCAAAGTGAAGGCAGTCTTTGATGTGACAGCTGGCTCAGGAGCTATGATGGAAGCTTGCATCACCAGAGGTGTTCACTACCACGGGCTGTGCCTGAACCGTGAGCACATGCAGTGGTTGCAGGGAGTGGCGGACAGAGCTGCCTGTGGGCTCATTTCGATCCAAGGTTCCACCTTGCATTCTGAAGAGCTGGGAAAATCTGTAAGGCAGTATTTTGCAGATGTGTTGCAGAACTTAATCCCTCCAGATGCCAATGCTGAAGAAGAACTTGCGGAACCTGAGAGCGATGAGGGACGATCAGCTGCCCCCGCGTTGCTAGCCTAGCAGCCGCAGCTGCCCAATTTTTGACCAAACTCTAGCAATTTTGGCCACCTGTGCTGCAGAAGAGTTGGGCATCCCAATACAAGAGGCTTCTAAATCGTTAAAATAAAGGCTGCATGTGCTGTGGAACCAGTGGCAAGAAGTCCGCCGCTTGTTTGGGATGTGCTGAGCTGTTACATCCGTCCTTACCATCTTCATTAGGTTGTTGTTAGCAGCTTCGATTTAATATCCGTTGCCGTTGTTGTTTATTTTGCAGCAGGCTCTGCAGATCGATGCCATTGCTTATCACTATAGCTCTATGCGGCCCAAGTGAAAGGCACCTGCACCGCACCTGCTGCCCCATGGCACTGCAGCGTTCTCCAAAGTTCCGGCTGAGATTCAAGCAGCCTTGCCCTCCTAGAAAGGACAAGTGCCAAAGCCGTGAACACATTGCTCGCAAAGCTGCAGTTTCTGAAGGCCTTGTGCCAAAGGCCCGCCGACCATTTGCCTTATTCCTCAAGGAGAAAAGCATTCTCAAGCCAGGGTCGTCCCGGTTGCAGTACCAAAAGGAGATGAAGAAGCTGGGCCGTGCTTGGAAAGCTTTATTGCCTGCAGAGAAGCAGCAATACAAACTGAAATGCCAGGAAGAATTTCTTCAGCAAAGGGCTGCCATGAAAGCTCAAGGCTTACCCCTTCGAAAAGAGGCGCGCGGTGAACCAGAGCAGCGAAAATCCGCGCCGCCCCAGCAGCTCCAGCAACGCACCAAGAACAGAGCAAAGCAGCTCATCTCAAAGATTGACGATTTCGAGGTTCTTCCAGACAGGGAACCTCTTGGGGAAGGCTCCTATGGTACTGTTCTTGCAAGCATGGGTCCACATGGTAGCATGTGCGCGGTGAAGGTGTACAAGTGCAGCAAAAGCATGGTGGACTTCAAGCAGGAGCTGCTGGTGCTGAATTTGATCAGAGACAGGCTTGAGCCTGTGAAGCAGCTTCTCTTTCCTGTCTTTCTGAAAGCTGACGAAAGCAAGAAACCTTTCCCATTTGTTGCGTTAGAATTTGGAGGACCATCTTTGCTGCAAGTCCTGCAAGAAAGTGGAGCCCTGGATGAACAAAGCATGCTGTGCTTGTCTTCTCAAGTGAAGGCTGCTTTGCAAGCCCTTCATGGCCTGGGCGTGCTGCACCTGGATGTCAAGCCTGCCAATATCTTGTGGTCTACACAGACCTTCAGGATGAAGCTTGCGGATTTTGGCATGTCTGAGATGATGGAAAGCGTTCAAGCTGCTCAATTGCGTTACTCTGAATATGTCACGGCACTTTATCGCCCTCCAGAACTATGGCATGCTTCCCGCAAGGAAATTTGCAAGCACCTGAAACCCAGCGTCGACATTTGGTCCTATGGATGCGTTCTCTTTGAGTGTGTGACCGGTCGCTGCCTGATGCGGCCCTGTCCTGCTGCCCAAGCTGGTGATGCTTCTTCGATGGTGAGATTGTGGTGCTCTTCCTGGAGAATCCTGTCTTCTTCCAGGCATTGCTCATCCAAGCTTGGGGCTGCTCAATCTTTATATCTTCGGCTCTCAAAAGCCGGATCCTGGGTATTTACTATTCTGACAGCTTTAGCTTTGAATCCTGAGCCTTCTTCTCGAAAATGAGATGGGGTCAGGTGGCTGTAGGGTCAATCATAGTAGTAGTAGGGGTGCTTCTTCCTAGCTTGTGAATCGGGGTTGAAGCTACAGGAAGAATACTTTTCAACGTTTGGTTTGGTCAGTGGTGCAAACACCAGCTGCCCTAGCTGCTCAAAACCTTGGACATGCGCGCAGCAAGAGATTGCTGGCTTGTGGCTGCAAATCAACATTGTTTGTTTAAATTTTGAATTTATTAGACAGACGTTTATTGCGCTCACATCCAAAGCAGAGTGATCACATCACAGTTGAAGTATTGTGAAATGAATTGATCCAGCTGAGGTGCCCAACTGCCATCGACAAGCTCATTGCATTTGGACAGCGCTATGCTGGGACGTGAGTGGAAAACAAGCAGCATCTGCACTTTCCGGTTGTGGTGAATTTAGCATTGTCAGCATGATTTCTACATTTTCGACAAAAATTCAACAAAATCCTTAATATTTTTCGCAGCCAGTGAAATGCCAACATAGTTAAACTCCCACCCCCGTTAAACCTTAAATTCCTATGGGAAAAACAACAAAGGTACTAGGGAATATTAAACTCCCACCCCGGTTAAACTTTACATTCAATTGGGAAGATCAACAAAAGTACTAGAGAATATTAAACTCCCACACCCGTTAAACTTTACATTCAATTGGGAAGATCAACAAAGGGACTAGGAACTATTAAACTCCCACCCCGTTAAACTTTACATTCAATTGGGAAGATCAACAAAGGTACTAGGGAATATTAAGCTCCCACCCCCGTTAAACTTTTACATTCATTGAAGATCTTCAATAACGTTTTAATTCTCCCACCCCCGTTAAACTTCTACATTCATTGAAGATCTTCAATAAGGGTTTAATTCTCCCACCCCCGTTAAACTTCTACATTCATTGAAGATCTTCAACAAGGTTTTAATTCTTCCACCCCCGTTAAACTTCTACATTCATTGAAGATTTTCGATAAGGTTTTAATTCTTCCACCCCCGTTAAACTTCTACATTCACTGAAGATCTTCGATAAGGGTTTAATTCTCCCACCCCTGTGAAACTTCTACATTCACTGAAGATTTTCAATAAGGGTTTGATGATGATGATGATGATGATGATGATGCGTCGTCTGTCGTCATTGCGGGTCCGGGCAAAGCCCAGGCATTTGCCGTATATATATATATTCGTTCTGCTTGCAGGTTTTTGTCCGGGGCCTTCGAACCAGGTGACCGAATGTGGCCGTCTTCAACCTCAAGGCATCTTTTGGGGCATATAGCTGGGCATGAGCATATGATTCGTACTCCCGATGGCGATACCTATATAGAAGTCCTTGATCAATCGAATCCTGATCTCGTGGGTTTCTATGTGGGGCCGGATGATGGGTCACTACCTTTGGGGGTTGCAGCAGCTTCAGTGTATGGGTTCCGGCAGATGACTCTCGCACAATACCAGCAGATCTTGGCCGATGGCCGCATTGAGGTTTTAGCTGAACAGAACCGAAGGGGTATTGTCCCTCCAGCTCCAGCCGTTTTGGGGCAACATGTGTGGGTCCTCGCAGAAAGTGTTCCTGGTCATCCTATTGGGGAGCAAGTTGTGCCACCTGTTGGGCATGCACGTGAAGGAGATTATGGGCTGATGGTTTTTGCTGACAATGAAGGTAATAGTAGACCTGTTTTGATTAGGCAATTGGCGATCGAGAACATTCCAGCTTTTTGCGAAGAGCGGATTGGTTTGGCACGGAGTTCTGAAGCATTGGAGGGAAGTGACAAGTTTGCATCAGAAGATGTTCGTACTTTAGAAGTCAGATATGCAGCTTCTGGTGAGAGACAGCGCAATTTCAAGGAGACCATTGCGGAGATGGTACAGGCTGATTTTGATGATTTCCCCCTAGAGCCTAGGACGTCACTGTCCTATTTGAGGGCAGTCTCCAGTGTGGCGGAGTCAGCTTTTGGCCAGCACCTGGGATGGGTCTCCCAGTCCAAGATTCCTGATGGTGACAGGGCCATCCATGAGAATGAGGTCTTGTCTAGGGCTTTGGACTTGGCGATCACCTATGATTCCCTTAATGTTTCAAACCTGGCTAGTTTCGAGTTGCTGATTCGGAGAAAGCAACTGTTAGCTGAAGCTCATGCTTACAATCCATCGGCACCATCATATGAAGGAGCAGATCATTTCTTGGGTACATCGTATAGACCCGGTGGAGCGATCGTCGTCCCAGAGCTCACAGAACATGTCTCACGCAAGCTGCATCAGGAGTCACAGATCTTAAAGGAGAAACGCAAGCAGGCTGAGATGAAGGGCAAAGGCCCTGGGCGCGGTGGCAAACCAAGTGGCCCTCAAGCCAAGGCCAAACCAGGCCACGGTGACGGGGGCAGTGGATCGTAGGCTTCTTCGGGCTGCTCAGCTTGGCCAGGGCTGAGTGGTGTCATCCGGATCTCGCTGGCCGTGCACGATATTCACAACATTGTTTTATTTTTTGGGTTTGGACACTGGCTTAGCTTTGTTCTTTTGCCCTGCAGTTTTCGGGGAGCCTAGCAATGGTGAGACAGTGGCGCAGTCGGATTTTTCATGAACCCTGCAGTGATGGTAGGGCACGTGATGTGCTTCCCTTACCGCTGTTAGAGGATGTGGCGTCAGTGCAGGGTGACGTGTGTCGGGCGGTGCGAAGACGGATCCTCCGTAAGTCCGCTGTTGTTAAGATGGTGAACCGGGCCATTTTTTCTCTGAATTCGCTTTACATGGGGAGGCATTGGGATGAAGGGAGATGCATTGCAAAGCTAGCAGAGCTTCCTTTGTCTCAGCAAGAGTGCATTCGCGATCTGATCCGGAGAGTTGATGCATTTGGACCTATGCCTTCTGGTGCAAGTCGCCGAGGAGCCCTTGAGGCGCTCCGGGCACCATGCAATGGGTATTCCGAACCCATTGCAGGAGTGGGAGAGGTGGCTAACATGAATTTGGAGCTACTATCACTCCCTTCTGGTAGGGTCGCTGGTGTCAATCTTTCATCTGCCTTGGAACAACCCCTTAAGGATATGGTTGATAGTTTCGAGGATTGGATGTTGCAAGATGCATCAACGTGGAGTTCTATTTGCGAGCATGCTCATAAGATCAAGCCTTACAATGACCCATCGCTGTCGGATAGAAGCAAATACCTTTCTTTCCTTGCTCATTTGAATGAATGTGGCATCTTGAGTCACACCACATCGTGTAGGGGCAGGGTTGGTGCTTTTTGTGTTACCAAAAAACCAAAAGAGGTCAATGGGAAGTTTGTAGAAAGACAGAGGCTCATACTGGACTGCAGGCAGGTCAACCTTGCTTTTAGAGAACCGCCCAAATGTGAGCTCGGCAGTTTAGCTGCATTGTGCGAGGTGGAGCTGAAGGATGGTGAGAGACTTTTCTGCGGTGGGTCGGATATTCAGGACTGCTTTTATGCTGCTAAGATTTCCGCAGAGCTCTCCAATTTCTTTTGTCTTTGCCATGATCTCTCTCCAGATGAAGCACGTTTTGTTTGGGGTGATGATTTTCCTTTCCCTTCGAACCGCTCTTCGGTGTCTCCATGTATCAATGTGCTACCTATGGGTTTTAGCTGGAGTTTTTTCCTCATCCAAAAGTTGCACGAGCAGTCTGCATTGAGATCTTTGGGGGTGGGTCGTGATCGTCTTATTTTGGATGGCTATCCAGCACCAGTTTTGAGCCGTGATGATGCAGTTGCAATGCCTTATTGCGACAATGTGCACAGCTTGTCTCTGTCCAGGACTGCAGCTGATGATAGCCTTCAGCGAATGGAGGACGATTTAGAAGGGATTGGTTTTTCGTTGCATGAGCAGGTTTCATCCACGGATTTCTTTCAAACTTTGGGTGGAATAGTAGATGGTGGCACTGGTCAGATTCGTGCTACTCCAACTAGGGCATGGAACATCCTACTTGGCTTTGAGGAGGCCTTGGTTAGCAAAGTTAACTGGCAGTTTATGCAAAAGCTTTTGGGGCACGCTATGACATTGTGTGTTCTTAACAGGGCTGGCATGTCAGTTTTTAGGGCTCTCTACGATTTTGTGGAGCGAGCTGAGCAACCACGGTTTTTGAATAAGCTGGAGAGACGGGAAGTGAAAATATTTATTGGGCTAGTTCCTTTGTTGGTTGGAGAGCTTCGTCGCACTTGGTCATCCACTATCCATTGCTCTGATGCCAGTCCAGAAGGGTATGGCATTTGCAAGAGAGAGCTTCCTGAATCAGATGTCCGTGAATTGGGATCTTGGCAGGATCGATGGCGCTTCAAGCATTTGGATCCTGCAGAATGGCGCCCAAGGCAGCGCTATGCAGGACAGGATGTGTTGGGGGATCTACGCACTGCACGCAGTTTTCCTATTAGTAGCACTGTTGAGGATTTATATTCTTACAACAACAACTTCCCTGAAGTCCCCGAAGAGTACACTAAACCTGAAGACTGGTCGACTGTGCTCATGGGTCGTTGGCGTAACACTAAAGAGCATATCACTGCAAAGGAGGGTCATTCACTGGTTTTGGTAGCTAGGCATCTTTGTCGTTCAGTTCGCAATCGCAACAAGAGGCACCTGGTTTTGATTGATAGCTTTGCTCTTAGCATGACTATGTGCAAGGGTAGAGCAACCAATTTTGGTATGCTTCGGACGGCTCAAAAGGTGGCCGCGCTTAGCCTGGCAGGTGGTTTTACCCTGCGCACTAGATGGGTTCCCTCTGAACACAATGTGGCGGACGGGCCATCAAGGGGTCAGATCCAGCCGGGTCCTTACTCCAAGCAGTTCATCCAAGGGTCGCGCCTCCGCACCGAAGCCGAAGCGTGTGCTGAGAGGGGAGAGACTGGCGAAGAGTTCCCCGGTCAAAGCTCGATCCTTGCAGAACCCAGCTGTTGTGGAGAACAAGAAGGAGCCCTCGTTGAAAAGGACCCTGAATGGCACCACAGCCAAGAACATGCAACCAATGAAGAGACGGAGGAGGAGCCTGCAGGCAGTGGATGGGCTGACTCAAGAGGCCAACGACTTAGCAGCTCGCAGCGGACTCAGCCGACTGGAGAGAAGGTCGGTTTCAAAGGTGGTAGAGAATCAGTACGCCATCCATTACGAGAGGTTCAGAGCCTTTTGCCGGGATTCCGGAGTGGAACAACCAGCAGACTGTCAGTTGGACTCATTGCTGACAGACTTTCTGGATCACATCTTTTTGGAAGGGCGTCATGTAGCAGACGGAGAAAAAACTATGGCAAGTGTAGAGTACCATCACCACAAAGTGAGAGGAAACCTCCTTCGCACTCGAAGGGCTCTGAGAGGCTGGCGCAAGGAAGCGCCTCCCCAGAGTCGAGTTCCCATGCCCATGTTGCTGGCGTATGGTCTTGCCATGGCCTTAATGAGTCGCAGCCAAAAAGAAATGGCAGTGAAAGTCATCCTGGACTTCGACACATATATGCGTCCGGGAGAGAGCATCGACCTGAAGAACAAGCACTTGGTCAGGCCGGTGAAGGGAGCCGGTCCCCAGTTTCGATGGCATTCCATCATTGTGAGAGACTTCGACGAGAAACAGCCCGACAAAGTGGGGGTTTTCGACAACACCATAGCTCTGAATTCAGCCGACAGAATCTGGATAGGAGATGTGATTTCAACCATGATGAAGGGCAAGGACAAGGAGGCGAAGATCTTCAGTTTTTCCATGGAGGAGTTTCGCAAACAGTTTGGAGAAGTGTCAAAGATTCTAGGGATTCCCGGTCTCCACCCTTACCAACTCAGACATGGAGGGGCAGCTCACGACCTGGCCAGCAAAGCCAGGGACCACGCCCAGGTCAAGGCCAGGGGCAGATGGAGCACAGACCAGAGTGTGAGGCGTTACACCAAGACTGGAAAGATTCAGACTCTTCTAGGACAGTTGTCAAAAGGAAGTCTGGAGTACTGTCGTTGGTCTCAGCGAAATCTGAAGTCAGTGATGAGCGGCCGCATGCAGCCAAAGAGGCTGTGACACCTCCTTGGGAAATAGATGTTTTCACCCTAACCGATCTTCCTGCACACTTTGCCTTAGAGATTTTTGCTGGCACAGCTCGCGTCTGCAGAGAGATCAACAAGTTGGGCATTGTTTGTTTTCCTATTGATGTGTGTTTGTTTCAGCACCATAATGTCCTGAACACGAATATCGAGCACAAGATCTTCAATTGGATTCGATCGGGTCGGGTGGTTTTCGTTTGGTGTGGCATGCCCTGCACTTCCCTTTCCAGAGCGAGAAAGTGGGATGGTTTAGGTCCTGGTCCTCTTCGTTCAGAACATTATCTATGGGGATTACCTGGTTTGACTTATGCTGACCATCGTAAGGTTACCGTTGGAAACTTATTGCTGCGGTGGAGTGTTCGAATGTTTCGTCTATGTATTCAACATCATGTTCCCATTGTCCTGGAGAACCCGTACTCTAGCATGGCCTGGGAGCTTCCACCTATGCGTAGATTGATGAGCACTCCTGGTTTGCATGGCGTTTCTTTGGATTATTGTCAGTTTGGAGAACTTTGGAAAAAACCTACCTACTTGATCTACTATAACATTGACATATCTGATTTGGAAAAGCAATGCCACTCCCATAGAGGTTGTTGCAGTAGAACCAAACGGCCACACATTCCGCTGGTAGGAGTCGATGCTGATGGCCTCTTCATGACTCTGAAGGCGCAACCATATCCTTGGGCTATGTGCAGTCAGCTAGCTAAATGTGTGGCCAAGGCCCTGAGGGATCAGGGGTTGGGGGTCAGGCCATTTTGAAGGCCATTACCCAGCTCAAACGAGCATGAGTCCTTTGGCAAGCAACATAGCAGCAGCTATTCTGGCCACTTGGAAAAGGATGCTTGGGAGAGTGCTGAGGACATTCGTTCTGCTTGCAGGTTTTTGTCCGGGGCCTTCGAACCAGGTGACCGAATGTGGCCGTCTTCAACCTCAAGGCATCTTAGTGGGCCACCACCGCCCCAGCCACCTACCTTTCCATTCATTCTATTTAACTCTACCAAAGGGGGTCAGGCCATTTTGAAGGCCATTACCCAGCTCAAACGAGCATGAGTCCTTTGGCAAGCAACATAGCAGCAGCTATTCTGGCCACTTGGAAAAGGATGCTTGGGAGAGTGCTGAGGACATATATATATATTGTGTATATCATATATATATCATGTATATCATGTATATCATGGATTATCATGAGAATAAAATTGATGTCTGATGAAATTGAGTTGAGTTGTCGCAGAAGGGATGTTGATTCGCTGAAAACATGAGTCGCGGAAGGGGTTGCTTCAGCGTGCCATAAAATGGTGGACACACGCAATGCGGTGTTGAAACTCTTCGGTCGCCGTCGGTCTCCAGGGGAGGCACAATGACTGCTTCTCAATTGAGAACTTGTAGATTGGTTGAGGTCTCCCGGCTCATCGATTTGTAACTGGGAGGATTTTTGACATTGCTGGCATTGCTGACTGGTTCATGCATTGCTGATTGGTTCATCTTATTGTCTAGCTGCCAAGTGCCGGTACCAAGTCAGTGCTTCGATTCGATCACTGCCAGCAGTTGTTCTCTGTTCCGGAGCCCTTGCGCACAGCAAAGGGCATACCCTGGCTTGGCAGAGAGAAAACAACGATCCTCCGGCACTTTTTGATCCAAAGTTAAATCCAAAAAATCCAAAGCCGCCCATTCGACTGCCCATTTGACCAGGTTTCAACTCTTCATTTGACAAAGTCGACATCTTTGAAATCTTTGCACTCTGATACTGTTAATGTGGAATGCGATTCAAGCTATTGCGGCTTAGGCGATTGCAAGGATAAATGCCTTCAACTCAATATAACTCAATGTTTTTGCGCAGACTTGGGGCACTTTGCCAGGTAGTGACGTCGCAATTTCAAGTGCTGGAGCAGTCATTGCTTAGATTTTCTAGAAAACATGTATATTTGCAGAACATTAGCCAATTGTCCTTTCTATGAATCTATATTGTACATCATAGATAGGATCAACATGGATAAACTTAAAAAGTCACCGCCTTGTGAGTCTCCAAAGCCATACTATGTGCAGACCTAGGGAAGAGGATAGCGAGGATAGGCCACACTTTTGTGCCCATTGGCTTGGGCAATGGCTGCAGAGGACTTCAAGAGCCAGCTCTTGGCTCCTCGGTCTGACATGGTCTGACGGTGTTTTTCTGGGTACAACTGGAAAAACTCCTGGATTGCTATGTCGAAATTGTGGGACACCTTCACCTTCTCAGTCTGCTGCATAAAAAACATCTTTAAACTTTAAACATTGTCCACTGTACCTTTCAACAAAACATTCTGTTTTGCCAGGGAATTCTGCATTCAGCTGCTTCGGAGGCTCCGGGCAAACCTAAAACCACACTAAAAACGGCTGGATGTCAATCCCCTAATGGCCTTGGTTCAGGTGCGTGAATTCTTATCATTCATCTAGATGTTTGGATGTTCATTGTAGTACGCTTGATATCACTTCGTATATCTTGGTCATGGTGCACATCATGCTTAGAATCCAGTTGCTGATGGATTATACCATATACTCATGATTCGTTGCGGAGGGAGGTCTCTGCACTGTTGCTATAGATCCATTTATGATCCATTTGTTTCCATTTGCAACAAATTTAATGGCAATCTTCAGCCAGGTTTTTCAGCTCCGACCTTGGAACATCAGTGGACAAATTCGGAAAACTCAGCCAGGTCACTCTGGCCTCCCACCAGGCCAGGTGTGACGAAACTGGCGAGTCTCCATTTTTCTAAAAATCGCAGGATTTAGCAAAGAAAATTCGGAAGGGATGTCCATTTTGATGGGGCTTCGCCATAGGATTTACCAAGATACTATGGGAATTACAGGGATTTTTGACGATTTTTGCCATGTTCTACTATGATTTACCCTAAAGCATGGATTTTTTTTGGGGGGCTGCCTGCCAGGCATGGGTGGGCGAGATCCTGGCAGCCTTGAAGGCGGAAGGTGAAGAGATCCACGTGCCTCAGGACCTGATTACACAGAATTTTAGCTGGTCCCAAGCGATAAGATAATCATATAATATCATATATTATCACTTGATCATTTTATCTTTATATGGTAAAATTTGGTATATATTATATTGTCGATATATGATATTTCAATTATAATATATATATATTGTATATATATTATAGATTTTCCTTTATAGATATTTATATGGTAATCATGATGATCTTTACTTTGATGGATGATAACTAGTGACAATCCCCGCATTTTTTGAAGTAACATGTTCGGTAACACTTGATTTGGATGGGTGATAATCCCCAACATTTTCACCGAAACATATGATACAATAAAAATTGCTTAGATGTTTACCACGGATCTTTTACTGCACCGTTGCGTCACATGAGTAACCCCTCCAAAAAGTTAACCGTTAGAACACCATGATGGAGTTTGGGCCACTATTTTGAGCAACGTCGTTGAAAAAAACAGGTGCTATCTTTTTAAGGGGCTTGCGAAAAATGATGATTTTTCTCCAGTCGGATCAAGTTTCTGGGTGATGAACATCATGAACATCATGAACATCCCTGATTTTTATGGATCATATGGATCCAAAATCATGGTGTTGTAGCTTTTGAATCATCCTCGTATGCTCCAATATGCGGATCATTCTCCTGTCCGAATTGTCTCCGAAAATAAAATTCAGAGAAGTTGAAGAACATTTTTCCAGTGTTTTTTTTTCCCTTGTATTTGGAAAGTCTAGTACTTCTGTGTTCGGCAGAGCTATCTGCACCAGCCTGTGCTTTCCTTTAAGAGGCATGGAACTGTTGGTGGCTCTGCTGAATGGTTTGTTAAAATAAACTCTTGCCCTTTTCGAATGAAACATGGCAATGGCGGCAATGGGAAATCCCCAAAATGGAGGTCCCGATGGTGGCAAAGTCATAGGTCATGTATACACAATGTTGCCAGAGTGGAACATGGTACCGATTGCCATTCTTCAGTTTTTCAACTCCATGTTCAAGAAAGGTCTCCAATTTCATGCCTGTTCACTATGTGTTTTTGCAGTTTTAGTGGGCAAGACTTGGCAAGACAATTGGGGAAGCATCCATTCGTTGAATTCGCTGATTTTTTCCTCCAGGACTTTGCAGAGTCCCAAATTGAGTCTGCCAGGAGCGTTTGGACGAAGACAGGGTATGCAATTGTTCTAGAAAGGACTTGGAAATACTTGAAAGATGAAATGGCAACCATAGAATACTAGAAAGAGTAGATTGGTATGATGATCAATGAGTACTTTGTGTCCGGTTTGCAAATTGTTGAATCACATGCCTTCCCAGGATGAGTGGAATTCCCAGAACTGAATATCCACGGTGGCAGTTTTGGACATTGCTTGACTCGGAAAGGCTGCTGTTCCTGGCTTGCGGATTGGAAGACGAAGGCGACACCTTCAGGCGAGTCACACAAATTATCATTGGGATGCATCGTTCAGAGCCATGGTACCATGGTACCATGGTAAGACATGGTGGATGCCCCAAAAAACACGGTTGCTGTGTGCTGTGCAAGACCAGGTTGCCTGCGGAGGGTCAAGAAGTGCCACTGGCTACAGCGTTTCTGGCAGAATATGCTGCTCAATTAGCCTGCAGCCCAGTTCCAAACTACGACCAGTTGTGCGCCATTTGGTGGCCAGTTCGTTAGCGAAGTTGGTTTATAACTCGAATAACTTGGGTTTATGGTTAATATATCTATATATTTTCTATAGGTTTCCAATATGGTTTATAAACATTTATAAACTAGCATATAACTGGGGCTGCACCACCTTTTTAGGGGGTGATGCTGGGGTTGATGTCTTTTTGGAACCGCCATGCCGGAATTGAACGACGGCTTGGGTTGTCGCTGATCGGCTTGAAGAATTGGATGAGTTGACTTATCTGAAGCCAAGCTGCATTCTGAAGGACTCTTGGCTCAGAATTGGGCGCACGTGATGCTTATGAAATAGCTGACAGCTATACTATTGAATAGCACGCTGATAAAAATCAGCATTGCTGGCAAGCCAAAAAAAAGCAGTTGGTCGTTTGGGATGTCAGATATTTGGATAGCACCGACCAGGAAAATTGGACAAAACAAGTCCGATCTCCCCAACATCATCTTTTTGTGGCGATCGGATCCCGCAAGGATTTTCCACAGTGCTGTTGCAGAAAATTTCATATTTGGCGTTTAACGGGTCCAACATGGTTTTATAGTGATCCCCCAATCTTCGATAAATTTCGATAGATTTTAGTGCTACAACCGAAATTGAAGGTCCTCATGGGCCCGTGAATAGCGCCCTAGAACTGATGGGCTCTCGTCGAATTGGCAGGCAGACTTGTTGATGCCCCCCATTTGTTGACCCTTTTTTAGTGTGTTCCATACCCCCGAAATTGAGCCGAGTTTACTGCTAGAAACCCACCCAAATCTTTCAAACAAGGGGGGCGAACAGAGACATACAAAGACCATGAGCTATCTTCATGTGGAACACATATGGGGCAAAAGATGAAGCTTCACGAAAGTCACGAAAGCCTGCAGGTTTTTTCTCAGCGGAGTGTGTCTCCTAGCCCGGAGGCCCTGGTCATAGGCTGTTCACCCTGGGCCTTGAGCCAGAACCCATTCAGAAACAGAAACAACATCTACCTTCGGGTGTTTTGCAGTAACATAGCTATTGAAAATGGAGGAAACATGGTCCGTTGATTTGTGGTTGGTTTATCATGATTTACCTCTCAAAATGGTGATTTTCCATAGTTAACCAACCATGATTTACCATGATTTTCCATAGTGGTAGCTATGTTAGTTGACCAGAGACCAGAGGGTAACCAGAATGATCGCCGATGAGGCTGTGCATATCTCACCCTGCTGGCTTTTCCCTCGGCGCAATGTCTTGTCGGAACCTGAGATTTGTCGATCATAAAAAACCACGTAGGTGATAACTGTAACTATAACACCATTCGCACCCATAAAAACTGCAAGTTGCGGGGTTCGTGTAAAGTAGCAAAATTTGATGAGCACTTGAAGGGAGGAACAGGTTCCTTTTGCCGCAATGACCATGTTCGGATTTACTGTAAGATCCAAAAAAATGTGCTGTGTTCCTACTGGCTCTAGCCTCCAAGTCTATGAAAGCCATGGCGGCATGGACATCTAGTGGGGATGGATCAAGATACTTATGATACTTATGATGTTTTTCACACAATTTGAAGGGCGAGCTATTTTTTTATCGGGCCGATTCACCGTGGCTTTTCACATGTCAATTGAGATGTCAATTGACATTTGAGATGTCAATTGACCCCATAGCCATCATAGTCCCTATCAAGAAACAGCGAAAAACCACGTCATCTCAGATGGGTAGATTCGGGATGATTCGGGTAGATGGGTGTATGTCGCCTGTGATGGCTTCAGGCTACCACTTCTGGCTGCCCCTTGGCCCAGCCATGCTGAGGCGAGATCTATTTCAACGATCTGAAACCAGCTGGTGACCACCTGCCAAAGGGCTGTTTTGTGATAATATACCTGTAAACCTGGGTAACTATCGTATGAAAATCTATGAAACGGGCTGGATATCAATGGATGATGATGGGGTAGGTATGGCTAGGTCATCCAGGTTTCTTCCTTTGGAAATCCCAATTCTTTGGTCTGATTCTACTGGTTGTAGCATCCCTGGCATCGGATCGTTGACCAGGTGAGACCTGATGGCTTCAGCTACGAAACTCTGGTTCCGGGCAGCACCGGAACGGAGCTGCGGGACGGCCCGCCCAAGAAATATGCCAAGATTTGGTTGAAGTCCGGGGCTCCCAGGTGGATCTCAGGGCCATTTGAGGGATTTTGAGGGTATTGATCTGGATTTTTTAGCTGGCTTCATGGGATGCTGCTATTGTTGCTATACCTGAAAACCAGCCGCTGTTTTTGCAAGTCTGGTTTCGCTCAATTTATTTTCTAAAGCAATTTCCAGCATCACCCCTGGGATATTCCAGCCTGGTCATAGCCATGGTTTCAGCTGGGATAGGATCATCAGTCCAGCCTGGAAGCTACTGAGGTTTGTGGGACATCTCAACAACTTTGAGGGTCCAGTCTTCGACTCCTCCAGTCTAAGAGGTGCCCGACGTCCTGCCAAGAAGGAGATGCTGGAGCTGACGATTCCCGGATATTCCCGGATGGGATGCTGGGAAAACTTCTTGGTTGAACCCCCAATCACATCCCAAATTTATCAAATCCGAAATTTGGGTTTTTCAGTAGAAAAACTATGAAAAACTCGAATGTCTGTATTTGTAGGATTGAGAAGCCCGTAGGCCGTAGGTGATTTTTTTTGGAGACCTTCACCTGTCTCAGCCGGGCTTCCGCAACGCGGAGGATTACGTGGAAATTACGGTGGACCTGGACGACAGTTTTGGTCCTGCTATGTGGGAGGCTGGGATCTCTTGCAGAACACATCAAACATGCAAGTCATTCACACCATAAAAACATCGGAAAATCAATTGAAAATCATGAGAAACTATGGGAAATCCCCTTAGGAAGTGGAGGTTTTCCTGTATCTGGGGGAAAATTCAACAAAAACCACCTGCCCACAGCGTGGGAGGCAGTGCATCGCATGAAGGTAGGAGAGAAGGCCTTTTTTGCACCAGCTGGGCGGGTTGGGTAAATCACCATGAACACAGAATTGATTCATATTGTTCCAATGATTTTCACTGGTTTTCACTGGTTTTGGGGTGCAAATACAATGCAAATCCCAACTTCTGGTTGACATGGCCATTTGTTGTGTAGATCATGCAACATGGGTGACCCATGCTCTGACAGGGGAGGTTTGTGCAGCCCCCCAACTTGAGTTTCGGTGAAGGGCAGATGGCCATAGAAGGACTGTGGGCTGGGATGAATGTGGTGAGTGAAGGTGGCAAAATGACATCCACCAAAACATTCACAGATACTGTACCTACGTATACCTTGTTTCAAGAAGTACCATGGAAGTGGTTTATAAGAAGTATAAGAACATATTCTGAGCACTCTCAGGTGCATATTCAGAGCACTATCAGGAAAATAACAGGAAAAGGAATGGGTACAAAATCTTGCAACATACATTGCAACATACATTGCAAACATTGCAACTCTCATGTCAAGTTCATGCGACATGGATTTGTCCAGCTCCAGGAGATGAAGATGCGGAGGTGAAAGTGATTCCAGCGGGATCCACGCTGTTCTACGAAGTCGAGTTGGTCAGAATCATCCGGCCCTAGGAAAAAAAAGGGTCTCACTGCGCTTTTTCTTGGCGAAAGCTTTGGAAAGTAGCAAGAACGGGGGTGGCTCTTAAAAAAAAATCATGGAATGGTTTTAAGAACCAAATCAAGTCAGATGTTAATAATAGTTCATATATGAAATTTCAGCTTATACTGTCATATATGGGAATTATTGTTGTCAATAATAGTTCATATATGAGGAAAAAAAACAACTTCCCAGAAATTTCCATCAGCTTTGAGGTCCACTTTTGGGGGCACAGCCCTTCGATCTTGAGCCCCAAGAAGTGAGGCCAAAGAAGGCACTCCGCAGTCCAGACCCGAGGAAGGCGGGGTGGTTTTTTGGTGGTTGAAAACAACCAATTCGTGGCCGAAAAACCGTTGGGATCTTACGGAGAACATGTTTTGACATTCCTGGTTGGTGCTTTGGAACATTTTGGAACCACGGAATTTTATGACATGACTTTCCCATCATATTGGGAATGAAAAATCATCGCTGACTCACTCACTCCATCATTTTTCAGAGGGTTCAACCACCATATACGCCGTAGACCAGAGACTCTGAGATGTTGGCTGAATGACTGGAGAGTTGAATGACTGAGATCATATCAACCAGCAATGGGCCAATGGGGGACCATCATCAATAGTAGTGCTGTCTTTTGGGATGGTGCGCAAGCGTGCCAACTCACCGTGAAATTTAGACCACACCAGTTTTTATGTGGGTAAAACACCATATATAATAAGCATTAATAAACCATCCCCCAGTCATCACCATTTTTATAGGTGGTAAATATAAACCATTCCCAATCATGGGTGGTAAAAATGACATTGTTACCCACATTACTTGGGGTTTCAGATTTCTGTTTGAAACATGTGGTGTTTTTCTATCATGACCATGATGAATCATCAACCCACTGCAGGCCTGGAAGAAGTTCCAGCAGATGCCAAGGACTGGAGGTTTCCAAAATTATCCAAATCCGATAAAACATTATTTCAATCCCATAAAAGAAATTGTCTAAAGGTCTAAGTGTTTGGAGTTGTTAGGGTTTATAGGAGTTTTCCCAAATTTGATTGTAGAATTGTTGGGAAAAAAAGAAGAACACTGGTTCAAGAAAACCGTTTTCCCTATGAACGATGTCATCCCACTCCCGCGCGGCTTGGACGCTGGAGGATGTCAACATTTCATGGCGGAGCGAAGCTTTGGCGGAGATGCTGTCAAAGACATGGCAGGAGCGCGGGGGGATAGCAGCAACTTGAATCAAGTGATATCAAGTGACACAAGTGGTTCTTTCAAAAAGCTCAAAATGCTCAAAGTTCCATAATGTTCCACCCTGTTCAGGGCCCCAGCTGATTCCAAGCCGTGGTTCTTTCCAGCCACTCAGGAGGAGGAAGCCCGAAAAGCTCATCCTAGAGCAGGGTCTCGGTTGACGCGAGAGATGATGCTCCAATTGGGAGCAGCTGATCTGGAAAGGGTTACTGGTGGAGGTGGATGAAGCTGGCTTTTTTAAGGCTACTCCAACCTCTGACAGGTGAATCATATCCACAAAAACCCTGGATTTTTGTGATTTTACGAATTGATTGATATGTGCGTTTTGCCTAAATAGATACCCTTGTATTTGGGGTAATGGGAGCGACTCTGACATTGCCACCTCAGTTATGGCAACTTTGGGGAAGATGGGACCTATTTTATCCATTTTTAATCCTATTCTCAGACAAACCCGCGCCAAGGTCATCACAGGGGCAATCTACTTATATACCCTATATATACCTTACTGTATATAGCCCATAAAAAAGGAATCCCTAATTAATGATGATGGGATGACCATGAAAATAGAATTTCTATAGCATGTTTTCTGGAGATCAATGGCTGCTTTGGGAAGAATCCCTCAAATCTATTGAACCAACAAATTCAACCAAATTCAACAAATATGGGGATTTGAGGAACAAACAATGGTCAACAGGGTGACTGCATTGCGAGATTCATTGGCTCACCACCGCAACATGGGAATGCGCGGTTGAACGCGTCATGTTTGATCATTTTCGTGGTACCAATTTGTTTCGGGGATGTGTCAGAGTCGTTACTGCTTCATGAACCAGCAAAGGATTGTGAGGGTTCAATCCCTGATTTGCTGTAGCGCTTGAAGTGGTGCTTGAAGATCTGCAGTTTGTTTTTTGCAGATGAATAGCAAGGGTGCATTTTACAAGAGAAGCTTCCAGCCGACTGATTTGGCAAGCAAGTCATGATGAATCACCATAGCGATGTTTATTTCTCACAGCTATGGAACATCACCCATTTCAATCTGGTTATGACTAACATAGCCATGGAAAATCCACCCATTTTTAATAGGTAAACCCAGGTAAACCATCTATTTCTATGTGCAATTTTCCATAGCCGATGTCAAATTCCCATTGGGAGAAGGCAGTCGATGAATTCTCCCTCGCGCGAGCCTCGAAGGGTTGCCTGGTTGCCTAGGCCGCATTTGAACGGCAACCATTTGGCAGCGATTCTTGTGCCATCCACAGTCCGAGACCCAGCCTGGTCATGACCAAAGAAAAACATGTATGGAGATGCACTTTATTTATAAATCACTATTTGGATCAAGAAGGGAATATTTCAATATATTTCATGGATCCAAAATGATCCAAATCATTGTAAATCCATTCTGATTGGATTTTATTTGGATTGTAAACCATGGATTTACTAATAGATTGAAATAAATCCAGTCTAACAACGGAATATTCCATGTAATTTCTTTAATACATTGGGCATCGGCGCCTGAATTTCAGACAGTGGTTATGCAAATGGTGATTGATAACCAACATACCTAGCTATGCCTATCATTTGGTGACAAAACTCAAGTATGAAACACGGTCGAAACGCATTTTATCATATTTTACAATATTTTTTTAATAATATGTTATAATTTTGTAATATTTTATATTGATATATGGTATCCCCATGATATCCAGTGGTATCCCATGATGATTTTCATGTCCCAGCTATACCAACGGTAGCTACTGGGAGGACCATCCCTTGGCTCGAAACATGTGTAGCTGGTGGGCTGACTCACCCAGTTCCAAGTGAAGTAGGATGATCCAAACCAAGTAAACCATGGTCTTTCATTGTCCCACTATTGTCCCACTATTATCCCATTGTATGCTCCTTATATATAATATATATATAATTTTTAAAGATATATATATATCATATTAATTATATATATCATATTAATTATATATATATATATCATATTAATTATATATATATATATATAATATCCAGGGGCTGACCTTCTGATCGCAGGTCTCAACAACTTGCTGCAGCCAAAGCGGAGCTCAGAAGAAGCCGCTGCCAAGTTGCAAGAGGCTTTGCAGGCGGCTGCCAAGGCGGGAGAACAACCCCCTGGGGGGATCAAAGAATTCATGAGGGGAACATGGGGAAACTATGTGCAAACCAGAGGTGAAAGAAAGACACATGTGCGCATGTTCGCAAATGTCATGGACAAGTTGAGGATAATCGGAGAGTTGAGGAGTTCAAACTGTGACTGCGATTGGTTACTCCATGTTACTCCTGTACACCAATCGCATGCAACCTGTACTCCAGTGGTTTTCAAGTTCCTGAGGCAGTTGACCAACAGATTATCCTTTTCAGTGCCAGGATGAACAAAATGAGGAGAAGGAGACTGGAATTTCGACTGGCATGGCTTACAGTCATTGGTGGGATATGAAAAAATGGATGTTTCAATGGTCTATTTAGTGTATTTAGTCTGCTGGGGATCACTATGGATCACTGATCATGACCTAGATCATCTCCAAATCCCATGATTTCTGGTGGTTCACGTTCCGTCTCTTGTCACTGCAATTCCAACAGACCTGTTGCTTCAAGAGCCATTTGAATGGTTTTGAAAATATCCCCATGAATGTGTATACATACCTTGCATAGCTAGAATATCCTATGATATCCTAGATGATATCCTAGATGTCCATGGAGGGAACTGATGTGTACTTCAGGAGTCGTGGGTTTCAACCACTGGAGTGGTGGGTCCTTTTTCCATGGCTACCCTTCGTGCGGCTGAAAGCGAGTCGCGGGAAGAGGTGACGTGGCTGTGGAAGTTTCACTACAACGATGAAGAATTCAGCATTTATTTGGGTATGGATCAATGCCTATTAATACCATTTTTAGGGGGATGAACATCCATTTACCAGCTATTTTGATGTTCACCAGGGGTACAAGGTTTTGACACACTGCCATTTGTTGTTCAAAGATCCAGGCAGGATGTCATGATGAGTTATCCGATAAATCCTTTTTTTGGGGGGGCTTTTTATTATTTTTATTGGCTTTCTGATGGAATGTGATTCTTTGATGGAATGATATCCAACTCGATACTTCACGTCGACCATATGTCGACCTTGAAGATGCATCAGTGAAGCAATTTCCAAGCCCACGAGACCTCGTGGCCAATGTGCCCAATGGGTGGTTGATGAGGGGTAACCGGGTAAGTGTTTGTTGTAACCTGTTGGTCACCACCTCCCAGTGGCTTTGATGGCTTCGTCAAGCTCCAGGGATTTTTTTCATGGATCCATGGCTTTGTCTGAAAATCTTGGGAACACCCTTTAAGGTTTATCAATGGTTATCATATGTGGCTTTTCCAAAATTCCAAAATGGCCAATTTGTTTTTTCCCGGTATACCCAAAACTTTCCCCCATTTTGAAGGTAGGTAAACCGCCAGAGTATCTGCCGATCATCATGCCAGCCAGCCGCGTCAGGAAATGGCGTGTCGGGGCTTCGTCCCGCCCAAGGTGACGCAGCTGTCACTTCTACGTGCAGATAGTGGTCTCAGCTGGAAGGGAGCGGAGCAACTCGGCGCAGATCACCGTGGAGCTATAAAAGTCGAGGATTTCCATAGTCATGGGGGTACCCCCAGTTCTCATCCATTGATGGATTTTCATGGATTTTCCCTTTCTTTAGCTATCTAACCATTGGGGTACCCCCATTTATGGAAAGCCAAACATATTTGCTCATCAGTTTGGGTTGTAGAGTACCAAGATTATACATGCAAAACATAGTTTGCAAGCTTTCACTTTGTAAACACTTGGGTTATTTTTTAGGGCAGTCTTAGATGAAGCACGTGAAGAAACTTCCGGACCAACAAAAATCACTTCGCTCCAGGCAGCGCACTGGGATGTTCGACGTGGAAGCGGTGAAGTTGGCAGCCAGATCAAATGGATATGAGGATGGGACTTGCGAACAAAAAAACATCGCTGATCACGGTTCAAAAGCTTCAAAACAAAGACCCAAGATGAGTTTTCTTCAACATCACGAGAAATCACGAGAAATCCTTCTTTTGGATGTGTGTCATGCGTCTTGATGTTTGTCCAGAGGTCCATATTGTGGCGCTACTCAACCACGCCATGTTGGACGGTATCAGCCATTTGCAGCTGTTCAGATGTTGCCACGCAGGTCATTGATGTGGAGCCCAAACCCTTGTGGCAGGAGTCAGAGGTGCGGCATGGCAGCAAAGATACGCATGGAAGCCTCCACAATTCTCATCATCAACTTTTTTCAATGAAACTGGATTGACCGGTGGGTTATGTAAGTCGGTTTATTTTTGTTACCACACATTGGAAAAATAGATAAAAATAGTAGCTCTTTTCAGTATTTGTTTTGGCTGGGTATCGCCATGAAAAGCCTCATTTCTTGGGTCGGATGAAAAATTCGCCAGGTGTCTTCCTACTTGTCAGCTGCGAAAGATCTGAAAGAGCGATGGTTTCGTGGCTTTTTGGTCCATGAGCGCATCCCTGGAAGTTGCTTGGACGAAAAAAATCGTGGCGTCGTTGTATGTCTAAGGGGCCCAGTGAGACGTTTGAAAGACTCGGTTTTTTCTGGATTTTGAATATTTGAATATCTGCAGCTCTTTTTCAGATTGACTTTCCAGCTCAACTTAAATTCAACAAGCCCAGCCAAAAAAACAATAATTAATTACATCAAGTCATCATCAAAGCAGGATTTTTTCCTCCAGGTTTTTTCCTCCAGTTTTTTTTCCTCCTCAGGAGCGATGCATTACTATTCCATCCTCTACTGGCCATCTGAGCCATCTGAGACCGAGACCAGCGAGTCCTGGATGATTTTGGACTCTTTGGATCGAGATGACTCTCCCAGGAATCGCCTCTTGACGACTGAGGATGTCATCAGTCTCCATGATCAGATGCTCGGTGGTCAGGGAACAGGGTCACTAAAAATGGCTGATTTTCCAGTACCCTCTGGTTATGTGAAAATAGCTATTGAAAATGACCATTTATAGTGGATTTTCCCATTCATCATGGTGATTTTCCATAGCTATGCTAAATTACCAGAGGGTAATCTTTGAGGGTTAAAACAACTTACCCTCTGGTAAACATACAAAAAACTATATGGAAAATCCACCCATTTTTTAAGTTACGTAAACCCAGGTAAACCATCTATTTCTATCTATGGGCCATGGCTTCCAGTTCGCAAACTGTTGGTACATCACCAGAGGGTAACTCTCCGGAGAGTCATTCTGGTGACTGGAACAATGGCGAAGGGTACAGGTGCTTTTTCATTGCTTCTTCGTGTGCAAAAACAACATACATCAACATACCAATCTCACAAAAGCTTCCAATTCTAGGCCCTACTAGGAACAATATGGGTATGGATCAATACCTATTAATACCATTTTTAGGGGGATGAACATCCATTTACCAGCTATTTTGATGTGAACTACAGGGGTATAAGGTTTTGACACACTGCCCTATGTGTGTTTTTTTTTTTGATCAGTGCTTTGTTTCGAGGAACGGCGAGTTCTTCAGATCCTGGCTGTTGCGGTGGTATCCTGTGGTGGACAGACATGCAGCAATCGAGAGCCTCCAGGCTGCGGTTTCCAGAGGCATGACCCAGGCCGGCTGAGTTGAAAAAGCTGAGATAAACTGAGGTGTAGAAAACAGAAACTCACTGTAGCTGACCAACAAAATCTATAAGAAATGTGGGATATCATGGGATATCCAAAAAACATGGAACCATATCATATAATAACCCAGATGCTCCATGTATAATATATTTACCTACAAAACTGGCTCGTTTATGGGGTAAATGTTGGTAAATATTCCATAATTTCCATACATGGAGCATAGAGCATATGGGTAACAATAACAATAATACCATCATATAGTTATCGCAGAAACCGGTGGATCAATTGTTGTTGAGTTTGCTGGCTCGACCAGGCTACCACAGAGGATGACAGGCGACCTGCCGAAGCCAACCTTTGGAGTCTGAGTTATTAAAGAAAGTGAACTCGGCAAAACAATCTGAGAGACATCTGAAGTAAGTAATTCTGAGATATTCTGATTCATCAGCTTTAGATTCTACAGCTGAAACTCATCAGTTTTTTTTTGGTGGCTATGACCGCACGATGACAAACATGCCCTATAGTGATTATTTATATGCCTGAGGATTGTACCATCGAAATTCAAAGTTTCGCCACGGTGGATGACGAATCTCTCATTCAATTCAAAGCCCAACTTAGTCTTATAGTATATTATAGTATATTTGTTAGTATTATAGTATATATTATACTTACTGTATATTATAGTATATTATAGTTTAACTTATAACTGAGTTACTGAAGTTAGAATTTCCATTTTACAATCCCCAAATTTTGATGTGCTGAAATCTCCATCTCCCAGCGCTTCTGCCAGTTCTCCCTTGAGCGAAGTCCACGCAGAAACCGAGCTGGATGCATGCCGTTGGAACGTGGCGCTGGCTGCGAGGCGCTTGCTGGAAGCCTCCAGGTGCCAGCCATGGCTGATCCAATGGTTCGGGCATTGCTCATGTGGGTTGGTCTGAAAATGTTGCGCAAAACCCTCAAATTTCTTGGTTAATCATGGTTAATCATCATTTTCCACCATTGAAATAACAATTTTGGGGGTATACTGCATTTCAGACACACCCATGAAAGGAATTGCCACCTTTTTGGGGTGTTGGGGTATGGGTTTCAATACCATTCATGTTGATTATTGGGTGTGTCATGGTTTACACACTGTAAATGGGTAATGGTCGGGTGAAAATGCTGATAAAATGAGGGAACATATACCCAACAGGATAGATGGATATGAACCACAAAGACCTCACGGAATATGGTGAAAGTTATACTTTGGTAATTTAACGTAGCGATTGAAAATGGCCCAGTCGAAATAGTTGATTTACCCATTAAACATGGTGATTTTCCACAGTTTTTTGTATGTTTACCAGAGGGTATACTTTGGTCAGATGATTGGTGTCAGACTCTGGCTTCGAGAAACCCGGCGTCGTTGAGAGCTGTGAATTCGGGACACACCCGTCGAAGTCGTGACAAGTCCAACGGTAGATGTGACATCTCCTAGTATCCGGTGGTATATAATATGATAATGTGGGGACCCTCTGCTTATTTAACATAGCCATGGAAAATGGCCCATTTATAGATGGTTTATTTACCTGGGTTTACCTATTAAAAATGGTGATTTTCCATGGCTATGTTAAATAACTATAAACCATTACCATTCCCAGTCATGGGTGGTAAAAATAACATTGTTTTACCCACATTAATGGGATTTAACCAACAACCATGGGAATTGGTCATGGGTTTATAATGATTTCATGTTTTACCCACATTACTCATGATACCCAAATCATCCTTGATCCCTAGTGCCAAGTCCTAGCGGCCCTAGCGGCCCTAGCGGCCCACGCTAGCGTCAGGCACGTCGGTCATGAGCTGCAAGTCCTTCAGTTGGTGGTCAGCGAAGAAGAGGTTCGGCACCACAAAAACCGCAGCTTGAGGAGGTTGCAAAAAGTGTCGCAGTGTAGCTTTTCCGTAGATTCTTTGATATTACAATTATTGTTTGGGGTGCCCAAATTCTAGAGAGTTTTTTTTTTCTGAGACAAGTGACCAGGTCCAAATTTAGGGATGTCTTCATGTTTTTTCTCCGCTAGGCTCGAGCCTCGCTAGAAGCCACGGAGTGGAACTTTGCTGAAGCAGTTCAACATCAATCGCAACGCTTGCTGAACCATGCCAAGGCATTCTGTGCATTTTCGTGGATCGATAATTTGGGTTGGCTGAAACCAGTGAAACCAGTTTTTTGTTGGCAGAAAGACTAAAGTTTGAAGCCAGATCATTTAGAGTATCTGCTATCATTGATGTGACTCTTGGAAACAAAGATGGTGGTGAATGATTTCCACCTTTTTTTCAGGAAGATCAGCTGATCAGCTGGTGGGTCCACTGGGTCGACGCTTTTCTATTCACGGCTCAGCCGTTGCAGGCTTCCTCGGAAGAGCCTGATACCCAGAGACATCAGATGACATCAAAATTGGCTCCAAAGGAAATCAGTAGAATTTCTCCAAGCTGCACCCACCATGGACATGCATGGACCGGAACCATGGCAAACAAAGTGGGAAGCTCTGGCTTTGCACACGTTGATTTTGCCACTTGAGGTCTTGTTTCACTTGTTTCAGGTGGGGTAGTATTTGTTCTTTCCGCCGATTTCATTAGTGCCATGTGCGGTCGCAAAACTTTTAGTGCGATCGCAAAGGCCCAGCTTAGCAGCGGTTTCAGCCTACGCAGCGCTCTCCTTGCACCTCACTTAAGAGAGAGGTACGGTAGGACTGAGAAAAGACACGGAACTACCAAAGTTCAGGAACCACATTGACCGGTCTTTCCAAAATTTCTTCCGCATCTCATTTTTCAGAACATCTTAAGCAGATCTCAGGACGGACTGGGACAGTCGCCGCTCAGCAGAACTGCTGCTGCTGCAAGAAAGGGCACAGGTGGCAGTTGGTGGTGATATCTCGCTATCTGCGGCAGCAGCTGCATTGAAAGAGAGCAGTTCTGTTCATCAGTTGGGACCTCGGTGTTCTCACTGGGATTTGTGGATGGGTTGAAGAAGTTGAAGATATGAACCACTGCTGGAAACTGGGTTTAATGTGGGTAATTCATGGTAATTCAATGTCATTTTTACCACCCATGACTGGGAATGGTTTATACCATCTATAAAACTGGTGATGACTGGGGGATGGTGCACTGGCATTGGGAATTACCATCTGGTTATGACTAACATAGCCATAGAAAATCACCATTTTTAATAGGTAAACCCAGTTGTTCACCATCTATAAATAGGCCATTTTCCATGGCTGATCAGTGGAGATTTGACAAAGTCACCGGCAGTTCACTTCCGTTGAAATACATTGAATCCAGGGTATTTAAGCCCCCGTGAAATCTCATCTATCACTTATCCTATAGTTCTATATAATTCCTATATAATTTCTATATATGTATATATACAGTATATACATTTATATATGTATATTATATATATACATTATATCATCCAGCTCCATTCCGTCTCCATTCCGTCAGACTGCAGGGCGCTGCTGATCATCCAATTGATCCATGAAATCAACAAGGACCAGGTCGACCAGGACCAGCAGAGGGACCAGTTTTCGATCGATGAGGCTGGAAACCAATCCAGCGGATCCGAATCGATCCATTTTGCTGACTTGAAGTTGTGTTGATGATGCCAGATAACCATATGATAAAACAACACAATGATGCCAGATGGATAAAATTATCAACAGTTTTGTTATAAATGTTTATAAATAAGTTGTTTTCGGCATCAAATGATGCTAGATATTATAAGATGTATAACCCATATGCTCCATGGAATATTGAATATTTAGCAACATTTACCCCATAAATGAGCCAGTTTTGTAGGTAAATATACATAGAGCATCTGGGTAAGTGGTATGTCATTAGCCTTTGGTTTCAGAATCACTCTAAAATGGAGATGGATAAATTTTGATATTAAAATGATTAAAAACCTGCTATAATATCACTCTCTGAAGGGGATGAACATCCACAAAGCCCAGCTATTTCGATGTGAGGATCGCCACATGAACCATCTGGCAGGCCTTCGCCGCGAGGTTGCTGCGGCATGCTGATGGGGAAGTGAGTACAGCAAGGCCGCGCGTGGCGGCTCTTAGGGCACTAAGATTACCAAGCTCTTGGTGGTTTTTGCCAAAAACGGGCCTAGAAAAAACATGAACAAACCACCAGATGTGTTCAGAAATATTTTATGACTGATGGTAAAGTAGAATCTTAGAACTAATATTCTCTGGTATTTTAATAATTATATTTATATTGGATATAATATATATATATATATCTGGTTGGTGGTTTGGAACATTTGTTATTTTCCATTTCATACATGGGATAGTCCTTCCCATTGACGAACTCCATGATTTTTCAGAGGGGTGGCTCAACCACCAACCAGAATAACTATAATCAATAATCATCCCATAATCATTGGATATATATATAATATGTTAATTGATCTCTGATAAAATCATCACAGAATTTCAGATGCCCCACAACGGTCAAATCCTGAGGCAGATGGCCCAAGTCCTTCGCCAATTCCCGAGTGTGCCATTGGCCATCTGTGCCGAGGTGCGCGGTGAACATCGGTGAACATCGGTGAACTCTCGGAAAATGTCATGGAAAACGATGGAAAATCATGGAAAACTTCGGTTTGATCATCACTTTCCTCATTTCTTTGGCTATTTTGAAGTAATTCTCCTGGTATATGCAGCATTTCTGGACCTTCACAGATAAAGAACTGCGGTTCAGGGACTATTTCAGCATCAGCTCTGTGGAAGGCCTTGAGAAGGGGTGAATCAGCAGCTGCTGCGTGCATGCTGCTGAAGGACTTTGAGGTGTGGTGAAACCAGACACCGGTGCAAACGTTGCAGAGAAGACTGGCTGTGAATTCATTGACTCTAAGGTATATGACTTAGTCGATTTAGTGCTTGGGTAGATTTTTTTATCAAAGAAAATCTGCACTCTTCACTGATGAATCTGGCCAGTGGTGCTTGGTAGAGCCAAAGTCAGTTCCGTGACAGGATCAGGTGTGCAGTTTGGTTTCCTCCTTGGCTACTCGAGTTTCCAGCACCAAAGGCACCTAAACAATGGGGTGCCACTGGTTAGGGGTTGTATCTTGGGCGATGTCAAGTGATGAATATCCGAAAAAAATTGCCCCCAATTCCTTAATGGAAAGCTATTGGTTTAGAGGATTTAGAGGCCCTTTGAGGCCCTTTGAGGCAATTGTGCAAGAGCTGCATATGTTTGAAGTTCTTCTCCTTGCTGATCCTATAGGACCATTCGGACTGGACAGGCAAAGAATCCGCATCCATTTTGACGACAGCAGAGTGTCAGGAGATCTCCAGGCTGCAGAGCTGCATTTCTGCGATGAAAAATGATTCGAAATCGCTTGGTTTGGAGAAAGTTTATACCCTGAAATCCATTGGTATCCATTGGTTTATCGTGGTTTATCCTCGTTTTATGAACAATTGGTCATTTTTGCGGCTACACCCTATAGGGCCTCGGTCACACCCTGCAGGTTGGCCTTGGAATCTGCAAGCTGGAACCCTGACGTAGCCTTTACGCTTGCGGAGAGCCATGCGTTGTCGTTGATTCAGGTCCAGTCACCAGACCTTTGAGATGTTTACTCCATCATTTGAATTGTTTAAGTCATGTTGATATATATATATATGATTATATATTATATATATATGATTATATATATATATGAGTATACTCATTCTGGCTTCTTACTCCAACAAAAACTGATATAGATGAGATATAATGATATATATATATATTTTAGCCAACTCATGAGTGTCTGCAGTATTTGAGTTCTCCGACACCCCAGGTGCGACGGGAAATTGCTCTATTGCTCCAAGCTGGTCGGAGCCAAGCTGTGGCAACTCTGCAATCTGAGGCCCGCGTTGGTTTGATAGATTGGTTTTAAAAAAACTGTTTGAGTTGGAAAGATAGCCAAGTTGGTTTATAACATTCATATACATTCATATACACTAATTATAACTAGGTGAATTCTTTATAGTTTATGGATGTTTCTGGTAGATATACCTATAGTTTTCATGGCTTTGTTTTTAGCAACAAACTTTTTCCTGGTGGTCCTCACCTTGGAGGGAGGCTGTCAATGGGTGAGAACTGATGAGTTTCCAGATGTCCACCGTCATTTTGAGTCACTGATTACCCTCTGGTAAATTAACAGTTGGACCCTGAATCCATAGCCTAGTTTTAATGGAAACTAATCTTCCAACCCCGATGACTGCCAGGGTCTATGTTAATTTACCAGAGGGTAACCGATTTACTATTTTGAACTTTGGGGAAATGATTTAAATGAACCATGGATTGTTGAAAATCTCTGGTTTTCGGTCTGCCAAGCGAAAATCTTGTGGATAACATTGGATAACTATTGTTGGACTCATCCCAGCTTCATTCTGTTGTGAAAATGGAGGATTTATCCATAGTTTTTCCCCAAAAAATAACCATCCAAATGATGAATAACCATAGAATAACCATAGAATAACCATCCAAATTATCCAAAAAATAACCATCCAAATTATCCCCAAAAATTCAGAAGGGACCTCCCTTCTGATTCTGTTCGGACAGGAGCCGGGGGAAGTCGCCACAGCGCTCTCTGCCCTGGATGCCATGAACGACCTTCAGAATCTGCCACCCTCAGTGCTTTTGGCGCAGCTTCAGGAGATGTTGGTTGAAAAAACCAGGGGAAGGATTACATGGGAAGGATTACATATTGAGATTCGTGGATTAAAAAAGGGGCAAAAAAAAAGAGAATTCCGAGAACTTTGGATCGCATTTGAGCCAGTTTTTCGTAACCATTTGGATCCATTCATGGTAAGTTGCTGAGCGAATAGAGTCATAGAGAGATAGGCTTTGGTGAATCCACTTGGATGATGCGATTTTTAGATACTGTCACACTTGCGTTTTTGTGTTTATATTGTTCCCATGCACATGGTAAACCCATGGTAAACCCATGGTAAACCCATGGTAAACCCATGGTAAACCCATGGTAAACCCAACAATCCCAGAGAAATGGTATGTTTACCATCCAAATTGGAGGTGATTTGTAGGTTTTTTTGTAGTTTTTCTTTGTAGGTTTCAGGCATTTCCAAGCCACGCAGGATTGCGATATGAATCCCTCGGCAGCTGCAAGACAACTGGTGGCTCAACAAACAGGAACTGGTGGCTACGAAGGCGAAGGCCGTCAATCCTATCCCAACAAAATCCGACCAATTCTTGGAAAAGAGTCATCTTTCCATATTTGTTTTCCATATTTTGATAATTATATTATTATTTCTATATAGAATGAGAATGATGTTTCCATATTTTGATATTATTTCTATATATATATATATGTATAATGATGTATATTATGATCTTCCAAGTTTTTCCATATGTTTTCCATATGTTTTCCATATGTTTCCCCCCAAAAAACCTGCAGATCTTCCAGGCAAGCCCCGTCCTGCGCCACCGCCACCACCGGTACCACCAGTGCCGGCACGACCGCGCCCGGCGGAGCGGATGTCGCGGCTGAGTCCGCGGAAGAAGAAGGATGGAACCGGAAGGAAAGGCAAAGATGCTCGGATTTTGCAGATGTTGTTTTTATTTAAGGTTCTTTTATTGGGAATATCAAAGGCATTTCTAGGAATCTATACCTGTTTTTTTGCTGTTTTTTTTGTTTACATTCTTTATTGGGAATCCATAAGGGGATTTGTAGGGAATCTAACGCTTTATTCTTTTTGCAGATCTTTTTTTGATTTTCCCAATGGGAAATCCGCTAGAACTTGGGAATCAGCAAAGCCAAGGATGGCAAAGACTGCGTGACCATGTGATGTTTGCAAAAAAAATGCCGATTTGGATGCTGCTTGCAATTTGCTGCAAGACTCAACGGAATGTCAGTTTGATGTGGTTGAGTTAGCCGGCTTTCTGCTGGCTGAATCTGCTGTGCATTGAGTATCGCATATATAAAACCACCATTTCATGGTTGTTTCCAGCTCAAAAATTCAGCATTTTTCGCCATGAAACGTCCTTGGGAATGTCACGTTTCGAGGGCCAAAGTTCCATTTTTCCTGGCATGGCTGGGGCTGGCGTTGCAGCCGCAGCTGTTTGCCATGCCTGGCATTCGGCTGGAAAGACGACGGGCTCTCAGTGCCGCTGTCAGCTTACTACCAGCACCTGCGGAAGCCATTCTTCGCACCACCAAAGAGACACCAGAACTGCCGCAAGTGCTGGCGGTTATGCGCCTTGTGTTTTGCGTTGCTTTTTTTTTTGCTTGGAATCTCCCAAGAATTCTCAGATGTCCCCAGATGCCCCCAGATGCCCAACATGTGGAGCTTTCCTTAGAACTGAAAGAAACAGAGAGTTTCAGGCTTTGGATACAGCAGGGGTCAGATCCTACAGTTTTTTTCAGATTGGTGAAATCAGAACATCACATTGACCAAACTTGAGGTTGCTTCGAACCACCTATGACTCCGTAGAAAGCTGGGGTGTTTATTCCGACATGGCGGACTACCAGAAGAAGTTTGCGGTGCAACTCCGTGATGGGTTCGAAAGCTTTCGAGGTGGAGCTCGATTCGAAAGATTTCTCCCCAAGCTGCAGAAAGTGCCCCTGTTGAAAGTGCCCCTGGTATCAATGGCCCCAATTTTCAGTTGTGGTTTCAAGATGTTTTAAGGTGGGACCAACTTTGTTGGTTTCGTGTCACACCTTCCTATTCTTAGGATCCATATGTTTGAGCCATACCTGCAGGTCGCTATGAAAACTATGACCTCACGGATTTGTACAACACCTCCAAGTTGTTGGAAAGCCGCTCTGGAGGTGTGACTGCTTGACTCAGCTTGACTCAGCTTGACTGGTTGCTTCCAGCCATTTCCAGCCTGTTGGTATCCAGATAAGCCGGTGGAATTGTGGGGTTTCATTTTTTCTAACGGGTATCTTCAAGAGAAAAGCTGGACATGACCATTTTGTTGTTCTTTTGATGGTTCCCTGAAAGCCACTCAACAAGCCATCACTATTTCTCGGTACTACTATTACTATCTGGTTGGTGGTTTGGAAAATTGTGTATTTTCCCATATATTGGGAATAATCATCCCAACTGACGAACTCCATCATTTTTCAGAGGGGTAGATAAGTATACCACGAACCAGCTATGTTTGTATCAATAGTGAAACCACCATCTAGTTATTGGCTATCCTCATAGTAAATCCCCATGCCGATCTCTTTGATGGTTTTTCTGCTCCAATCGTTGCAGGTGGTATTATTATTAACAATCATTAACCATCATTAACCATCATTAACCATGGAAATCGTTGCAGGTGTCACGAATCGTTTCTACTTCAGTTTCCTGAACGACGCCCAGTGGCGTGTCATCGCTCGCGCCATCCGTCGGGGCCCTGACAGGCGCAGTCCACTGAAGGGATGAACGAAAGGCATCCATGTTATATAGTTATATGGATATGGGTCAATACCTATTAATACCATTTTTAGTGGGATGAACATCCATTTACCAGCTATTTTGATGTTCACCAGGGTACAAGGTTTTGACACACTGCCATATTACTATAATAAGTGGCTATGAGCCCCTGGTAAATTAACAGTTGGACCCTGAAAATCATTGAAAATCAGTAATTTTAATGGAAACTAGTCTTCCAACCCCGATAACTGCCAGGGTCTATGTTAATATACCAGAGGGTTATAGTTAATGTCAATCCCGGATTCATAAACTACGGTTTATTAATTAGGGGGGTACTCCTCCAATAGTCATAATCTAATACTTAAATGGTACCCCCCGAAATTAAACAGCCTAGGGGCTTATTAATCCAGGGTTGACATTATAATACTATAATAATTGGCTATTAATAATTGTGATTATTCCATGGAATATATTATATATTTTTTTTTGTAGCTATTATTACTATTAATAATTAACTATAATAGTTATATATTAATATAGTTAATTATAGTTATATTGTTTAATCCATTAATAACATTAACTATTAACTATTAACATTAACTATTAACATTAACTATTAACATTAACTATTAACATTAACTATTAACATTAACTATTAACATTAACTATTAACATTAACTATTAACATTAACATTAACTATTAACATTAACTATTAACATTAACATTAACTATTAACATTAACTATTAACATTAACTATCAATAACTGTTATTATATAGAATCTCTTGTGATGGAATATAAAATGTATTGTATTCACCATGATACTTTGGAGGTGTTGTCCCCCTTTTTTTGGGGGGGGATGATCTTAAGATTCGATTGACTTTGTGAAGGTTTGGATCTCTGATGATTGAGCAAGGCCACTAGACGATTCAATGATTTTTTTGTTAGGGGAAATCAAGCACAAATTGTCAGTTTTCGTTTGTCACCCATGAGAAAAAACCAACCAATGCCTTGCTGTCAGGGAGCGTTTCTCACAACTGGTGGGTTCACGACTTTACCAGAGCATTCTTCGTGGCGAGGATCACTTGTTGACAACTGGAAGGTGTTGGTGGTTCAGAAACTCCTGAGAAGAGACAGCCTTACGAAAGTTGTGATGAGTTTCATTTGATTTAGTTGCCGGCAGTTGACATTGAAATCATTGGAAAGTATAGGTTCCAATTTCTCAACTGGGCCAAATCCCTCAGAATGATGGAAGTACCGCAACTTTGTTTTTCTGCTGTCTTCAGGACATAAAGAGCGATGTGGACATGCAAGGACAAGAGGTCAGAAACTCTGGTGATTCTTCGTTCATTGAAAATGTGGCAACCCAAATTGGGGGAATCATTTTTGTTGGGGAATCCAAATCCATTGAGAGTTCAGACACACTCGGAAAAATGAGAAAGAACCACGTGAAAAATGGTGCCTTCCAGTCATTTGCTATGCTAGTTGCAGCCAATTCTTCATCTTGCGAGGCAAACCTGCCATCCATTGGACGTTGGCCGCAGTTGGCAGTGTCCAAAGGTTCAGATCCAACAGTTCTGAGTAGTGGCACCAGGCTGGGATGCTGGGATTGGCTATGCGAACATGCTGAAAGATGCTGAAACAAAACGGTGAAACACGGTCAAGAAGTGGAACAGAGTGACAAATGAACGCCGAACCATGGTGAACTAATTGATGTTGAATAGGTGTGTCAAGTAGTGAAAAATACTACTTAAACTTAAACTTAAACGCCTTTTTGTTGCGGAGTAGCAACATGCCCCATGTTTGAGACCCTCCCACATCCCTACAGATAACACCTCTGTCTTTTTGGGGGTTCACTTCCAAAAAGGCGAAACATGAAAACGTTGGGCGTGGTATGACATTCTTTCTCTTTCAGAGTTCATGTGGAATTTTAGTTTCAAATATGATCGGCTGGCCATTTGGTGCGAGCAATGGTTAAGCTGCAACTTTCCGGTGATAGGCAACTGCTGAAGTACCTGAAAGACATCGGCTATTGCAAAGATTTTCAGGTCACAGACTTTGCATCCACAGGCGCAAGTTTTGACACTTTTTCACAGGCGAAGGGAAGATCTAAGACATTTTGTGAACTGATGTTTGTGAAGGCTCAGAATGCAGAGCTGGCAAGATTTCTCATTTCGAACATGTTGACTTTGGATGACATACATGGCAACATGTTGGGTGTATGTGTATATCTTAATATTGGGATATATTGGGCATCATGTTACATGATCGCAAAAAAGAAAAAACAGGTCACGGCATCATGTTTCCTACTGTTGATGGAAGAAATCCTGCACCACCTTGGATGGTTAAAACCCTATAAATAATGGAACAAACTACCTATCAACTGGTGCAGGATTTCTTCCATCCACAGTATCACTGCGTTTATGTTCCCACAGGCGATGCCGTGAAATTCGTGTCCTTCGTGTTCGATCCGGTGAACCTGGATGTTCCTTGGCCAATGGATAGCACATGCGCTGTTTTACAGCTATCGAGATGGGGAAATGTGGTATTTGTTGCTATAAGATTATCAAACCAATGTGGGTAAAACAATGTCATTTTTACCACTCATGACTGGGAATGGTTCATAACATCTAACTATCAAAATTCTGATGACTGGTGGATGGTGCACATGGCATTGGGAATTACCCACATTACCCTTCTTTGGGGCCTGCCTTGAGGCAACCGTCTCGTTGATGAGAAGCAACGGTGGTTTCGCCCCAAGATATGATCAGCGGATTCTCCAAGCGTGCCCTGAGCAGTCTGCCGAGCTTGTCCAAAGATGGGAGATAGCTCATTTTAGGGCTAATTGATCCGGAAATAAATAAAAATTGATCCGGAAATGGCTAGTGTATTTTTTTTTCATGGGGAAACTGATGATTCGTCATGATGATGAATCAATGGATTTTGAGGTTTTCCATGGTTTTCCCCAAGATGTTCAGATCCAGCTGACCCAGGTACTTTGCTGATTGCGGTTTCTCCTCAACCTTCGAAGATACTCTGGCAGAAAGCATCGAAGTCACCAGCACTTCCAGCAGGCAGGTGATAATCACCAAGTACGACTCCGCTGCCATGTCCCGATTTCGGTGCACCAAGTTGCATCGACAACGCCCGGCTGATCCACTGGCATAATCTCTATGAAACCCTATGAAACCCTATGAAACCCTATGGCTTATGACATCTTATGACTTATGACACATCCTTCTGCAGGTTGGTGTTGTGAACGTGTCTTCCATTGTTAACTGCCCCTGAAAAAGTGCCAGGTTTGTACCAAAGGGCGTGCGAACGGCATGGATGTTGAAGCCTGACAATGCGTCTTAAAAAGGCCGTGTTGGGATTTAGGATATCTAGGATATCTAGGCTCCTGAACGCTATACAGTCGAAACTTCTGTTGCAGTTGAGTTGAATCATCGACTTGTCCTTGAGAACCACATTGGAGACATTTGAAGACCCCAATGAGAAGAACCATGGCCTGATTCCCGAATCACCAAATTCTGGTGGATTTGGTGACCCCTGATTTTGGGAAAATCATCACACCACATCGCAACATTTGGTCCATTTTGGTCAATGTCTGATCAGCTGCCTCTGGGGTTGCTGAGGTGAGCACATCGTCTGAAACATGGGTCCGCCCCAGACTCACGCATGCCAAGTCGGCTCACTTCTTTCACAGCTTTCTGCAAAAAAAATCCATAAGCCTATCCCCTAAGCATCACAACATCATCACATCAGACCTTTTTTCACCGCAGAAAAGTCGGACCGTTGAACTCCAGAGCCTTGAGCCATGAGGGTTTGGTCCGGTTTGGTGGGCCTTGCCCTGCTAATCACATCCAGTGGACTTGCCAGTGTGTCTCGGTGCGGGCGAAGCTGCCCGGAAACGCTGCGTTTCGCGCTTCAGGGAGGAGGTATCACATGGGTGTCATCCCAAAATTCGCAGGTTTCAGATAGGTTTGCACCCAAAAGTCATGCGATGTACTGGTCATAACTACCAGACTCTGTGATGTTGAAAATCCTTATTTCTGTTGGCTTTCCAGCTAACAGCCAACATAGATATGGAATGATCACGAAAGGTAGCGTCAGCTACCTGAGTTCTCCGTGCTTCAGCACGAGCTTAGGGGGTATTGGGGGGCCAGCCCGTGGAATTCATGGAATTCTCGCCGTTATGTATTGGATATCAATTATAAGGGGGGGGGGGCCGAAAATGGTCATGGGTTCAATTCCCACGGGTGACGCGGTCACGGGCCCCCACATTAGAGGCACACTTTCCATGAGGGAGATGTCCCTGTAGTTCAGCATAATTGGTTTGCTTCAGCTTCAATAACAGTTGCTGCAAGGGGTTTTAAAACGGGGTTTTAAATAACCCCCTTTTCGTGCATCATTTCACGCTGCACAAGACACCGTATCATGCAGTCATGCTCTGGATAAAATCATCTTAGACTGCGCAAAAAAGTTTTTGGTGTATCATCTTAGGGGCGCAACATTTTGACACCACTCGTCTCCCACTACACTACCTTTCGTCCGCCTCCGCCTGCTCTCAAGTATGAAAAACCTCATGTTTTTTCAAGGAAAATGATCTGCACATAGTGGGCTTTCCATCATTTTCCATCTCCATGTTCATTGAATCTGCACATTAGATTCAAGTCGACGGCGTTTACTCTGCTTGCAGAATATGGTTCACCAAGGCGATATATTTGGTGTTGGGCATTGAAAGTCAAGTTGAGACGTGGCAGCTGGCCCTGGCTTTTTCAGTGTTTCCTGGCTGAACTCAAGTTAACTCAAGGGGAAACAAAAATCCAGAATTGCATCCATTTTGCTGCTTGGAATCTTGAAATTCTTGCGGATTTTTTTTTTAAATGAGTTGCTACAGATTGGAAGGTTTAAGTCATAGTTTTTGAAGATGTCCAGCTATTCGTAGCCAACTTTTATCCAGTTGGGATCCAGTTGGCTAATGTTGGCTCCAGTTGGCTACGACCATTGAGGACATGTGTCCCTTGTTGCGCCCTGGCGGGCTGTTTGGCCATCCTCTCCGCTTTGCTGGACTTGGAGCTGACACCCCAGGCTGTTGGTTAACCGACTCTGCGGTGATTTTGGCATAGTTTCTAGATATGAAATGAAAACAAAAGTGATATGAATGTGTTGGTCCAGCTGGTCTTCAAGATGAATATTGAATTATTGGGTTTTACTATGTTTTACTTGCTGGTGTTTCATAGTGATCATAATATCGCTTAATACTATTGATCACTCCTCTACCACACGTGTCCATGCAGTCAATTTGCTGAAGGATGCCATAGTATACGCCATAGTCACCCTGGAGTGAATTTCCATCTAGTCTACATGATCGTACTCCAACATGGGATTATTTTTGTTCCAATATATGTTCCAATGACCCCACTGCAGGCGTTTGCGTGCGACATGATGCAGCTTGGCTTTCTGACAGAGCCAGTAGAACCTTGGTTGTTTGGGATGTTTGGGGCTATCCAACTCAACTAGAAATCATGGATTTTTGGGTGGCCTAAATTGAGTTTGTGGCGTCCCTAAGTGGTACTTGGTGGGAAATCATTCACTTTGAACATCTTCGTTTCTTGAAATCGGAGATCAAGGCCAGAAGATTTCAAGGACAACGTCTAGTCGGATGCAACTGACGAACTCCGAAGTGCAAACTCCACGGGCGCGGGCTTGAGCGGTACATGGCGTGGTGTGGCAGATCTCCAAGCGTCACGGAGGATTCATCTTTCGCCGACGGAACCGCGAACGCCGACTGCAGATCTGGTCTCCTTCATCGGATCCATCGATTTGATGTCTGAAAAAGGCGGAAGGGGACTGGCATCTTTGGCAGTAAAAAAAAGTAAATTAACAGGTAAATTAACATAACTATGGAACATCACCATTTTTAATAGGTATTTCAACTAGAAATGGCCATTTCCAATAGCTACGTTAAATTAATTACCAGAGGGTAAATCTCATGAAATCTCATTTTTCTGTTGCATCAAGGGTGTTGAATTCCTGTAAGACTGCCGGCTTCGGGCAGGTCCAGTGTCAGGTCCCATTACACAGTACGTAGGACGTAGGCATATTGATGAAATTGGATGAAATTGGCATAATTGGTTGCCTCAGTGCTTCTCAAACAGAACACTCAATTCTTCCAAAGCTTGAATTTCATGATGTCGTCCCATTTCGGCCTCCTGCATAGCTGGCTGGCAAGATTGCAAAATCGCAGTGATTTCTGTAGCCATTTTGTTGTGGCAGCACGAGGTGACGAGCTTCAAACTGGATACATGGCATGTTCTGCACCAGTTTGTTGAACATCGCACCATCGCACGTTTGATCATAGGGAGAACATTTTGGCCTAACATTCTGGTGCTTTCACCAGCGGTTTCTCAGATTTCCAGCAATGATGAAAGCTTTTGCAAGTTGGATATTTGGAGCTTTGATTGGTGAGACTTGGCTGGATACTGGGAGCTGCGCAGGTGGCAGTGCCCCTGGTGGTTACAACAATCCAACTATGATGGGGGGTATACCGAAGAATCAGCACGAGAGTCTTGAAATGTCTTGGGGAAATATGAGTCATATTGCGTGTCATATGAATATAGCTCAGTTGCAGATTCAGCCATATTCAGCCGGATCAGGAAGTCACTTGCTAAACGCCCCTGAGTCTTGGCGCAGTGAAGTCGCATCATGCCATGGTGATGCCATGGTGATGTGTCTAAGGAAACTGCGGCAGAAGGAGTGGTTGAAGTCCTGCAACCCTTGAGATCAGCGCCGTTGCAACACTTTTTGAACTGGGAAGCGTACCTTTTCACGGCGGAGGCGGGACATCAATCCTCGAAAAGGAAACACCAAAAAAAGATACACGGATGTGTTTTATCAGAAAGCTGGTATGGTTTTGAGATGTTTTGAGGGGTTTCCCTTTGACATATTTGTTTTTTGTTGGTTATTTGTGGACTATTGTTCCCCTAGTTGCTTGGATGTTGGGCATTTCCCCGATTCGGGCGCAGTTTTGTTACATGTTGAAACATGTTGAAACATGTTGAAACAGTGGATCCCTCTGAAACCACTTAAAGTCTTCCCTAGAGTCCAAAACAAACTCTTGGGATGGTGGATATGTAGTGTAAGTTCTATATTTGTAGAGTTTAGCATTTAAGATTCTACTCTACTTTATCCACCATAACATAACTCTACTTTATCCCATGTAGTTAGAAGTCTTAAACTAAGTAGAGTTTTAAATACCAAACGGGTCCTATGGTCCATACGTAGTGTAAGTTCGATATTTGTCTATACCAACATGGGTGTGGGTCAAAACTCAGGGCCTAAGGGATCATAGCAATTTTGTTGACTTTTTAGATTCATTATTCATCATCCAATTTTGATTCATACGAAGAGCCACAAAACATAGGTTTCGGCAAAATTCTAGCGGTTTATGATTATGTATATGAGTTTATGAAACAACCATTATAATATGTACAAATCATCAAACATACGTATAAATATACAGTATCATACATATCACATATATATCATCACATATATCATCACATATATCATCACATATATCATCACATATATCATCACATATATCATCACATATCAGCACATATCATGTAAATATGTATCATAAACATATATTGATATATATATATAATATTATATCATATACATATCATCATTCCCAATGACCCAATGAACATAAATCAGTGGGCCCTGCTCATGCGGCCCTGCGGGAGAGTTTAGAGGTGCAGCTGCATGATGTCACTTCAGAGTTGCGGATGCGGCTGCTACAGGCGCAGGACAAGGCCAGGGAAAATGGTGACAAAGTGAGCAGTTTTTCTGCGTTCAACCCCTGTTGGTTGATGATTAGTTTGGGGAATTATACTACCAAATCTAATTACCAATGATATTGATTATTAACTCACCAGTATATTGGGATTTTGAACACTGCTCAAGTGGCTCGAGCTAGTGATTGTAGTATGTTGATGTGATTCTCATGATTTTCATTTGATGTTGATCGTTTTTGACGTTTTTGAAGGGACATGTGTTAGGATGATGACATTGTTGGATTTTAATGATTTGATGGGTGATTTTCTGAGGAGTTCATGGTGATGAATTTTGATCAATAATGATGAAACCATGGGTCGTGTGCTGATTTAGCCAATCAACACATGGGATTTGATTAAATAAATCATCATCTTGAGCCATATTCATGTAAGTCACCACCATGTTCATCGAAAATTGCATCCAAAATGATGATAATGATGCCCCTGAAAAAAACAGGGAACATGATTGTGAAATTGTTTTTAATGGTGAAATCATCACACGTATGATTCGATTGATTGACATGTTGAACAGATGAACAGTTGGTATTGGAAAGCTTTTGTTTGCTTCAAAAAGATGGGTTAATGAACTCGTAATGGTCGTAATGTTTTGTGGTTTGTGTATCAATCACCAACAAAAATGGGAACATGTTCAATCATGTTACCCACACTGGTAGTTAACATCATAGACACGGTTGGCTTAAGCACCAAACGTTGGGCTTGGTCTATGGCAGGCATTTCTGGAACTGGTACCTGTTCCAATGCTGTTGATGTACCGATTGAGAATGAAGTACATCTGGTTGGTGGTTTGGAACAATTTTTATTTTTCCATATATTGGGAATAATAATTCAATTGACTATTATTTTTCAGAGGGGCTGAAACCACCAACCAGACATTTGCCACATTTGTTTGCTGTAGAATACCCGATTGAAACATCACTTGTTGGCAGGTGTGGGCTGCTGCATCAATTCCAGAACTTAGGCAGAGGGAGATGATGGGGTTTCAAATATGGGTGGTGGAGGCGTTTGGAATTTGGGATTGTTCATTTTAATGGAGCGTACCGCAAGATTGGAATTTCAAGGAGAAAATCTGATTATCCTTTGTATCTACCCTGTTTTCTGGCAAACCAATGGATATTCCAGCCACCACGATGGCCCCCCCCAAAAAAATGTAACCTTTAGTTTTTTTACCCCCAAAAACTCCCAAACAACTCGTGTATTACTGAACCAAGGTTCGCTTGCCGTTGTCTTGCATGCTGTTTCTTCACTGTGCCGACGCCGTGAGTTACGACCATCCCCCCCCAACCTCCAACTCATGGGAATCCCATGGATGGGATGACCATAACCCATGAATTCCCATGAATTCCCATGTAATTTGACCATGGGTCAATCTGCCACAGGCTGCAAGTGAACCTTAGCCGCTGGCCGGATGGGCAAGCACTGTTGCAACAAGCCATTGCGCCGCAGTCCCTGCAAGACATAGGACTAGAGAACTGGAATACCCTCTGGTAAACTAACAGTTTGCTATTGAAAATGGCCCATTTATAGTTGATTTACCCATTAAAAATGGTGATGTTCCATAGTTTTTTGTAAACGTTTACCAGGCCGGGTACATACCTGCACCCAACATTTTTGGGAGAGGATAACTTGGGGTAGCCCGGATTTCTTTGGAGACTGAATCCAAATGAGTGGGATTGAGGATTCCAAGCAGAAATCATATCCGAAACGAATGGACCCTAAATAATACGCTCAAAAAAAATATACAAATGCAGAAAGTGATACTTTTTGAGAGCAACTTTTTCAACTATTTTGGGTCGTACATCATTTCTCTTGGGTACAACCTCCAGAAAAAACTGGATGTACCATCTGGTTATGACTAACATAGTAACATAGCCATAGAAAATCACCATTTGTAATAGGTAAACCATCTATTTCTATGGGCCATTTTCCATGGCTATGTTAAATAACCAGAGGGTATTTAAAAAAAATGCCCTTAGGATCTGGTTCAAAGATCCCAAAGATGATTCCAAGAAGACCCTTCTCGATGGTCAACTGCCGTAGGGGAGCGAGTTTCCGCAGGAGTGGTGTTGAACATGGTCCAGCATTTGTACAACACTTTTTCCAACGACTTCGAAGACATGAAGACCAATTTGAATTACCTTCAACGAGAAATGGATGGCCAAGCTCATCACTTTGCAGTGAATCTGGAAATTGCTGGAATCTCAGATAAGTCTTCTCAGTTGGATTTGCGCGTTGTGAATGTTTGAAGTTCGACTGGCCCTGCTGCGTTGCAACGCAGGTTCTGAAGCAAGCGAGCGTCTCTTGGTGAAATTTGATGATCATGTGCTTGAGGTTTCCTCCATAACAAAGAAGGGATTACTCGACAATCAATTACAAGTTGACGGGCACTTATGTTGCATTCACTGATAGTATCATGGATGAGAGGTTCACCATCACCATCACCATCATCATCATCATCACCATCATCATCACCATCATCATCATCATCGTCATCGTCATCATCATCATCATCATCATCAGCATCAGAATCACCATCATCACCATCACCATCACCATCACCACCACCACCCCATTGAGCATTCAGTCAACAGACTGCAATATCTAGCAAACTGCTGAAAGCTGAAGGTTTTGCTTGGACTGCTCCGTGGTCTTCCGAATTTCTCGGAATGTCTCTTCCAGTCCCTGGCTGAAGCCAGAGACAGGCGACAGTCGCGTTGTGGACATGTGGGGCACTGGCCCATTGGCACTGGCCCAGCGGGATTGTTGTTGGAATCCCAACTAGGTAGATGCAAAAAGCAATTAAAAAAAGCAAACAAACAAACAAACAAACAAACCAACCAACCAACCAACCAACAAACAAACAAACAAACAGTGGATTAGGGCGTGACCTAACTACCACCTGAATTTTTCTCAGACTTTGGAATCTTTGGAGCTTGGTTTTCTTGGTTGCCTCAAAATTCCCCAGGCGGCCGAGCAGCGGAATCTATGCCAGAGCCTTTCTATATTTGCAAAGCATGGCTGCTGGTCGACCGCACGATGGAACTGGCTTGCGCGTGCGGTTGTCAACTTTCGCAGGCCCTCAGGGTAACCCGGATCCTGCAGGGCAACCTGAAACTTTCGACAGCTTTGGGGAGTTTCCCATGGCAAACACTCATTGAATTTTTGCTCAGTTGCTGGGTGTCCTTAAAGTCTAATTATGTGCAGCAGTTGAAGCTTCACAAGTCCTAGGAATATGGATGAATATGGTATTATCTGGTTGGTGCTTTGGAACATGTTTTATTTTTCCATATATTTGGAATGCCATCATCCCAACTGACGAACTCCATCATTTTTCAGAGGGGTAGGGCTCAACCACCAAGCAGTAATATATGTATGATATTAGATCAGCAGTAGATTTTTTGATTTTTGTGGATCCAAATTCTCCAGGGTTTCCACGCCCTACAGATTCCCCTGATTTCCGAAGTCGCCAGGTGAAGATTTCGACCCCAAGGGTGCCTTCGGTGAGAAACTTGGCGCCTTGCTGCTGCAAAGTCAGGAGATGATGAAAATCCTGGAGGCTGGAGCTCAACATGGAATGATACCCTCTGGTTATGACTAACATAGCCATGGAAAATCCACCAATTTTTCAGTTAGGTAAACCACCTATTTCTATGGGCCATTTTCCATGGCTATGTTAAATAACCAGAGGGTAGTGATTTGAATAGGGAATGAAACCAGAAAACATAAATTAATGAAGTTATTGAAGCAACAAGGACATGTTGTGATGAACAGAAATGATGGTTACCATATGTTGCAAACTAGGATTCTCTGACTGCCATGGTCTAGAGAGAGTTTGTGAAATGAATTGGAGGATGAAAATGAATCCCTCAACCAATCAGTTCGGAAACCGAGTTCGTGTTGTTCGTGTTGAAACCGTGGTGAAACTGGGTAAAACCCTGGTGAATGGTACTGAAATTTCAAGATCCCATCAAAAATTGGTCAGTTGTCTTCCGAAGTACTGAACGTTGCCCATGATGCTTCTTGTTTTGCTTAACGGCACCATTTTTGTGGTCTCCTTCCCTGGATCTCAGTCGCCAGGCCAGTGATTTGTCCCAGAAAGTGGAGCTGGATTGGTGCGCAGGGACCAAGCAGCTCTGGGAGGTGAACGGTCCGAATCCCTGCAAAGTGCTGGCGACCGGCTTTGAACGTCTCTCAGGTGGCTTCAGCTGGGGGTGGAGATCGTGATGCAATGATTCATGCAATGGTTTTGGGGTTTCGAAAAGAATGGTTTGGGCTCCAAAATCTTCCGAATTCTCTTACTTATTAAGGGAAACCATGGAAACTGGGGCTACCCCAATTTCAGGAAACATCCCAGACACTGGGAAATGGATGAGAATGGTCAGTCATAGGTTGGTTTAAAAAGGGGCTGAAAACCCATGATCAAGGATCCCCAAAGCAGCTGGAAAGATGCACAACGTGTTAGGTAATGTGTTTGATCGTGGTACATTTGGAGACATTGGAAGTTCTTGGAACTTGACCTTGAAAAGATCTCCCAAAATGTATGCTTAACGTGCATGGAGAAGCCATTAGAAGCCCATGACTTTTGAGATACATTCTCAACTATCCATGATGCAATGAAGGTGACATGTTCTTCCCTCAGTAGACGCAAACGTCCAACTCCTTACTAACTGCTGCAATGGGATTGCTTTTTGGAGGACAGTCTCCATGTTTGTCTACACCGATTTCTCAGTTGTCAGTGACTTGCAGCTGACAGGCAATATCATCCAATATGATCATCCGAAGGATATTATCCAATGATTATCCAATATTAATATCATCCAAAAAATATCATCCAATATTATCCAATGATTATCATCCAATATGTTCCAACATTATCCAACAAAGTAAGGTTATTTTTTGCCGACGGTCAGATGGCATTTGTTCCACCATGGATTTTCCGGAGGCTGGTTGCTGAATTGGTTGGTTGGGGGTCAACCCCAACGTCTCTTGAAGAAGATGCGCCGCAGGCGCAGGGGACTGGTGATGTAGATAATTTGGGTGGCTAAAGCCCTGGAGTTGGAGTGACTATGTTTTTTGCAGTCATGATTTAAGTCATATTAAGTCATGACTATCAGAGTTTTTCCAGTTTTTTTGTCACTTACTTGTGATAGATGGAAAACAAGGTTTCTTTCTTGGTACAAGTATCATTACCTTATGCCTTAGGTGAGTTGCTGGTAGAGGAAATGGGTAAACATCATAAAGTTTGGGTCCCAATTTGCCATAGATACTCAAGTAATCTCAAGTATAGTGCGCTGAGACTCAGGCCCAGTTCAATCTCAGTGCTATTCTATGCTATTGTTGTTGTTTTTACCATGTTTTACCTTATGTTTCTTGAATGGTTGCTATTTATTGCAGCTCGAAAAACGCCAGAAGATGGGATTTTTGTGGACTCCTTTAGGTCTGTGGACCGATGAACATTTCTAATGGGACTCTTCACGATGGCCGATGGTTTGCTACTGTGGATGGTTGCGAAATCCTGCACCAGTTGAGAAGTGATTTACATTGATTTACCCCATTATTTAAAGGTTTTCTACCATCCTTTTGGTGGTGCAGGATTTTTCTTCCATCCACAGTAGGATCAATGTGTCGAGATGCATGGATTCTGCTTTGTTATTTTCTGGAAAATACGTGCACTGCCGAAAATGCTGACGACACAACAGACAAATCCAAATCTTCATGTTGCAACTACGCAGGTGTGTGGTATAGGCATTTGGTAATCTTTTGGAGATGGTTTTTGATGACCTTGTGTGACGAATTCCTTACAAGTGGACCACGTTTTTGCAAATTTCCAGCACCAAACATCAGCTGGGAGGCAATTTGCTGCAGCACCAAACATCAGCCGTGCCATGGCAGGAGAATCGTTATGGACTTATCAAGCAACAAGGTTGACTCGCCTGCTTCAACAAAAGGGGAGTCACCTTTGGCATTGCGGTAACCATGCTGGAAGATGCTGGAAGTCTTTCTAATTTTGCCACTGACTGAGGTGTTGAAGTTTTGAGTCAGCTGCTACATCGAAGTGCAGAAATTTGTCTCATTGAACCTTCAAAGAAAGAAAAGTCCATGGAACTGCAAGAAATTTTGAAGGCTGCCGCTTGGAAGCACAACTTCGAGCGATTCGCTGTATTGGTGTATCGATCCAAATAACAGATGGAGGCATTCACATCATTCACTCTTGGGAGCTGAAAGCCTTCCGTTGGTAAATCTGTTTGCGTTGCTTGTTCCAATAAGTGCATTTGAAAGGCCTCTTGAGTTTCAGTTTCATATCCCGGCCACAGCTGAAAGTGTTATCTCGGCTGAGATTGCAGATGAAGAGGAGATCAATCTTGAAAAAGACTCTTGGAGCTGCATCGAGCATGTCAAAGACATTCAAACACCAAAGATTTCGAGTTGTTCAGTATCAGATCATTCAGAAGTAGATGAAGTAGATGCTGATTTCAACCCAATCCTGAGTTCCATTCACAACATTTCACATTTCACAACTGGCTCCACCTTCACCTGCTTAGTTTACCTTCACGATTTCGTTTGTCGTGAGGAGCATGACCTCCTAGCGGAGTCCGTTGCGAATCAATATGGCCCCAGTGAGGGTCTCCACTCCACCGATCTTCGGCACTTGGAAAGGCCGGGGCCGCCCTGCTGATGGGAGATCTATCAACCAATACCAACCAATGGAGCTGCAAAAGGCCCAATTTTTTTGAGATGAGCCAAAGAAGAAGAACAACACCTGATGAAAGTTGGTTTTTTTAAGGACATGGTTTCTATCTGACTTTCTATCTTTTCAATCTTGGGAAATATATGTTGAATTCCACCAGTTCCTATATAAGTTCCAGTGGCGCTTGGCCAGGCCCGGCTTGCTGGGCCTGGTGCGGAACTGCCTCAAAGCCCAGTGGGTCTTCGAGTCGGGGCTGCTGGCGGTGTCAACCTGGGCGGATCGCGTCAAACGCCGTGGCAACGCCTTGCAGAACCGCTTGGCGTTGGTGAAGGCGAACTTTGAAGACCTGCATGTGCCCTGGAAAAAAATGGTGATTGACATAGGATCCATGTATGCTATATATGATAACATTTACCATCAATATACATCAATATACCCCCAATGTTAGCATATATACCATACATGGATCCTATGGGTATGGGTTAGTTTAGATATGTTTCGATGGATTTATGGTTTTTTTTGGAATTCAGGAGGAGCTTTTGAAGGATTTTTTTGGGTTCTTTTGGGAGTTAATGGATGATTTTGGTCATGATATAGATATTATATGTTTGGATTTTTGGGAATTGGATGAGTTTGGTCTGGTTGTTGGTTGTTGGTTTGGTTCTTGGCATTCTTCACCATCCAAGAAGTTCATTATCAATATATGTTATCACGAATTATCCAACAGTCCAAATTCAATGGTATCACCAATCCATACTAAGCCATGTGTTAATCCTATTTAATGAAGATAATCCCAAGATATTCCAGACCAAATCTTCCATAAAACCTCCCAACATCTCCAAAACCTCCCAGCCTCCCAGGATCGCTTGCGCGCCTTGCCCAGCTTTCGCCGTTTGGCCTTCGAAGAAATCCACGCGGCGGGGCACTGGGGCCGGAAGCTCTCGGGTGGCGGCTCCAGTGCAGAAATCACGGTGCCACTGGCGAATCACCTGCTGCAGTTTCTCCAAACAGCACCAGGTGGGAGGTGAAACGCTAAAAAAGTGGTGGATTTTGGCATCCAAAAACATGTATCATGTGTCAATATGGGATTTGTGGTGGAATCGTCAGACATCATCAGACAATCGTTAGATTTTATGATATGTTGATACTCCCTGACATGAATAGAGAGTTGTGGAGAATTTGGGACGGGTTAAGAGTTGTTTCGGTCGGGGCATCTCATGTTTTGGAATGGAAGCAGCCAAGACAACCCGGAGAATTCGGATGACTCCCTAAAATTAGCATTCAAAAGATCGAGAAATTGCTGGTCATTGCAGTGTATTTCACCATTTCCTTCGGGAAAACAGACATTTTGAGCTAATTTTTTTGCATTTTTGGTAGCCCATTCTTGAGCTATAGCTGGCTGGTGGTTTGCAGTTTCGGGATGGTTGGCGAAATGCTCTGACTATCTATAGCAATGGTAACAGGAGCCATGTTTATCACTAAGAGCTGCAGGTCAAGTCGAATCGATGATTGATATTGGCTGCGGCTGGGGCGAGTGGATCCCTGCTGCACTGCAGAAGGGCGTTGGAGATGGCAGATTACCTGAGAGTTTCCGCTACCTGGGTGTGGATATTGCATGGCAACCCATCAAGCACTTGAAAGAAGTGCACAAGAACAGTTTCGCTCCAAAGTTGGAGTTTGATGTTTTGGATGGCGTCCAAGATGAGCTTCCCAAAGGATATCAAGTGGCTTTGGTCCGATATGTGCCTTGGCAAATGCAGCAGAAAGGCAAAGGAATGCTAGCAATAGCATCAAAAATTGATCAGCCCTGCCATGCTGCCAATTCATTATGTCAGTTTCAAGACCTCAACACCTGCTGGCTATACATTTTAAACCACTATATAAATCATTCTTGTCACACAAATTGTACCCAACCTTTCACTTTGGCAGACTGTGACAGGCTTCAAGATTTGGTCGCAGCCGAGGTCTTTCAGCACTTGAATTTGAGAGATGCTTCAAGCTCAGATTCTTGAGGAGATTGATGGCTTGCTCGGTTTCACATTGAATACCCGCCGGTGTAACCAAACATGGCTGGCTGGAAAATCCTCTGTTTACAGATGATTTTCCCAGCTATAAACTTCCATTGATAGGGGATTTCCCATTGCCATGTTTGATTACCTCAGGGTAGGATGGCCCGCATTTGAATGAGAGGGTATCTTTGAATGCACGACTAAGGCTTTGAATTTGCTCCGAAACTTACGTTCTGCCGTGGATTTGGTGGTGCTTTCTTCTTGGCCAGACAGTATCTTGGCAGCTTTTCGCATTGCTTTTGTATCTCTACTTCTGGTTGGAGTTCTTCAACGTTTCCAAGAGATGGACTCCCGAAAAGGGACTGAGCTCGACATGATTAAGCTCTGCTTTCAGCCAGGGAAGTAATGTTTAACTGGAAGCACGATCATGACTTGATTTTCATGATGAGAATTGACAATGGATTATCATGGATGTTCATGGGACGGTTTGACCCGTACTTCTGAATGATTTCGCAGGTGAGAACGAAGATTTGGACAACTTTGGTGGTTCGTCTGCCTATGCCGCCATGGAACCTTCAAGTCTGGGGAAGTTCAAGAGTTACGACCTGCGGAAAGAGCCCTTCAACCTCCCTGCACCATTGAGTTCATGGCCTGAGATGAACGATGGACGAGTGATGTTGGCGTATCGCACCACTTCATTGGGCAATCTTTAAGATACTTTTGATACCATCTGGATCCATCTGGTACGATCTGATACCTGAGTCCTTTCGCGAACAACTTCCCTATGGCGAAGATTTCAGGAGGGCAGGGCTGGCTCAAAAAGCTGATGGCTGAGGGCATTTTTGCAATCCATGGCTCTGCCGGAATTTCTGGTGGCGTTGTGTCGAGATCCAGGCAGGGAAGGCTGTGGCAGATGGATTCATCCTTTCACCCAATCACCAAACGAAGTATGGGGAGAGAAGTACTGCACCTGGCCCACCTTATAGAGGAGTGACTGATCTCACATTTGGATACATTTGGATTGTTATATTTTGGGAAATGAATCGAAATGAAACAACCATTGCGTGAAACTATGGAATTGCAGCAGGGGTTCTTTCCTGCCAAAGGATTTTGGATGTCTAGAACCCATGACCCATGTCAGCTGATCAGTTGTAGAACCACGGTTGAAACGTCATGGAATTTCTGGTGGAGTGACAGCGATTCAAATTATCAGCCACAAATTTGTTCGAGGACGAATGATTTGTGATTTATTATCTCATTACTTGTTGCAGTGAAATTGTCCGCCATTCTCGGCAGACGTGATTATGAAACTCGTGCTTCTTCTTGTGATGCAAAATCGCTGAATGTGTTTCTCTCACTTTCCTCAACGTGCACCTCTCGGGTTGACTTTGGGGTATGCTTTGAGAATGAACAATAAGTGCCCTTGCAATGATAGGTGGTCCTTAGACCATCCGGAGAAAGATGGTGAAGCTTTCATTTCTACAGTTTGCAGATGTTTACAGTAGCAGTAACTGGTGGGTCATTTGATTTTAGTTTTCTATCGCAAGCCTTGGGCAGCACCAGGTGTTTCTTTCAACGAGGCCACTGCAAGGGTACCAGGCCATGGACTGGACGTGCACCAGTGGAGACTGGGTACATGTCCTTTGTAGAATCCGTGGCTGAGACGGACACTTGGATGATGTTGATGGATGATGTTTGGATGCTTGACGAGTTTGGCCAGGTGGTCAGCGAAAGCGGCTTGATCTGAGAGTCGGCCCCCTAGACTTCGCACCAAAATTTGATAAAAATTGTGCAGTGGTGCGGCTTTCATGTTGGGAAATGAGTGGAATTGTCTGCTGAAGGAAAGTGTTGGATGATGTCTGATGATATAGGATAATTATATTATATAATTATACTATAATTATATATGATAGGCCTTCACAAGCAACAGAACAGGGCCTGGAGTCCGGTGGCGGTTTTGAGGCTGCGGATTCGGTCGCGAATTACGCGGCCTTCAGGCGCGTCACGATCCCGCTAGCTGCATTCCGGTCATGCAAATCTGTGCAACCTGAGAAGGTCAGAAGGTTCACAGAGATGCGTCTTGACATTTGCTCGAAGATTCGACATTGTCTCATGATAGTCTCATGCTTTGTTTTTACCAAAGGCTGCCATTAAGCCTCAAGACCTGTAGGAGATTTCTGTCGAGAGTCTCCAGGCCCGTAGCGCAATGCGCAGTGGGCAATGCGTTCGGTTGTTGATTTCCATGTGTTTCATGTCCATCTTCGGCCCGGCTGCTGTGACGGCAGCCCGCCCTGGGCTGGAGGCCTCAGCTTCCTTGTCCGTGGACAGGGTGGCACCTCAATCAACTTGGGATGATGATGGCACAGACGAACTACATGTATGCATCAAACTCGGAGCAGAATGGAGAGGAGGGTCGTGTGAGTGGTTCAAAGGGGAGAAGATCACGGAGAAGGACTGGTTCAAAGAAAGGAGCAACATCTTTTGTGCAGTCGTGGGTCGGATGTTTGGGCTCAAGATTTCTTGCCAACATTTACTTCGTTACTTTGACTTATCAGCTACTGAGCGACTGAGCGCGCCTTGTTCCTTCATGCTTGTATGGGGAGCCCTGGCGGTTCGCCAGCAGTGTGTGGTGTCTTCCGGCCACGGCCTTAGCGCAGAGACGTGTTTGGATGCAATTGCTGCGGGAGACCCAACGGAGGATCGTTGCAGACAACCGGCATGGCATTGAGTTGGGAATGTTTGACAGCAGCACAGCCCTGTGGGAAGTGATGAAGCAGCATCTCTGGGTGTGAGAAATTTCTTTCAAGTGGCAGTGATCCAAATCTTTCAAGTTGCTATCACAAGCTGGCCTTGCCTGGCGAGCGCGCAGGAGTTCATATTATATGAACTCCTGTGCACTGGCAAGGCCAGCTTGTGAACGAGTTGCAGGCTCTGGCGGGCCGGCAGAGCCGCGGATTGCAAGCAGCGGCAGGGATCATGTCCCTTGCTTTGCACAATGCCTTGAGTTCACAATGCTGAAATGAAAAGTTTGGCAAGCAAAGTCAGGGAGCACTTTGGGGTGAGCCAGCGTGAGCCAAGTTCAATGGTGGCCGATTCCGCAGAAGCTTCGGCCACGTTGCGCAAAGCTGCTGGCTGAGTGTTTGTGATTCATTGCTAGTTATGACAGCCTGTCGTGAGTAGTTGCCCCTAAGAGCAGCAAACCCTTGGTTTCTGTTTGTGGTTGAGCAGGGTGTGCCGGATTAGCTTGTTGCTTGGGGCTGCTTTCAGCTGCGCGAGATCGCGGGATAAGATGCAGAGCAGTGGGCAGATGGGCTGGCCGAGCTGCGTGTCATGCTGGCCAGGAAGCTAGCTTCACAATGTTGTTTTTTTTGGGCACCTGTTGCAGTTCAAGAGCTGACAGCCTTTGACGCGGCTCTGCTTGTAAAGCAGTTGCTGGCGCAGTGACGGAGCTTGCAGAAGCAGCCCCAAATGCGTGCGCATGCAAGAAAGGCGTTGCCTTCCGAGTCAAATGCAGAATGCTGCCATGCAGCGTCGTCCACTCGCAAGAGTTCTGGAGGAGCAGAATTGGCGAGCAGGAGGCATTGTTTGGAGAGGCCAGGGAAACCAACATGGCTGCCCGCAGCATGATTCCATGCGCGAAATGCGCAGGGCTTGCAATGTTTGAGGTGGCCGTGGATTTGACGCAAGTGGCAAGCTACCAGGTGTGAGTTGTCACGTTTGTCCTGCTGCCCTTTCATTGGCCGTGCTCGACTTCTGTACTTACTTACTATTTGTGAAAGAAGCAGAAGGTATTTGCAGTGCATTTGTCGCACTGAGAAGTTGGGCACAAAGCTGAACAGGTTTCAGATTTTGCATGTACCTCCTGCACATCTGCACGCATCAAATGCTGTCCTGATTGACATGGCCTTCATTTTTTTCAATCCCACGTGGCCAAGTGCCTTGCAAAAGGTTTGGAACTGGCGCGTTGGAATCGCCCCTACTCATGCGCAATGCATTGGTAGCATCTGAGCCAGCCTGCTTCTTGAGTCTTTGAAAGAAATAGAGCGTGCAGATGCATTTCCTAAGTGCATGAGTTCCTCAAGTTTGGAACCAAATCGCACTGAGGGTTTGGATTGTTTCCTATGAGGTGCCAGAAGTAAGATTAAAAAAGGAAGTGCAAGACATCGCAAAACCCTGTGCACCCAATACTGAGGGGAAAAGATGGGAAGACCCAATTCGCATTTCAGTGGGAGTGATGAAGGAACTGAACAGAATTTTCCGAGCATTTGCAGCTGAATGATTGCAACCGTTCTGAGTGTCACTGTGCTGAGGCGGATTGATTGAAGAGCTGGAATCGTAGGGGTTGGTAGCGGTGACGCATTGAAAGCTGCGTAGCTTGAGGCAAAACAGCAACAGTGTTTATGCGTTGATGCTCACTTTGTTGCTTAGATGTTTCCGACCACTGGAGCAGATTTCACTATCCCTCTGGTTTTGCATTTAAGTTGAGAGTGCGTTGAGGAACCATTCCGTTGTGAACCATCTCAGTATCAAATCTGGTGCAAAGTCGACCAATGGGTGCAGTTCCATGTAGTGACTGTAGCAGATGCCAAAATGCGTACGGAACTCAGATTGAAGTGGAGTCATTACAATGGTATGCGGTCAGGTGCTGGTGTGACCTGCCTATGAACAAACTGGGGCAACCCTTTTTTCAGGACCATGTCTCGACGTTTCCACCACCATGAAACAACCTTCAAATCACACTAGGCACTAAAGATATCTGCACGAAAGACAGGGTGCGAAGCCGTATTAGTATAACTCAGAATAACCCCATCATCTAACTATTTTATCATAATTCATATACAGAATATGATATCATCCCTTTCTGTATATAAATTATGATAACATAGTTATCGGATATGTTAAACCGGCCATAAATTGTGTAAAGATCCTTTGTTTGTGATTGCATCCAAGGTACATCACTATCAAGCATCAAGATCACTGGCCAGTGGACCGCCGGGGTATCAACTGATCGGCTCCAAACGTGCCCTCCGGTAATTGAATTTAGTTAAGAAGAATGTCCCAGTGATAGATTCGATTTACCTTCAACGATGGTGATTTTCCATAGCTATTTTCAATTACCAGAGGGAAGATGGTAGGTTATGTATGGTATGTTTCACTTTCATGAAATCCGCAACTACATCAGAAACATGACAAACAATTGGAGGTGGACCTATTGATGCGTCTATTTTGTGGAGAATCCACTGGTGGGGGTAGATGGGAGGCAGCAGCTTGGGAAGCAAAGCATTCTTCACGTGAGGATATCGCCACGAGCCACACTGACGTGCCAGAGCAGGTGTTTTTTTTCAGCGGCCAAGCATTGGAGAGTGAAGATGAGTAAAGAAGCCCAATATAGCAACCCCAAAATAGATAGAAAAGTGGAACCTCGAGAAATGTGGTAAATAGCATCTATAACCATCCGGGAAACACCGTTCATCACTGTTCTGTTCTATTGGGCCTTACTCTACAACATTGTCAGAATCCTGTGTGGGGACATCCCAAAAGATGTATATCAAACTTTTGCACCCAAACCCAGCACTAGTTTCCAGGGAAGTGACACGGTGGCATCTCGAAATAGTGTGGGTGTCTTGAGCGGTGAATTATGGTGAAATGGTTTCTTATTTTCTTATGTTTTCATTTTAGAAGCTTTGCGATACTCGTACTTATTTTCCAATCCTCCCAGCTTTGTGGTACTGAAACATGACCTTGATATCTATTCAATCTATTCTTTTCGGAGGTTCGAGATGATCCTTCTCACCCTTCCACAACCCTTGAATGATGTCCAGTTCTGCTGCTGAGATCGGCATCTGGATATTTCAAATCCGCCAGGCATATTACACCAGCATCATTCTCCAACAGCACGAGTGGAGTCCTAACACCATTGGATTTGTCAAGGCTGAAAAATCTTCTGGCATAAAAAATGTCGATCATCTCCAGAGGTGAGGGACCAGCGATTGCTTAAAACACAACGGGCTTTCAGAAACTGTTTGATCAACAGGATTTCTTAAGGGAAACAAAAATCAAGTTTTTCTGCTGGATGTTGCTCGAATGAAAAAATTGACCCACTCGAAATCCTCAGGTACTGGTTCTCTGATGCTGGAGTTTGTTGGTCCTTCGCAGCAAAACGCTTTCAGCCACCACAGTCGCATCGAAACAAGCCTGGAACAAAGGTCTTTCAGGCCACATGGGAATCCATGGTTTTGGAAGACAAATCTGAGATACATGGGATTTTAGCCATCAGGAATGGGATTCGAATGGGAGTTAACCAGCTGAAATTGGGACTTTCCATGATTTAACCATGTAATTGGATCTATCATTCCTCGCCAGGGGTTCAATAATTGTAACTCCTCAAAAACATCAATGGGTTTGAAAGGATTCCCTCTCCACAAACGGATTTTCAGATTTGAATTTTGCGAAAAGCGGAAGAGAGCATACATGTTTAATGGTAAGAAAGAGGATTTCCACTTATTTTTTTCGTAAAAACCAATGCAGAAATTGTCCATGTCTTTGTTGAGGCAACGGGTGAAAAAAATTGTCGTTTCATGACAGGTGGGTCTCACTTCACGCACGGGCGAGATGCTGCAGAAATGCCTCAGCCCTTTCTTTGAGCCCAATAGCTATGCACGGGACTGAGACGCTTCAAGACTATAAACTTACTGGTGCTTCGTAGGGAATGGGGGAATTATCTATAATAACTATCAATAAGAATCCCAGCAACCCCCATTCCCGTCCATTCTTTGCTAAGCACCAGTAAGTAAAACTTCTGATAGAAATTGGGATTTGCTATCAACATTTTTTTTGATTTTTCACCAGTCATATGATTGGGCTACAATATGGGTTGGTCTGAAAATGTTGAAACAATTCCATTCCATTCATGGGTTACATCATCATCATGTTTGCATCTAGTAGAGTTGCCATTTTTTGGATTGTGCCCCATTTTCAGACACCCAAATGGCTTAGTCAAAAATGATCAAACATGCAAATTCCATGATTCGGCAGACTGGCCAACGGTTGTGAGACGCAAGACATTGGGTGTTGTTCTTTAAGGACCACGTGCTGAAGAATTGCAATTCTTTTACCGTGCTTCCGCCACGATTTTGAGTCAAGTTGGGCTTTGCCTGAAAATTGATGAGAATTGATGAAAATTGGCTGTCCTTGAACCGGTTGATTTTCGTTTCGGAAAAAGAGTTGCCATTTTGGAGCCCATTTTCAGTCGCCTCTTTTTGGGGACATGTTTGTCCACGGGATCTCTGCACTGAGGATTGTGCCCTGGCCTTTTTGCTGAGCAAACGACTGCCACTTTGGTGAACGGCTGCAGCGGTTGCAGGTCGAAGCCATTTAATTTCACATTCAGCGAGGGAATCATATGGAATCTTCACATTCAGCAAGGGAATCATATTACCTGATGCTTGTCGGTACTTCTTCCAGTGTCATTCTGATGTTCAAAACCCTGGAGCACTTTTCTTCTGCTGAGGCCTTTGAAGTACAGCAGCGCTCAAGAAAATGTGTTCTTGCCTTAAAGATCTCGGTCCTGTCACCTTTGTTATAGCACCTTGTTGATAAATGTTGATAGCAGATATGTTTGAAGAATTATAGATCAAATCATGTCTCAAGATGGCTACCAAACACCAAACACTAGGAAATGGCAGGAAATCTAGCACCCTCCGGCGCTTTTGTTCATCGTTCCAGGTCGCTCCTGTCCTGTCCTGGATGGCAAGTGGGCAACCCTGGCTGATCCTGGCCTTTTATGACTGGGGAAAGTTGAAATCCCAGCCTTTTATGGCGATGTTGGGGACTTGGGGGTGGTTGATATTTGGGTTTTCCACATTACCCTCTAGCAGCTCTAGCAATCTAACATTTTGCCATGGAAAATGGTGAGGGAAATGATAGGTGAATCATGGCTATCACTGGATATTTTTGCCATGGCGAATGTTAAATGACTAGACGACACGGTGTCACGACAAGGAATCTGTGTGAAAAGGGCAGCGATAGCCACGTCAAGGTGGTGTCATGGTGGTATTCCCAGATTGAATTGACATCCAGCTCCAGGTCAGAAAAGTCAATGAGGCTGCATTGAAGTTCAATTTGGAGGCCATTTATATAAGTGTGAACTGTGCAGTGTTCGCCTTTGCCGGATCAAAAGGATGAAACAAAGAGGTGCCAGTGAAGTGGTGAAGTTCTTCCAGGCCGTGGTCATGAAAGTGGACGAAAATGCCTGGAACCCGACTGAAGACGGGTGGAATCTGATCCAATTCCCACTGAAGTCCTTGTAATTTATGGCTTTCAGACTAGCTGCGTCTGTGATTTTATGTGGTTGCTCCAACACATGGGGATTTTTACCCGGCCCAAGATTCCAGTGGTTGCTCCAGCTGTTACGTGGTAAACCCTCCCACAATCAAACATGGGACTGGGTTGTAAATTTATGGTTATCAATGTTATATATAAATCTATATGACTAGGTATAACTGGGTTCTAAATATTTGGTTGGTAGTTTCAAAGATGTTTCATTTTTCCATAATATATGGGGTAATCCATCCGAATCCATCCCATTGACTTTCATATTTTTCAAGATTGTTAAAACCACCAACCAGCTATAAATATAAATACCTAGTTATCATTGGTTTAAAATACCATTTAATGGGTTTATTATTATAACTGGGTTATTCTAACTTATTTACCATTATGATGATGATTATTATTGTTATTATTATAACTGGGTTATTATAACATTATAACTGGCTTATTATAACTAATATTTTGCCATGGTTAAAACCACCAACCAGTTATAAATTATTGGGTGATCATCCAGTGACGATTCCTGGGACGATCAAATCCCTAAGGCTTGGCGTGGCACCTCGCAGGCTGAGCGCTTTGGACAGGTTCCTGACACCGAGCGTTTCGAAAAGAGCTGAAAGTGGAGTTCAGTGGACATTGAAATGATGATTTCATATGATTTCTATATATTATTATATATTTAATAACTATATAACTGTAACACACATATATATATAAATATAATTATATATAACATATATATATATTATAAGATAGATTTGTAATATTATGATATTTTATTTCCACGGTCCACTTGGAAGAATCATCTTGGGATGCAGGATTCCTAGATTTCAAGAAGGTTCTCTTTGAAAAGTCTAAGCTTTCTGGCAAGAAAAGCGACATTTTGTGCCAGAAGAGCAGAAGAGCAGCCCTTTTTTCCTGACAAAGTTGTGGTGGCGTGACTTCCACTTCACTAAGGATGTCGATATCAGCGGCTACAGACATTTCAGCCTCAAGAGATAGAGGCATTGAGGAATAAAGATTGCAACTAGAGGGTTTTCATGGATTCCCAGGATTAAATCAGCAAAGTTGTCCCAGCAAAGTGGACATCCTCCATGAAGCTTTTCGGCTGCCGAAAAACATCATGACATCTGTGCGCGTTAGTGAGCCGCATGTCAAGAAGGCGGTTTGGGGTTTCGGGTTTGGAAGCAGAGAACCGCACTCAGTCGCCTAGGTTTTGTCATGGGTTGATCATGGTTGATCTATTCTTTAGCCTCCAGAAAGGCTGCCTCATGCGATCCATCTTATTTTTTCCATGAGATCTAAGCAGAGTAGCTGAGTAGCATTGAGTAGCTCACAGTTTCACCCGTGAAACATGTGGTAAACCAATTTTTGAGCCCAAAAGATCCCCAAATTTAGTAAGCCATCATAAATCACCAGCAATTTTACCCCCCTGGGGCAGGCCCTTGCAGGTTGATAGCGCCTGAGGAGCAACTGGTGATGAAAATCTTCACAGTTTTCACCCGATTTCATGGTGAATCCGGTCGCTATTGCCCATTTCATATATTATGATATATGTCATGGGTATAAATCCCATATATATATAAATCCCATTGAAATTGATATATTATGATATATTGCAATTGATATATTATGATATAAATCCCTATAAACATGTATAGTTGCCATTTTCAGACACAGCCTTTTTTGTGCCATGGTCAAGTTGGATGATCTAGCCAGTCGGGTGTGGGATTGTTTTTTGGGGTGGTCAATGACCATAAACCATCTTCTTGAGCCGCTACATGTGGAGATGGATCAAAACCTATGATTTTCCGGATTTTCTGATTTTTAACATCCCCAAATCCAGGCCTTTTTACCCACAGCTATATGGTATTTCAGACCCCGCAGAGTCAGCTTTTTGTCGCTCTTTTGGAGCCATAGCCCCTCTAAAGTGCAATTCGAATTGGGTTTCCAACAAACCAGAATTGAACTAGGCATGGATACAAAGACTTCAATGGCTTCTGGCTGGGTTGTATTCTCGCCAAGAGACAGCAGTCGTGTCAGTTCAAAGTGTGTTGGCTTTTTGGTGTTGCCTCAGCTTTGGAGCTTGGAATTTGGAAACATTCGGATTTGCCTCAGTTTTGCTAGCCTCGGAATGGAGAATATGGAGGCATCCCATGTCTGACGGCTCCAGTGGTCTCCACCGTGCTTTGTCAATCTCTCCGTATCCCTGTGCCTCAAAGGACGACCCAGGGACCCAGACCGCTGGGATGGTGAAGCACTGAGAGATGGCCGTCGAACATGTTGGGTTTGATGATGTTGGGATAAGGTCTTGAATCATGTGACAGATGGTCTCAAAATAGAAGAGTCCTTCAAGCAAAAGAACGATACTAAACATTTGATTGAATCTGATCTGGTTCAGGATTCGTGCAATTTCTTTGGTGTGATGTGAACCATGTTGGTTTCAGCATCCTCTTTGAAACAGGCGTTTTGGCTTAAGTGCCGCTCGCTACTTCTCGTTTGTTGCAAAAACCTGTCCATATTGATTTTATCGGGCCATGTTTGGCCGAATTCACCGAACCGGTCGCGGGTCCTAAGGACAGGACATGGGACCGTTTGCCAGTGTCATTTTGCAATGGGCGCTGCTTCCCGGAGCAGCGATAAGAGACAGCTTGAAGCCTGAAAGTCTCGTGTTGGACGCAGGCGCGATCTGGCGCGACTTCGATGTCTCAAGTTTTGGGATCCTGCGGGGAGCAGGCCTTAAGCTTGATGAAATTGATTGAAATTGCAGGTCCAATAAATGAATGTAGTACAGGAATGGTTCCCAAGGTGCATGATCTTGAATTGAAATCAGATTTCTTGAAATTCTAAGTCATGCCTATGATTGTTTATGCTAACGCCGCCCGTAGAGACGCGGGTTTTTTTAACGTTTTTTTACTGCGTTCATACTTTTTGTGGGTTGTCTGGGTGGGGGGGTTGTGGGTGGGGGGGTGGGGTGATGTTAACGTTCCTTGGAAGCGTTACGTGACATACGCTGGGGTTGGGGTGGGGGGGGGTGGGGTGATGTTAACGTTCCTTGGAAGCGTTACGTGACATACGCTGGGGTTGGGGTGGGGGGGGTGGGGTGATGTTAACGTTCTCCAGTAACTTACTTCTGAGACGAGGTTGATGCTACGTTGTAACATCTTGTCTACATCTTCTCACAACTAACTTCGGATACGCTCTGGATGCTACGTTGTAACATCTTCTCACAACTAACTTCGGATACGCTCTGGGTGCTACGTTGTAACATCTTCTCTCCAGTAACTTACTTCTGAGACGAGGTTGATGCTACGTTGTAACATCTTGTCTACATCTTCTCACAACTAACTTCGGATACGCTCTGGATGCTACGTTGTGACATCTTCTCTCCAGTAACTTACTTCTGAGACGAGGTTGATGCTACGTTGTAACATCTTGTCTACATCTTCTCACAACTAACTTCAAAGCCTTTGGCAATGGACCTACAGCTGGCAGTACAGATGCAACAATGGCAAAGACCTGTGGACAGCTGTGCCACATGTCCTGAAGCACATCAGAAATGCCTGAGTGCAAAACAGCCCGCATCTTTACGGGCGGCGTTACCTTGTTTATGCCTTAAGGGGCATGCTGCACCATCGGTCGGCATGCACATGGCATCCAACACCCAGCATACTAGGCTCATGTCAAAAACATCTCACGACTCCTCAAGTCCCGCTGACCCTTGACCCTTGCCCCACAAGACAGCTATGGAAGAACTGTGAATCTGCAAACCAGTTGTTCACTTCTGGTTTGAGGTAGCTTACGGTTTGGTTGGAAAATGGTCATTGTCATAATTGTCATTTACCTCCAACTTGACATAACTTGACAATCCGATCGCCGACTGGTTGAGTTGGAAAAAATGATTCCCATCCACTGGCAGATCCAGGTCGAGATGGATGTCTGGAGGAAGCCAAACGAATCGAGCAGTTGATGCGGGATCTGGCTTATCCAGGCTCGATTTTGGGGAGAGAACCAAGAACCAGAGATGTTGTGGATTTTTTTCGATTTCCCTTGTGATTCTCATGGATTTTGGGAAGGAAGCTTCTACTGGTTGATGACTGCGGCAGTTGTTGTGTTCCATCGTTGATGAAGCAAGGAGGGCCATGTTTGGGGATTCGGCAAGCTCGCTCAGGCCCTTTGGAAGGGAACCACTGTGACTGGCCCGGCATCACTTGTTGGCAAAACTGCCGAGTCGAGAAGATCGAATGTGAGAACTGCAGCGGCCATCTGCCGGAGAAAATTGAGCTCCGGCATCTCTGGGAAGACACTCTTCTTGTGAAATGTGTCAAGTGACAGTCATTTTGTTTCCATCCCCCAAAGGCCCCAAAACCATGGTGGATGTTAGGGGTGTTTAATGTTAGGGGGATGTGATTAGTTGCAAAAACATGATGAAAAACATAGGGGTGTTGGACTGCACTGATTGGCAACTTCGCGAAGTTGTTGCCAGTCTCTGAAACATGCCATGTGCCAATTGGAGGTGACTAGCTGCCTAGCTTGATCCATTGTCAGATCCGTCAGATCTGTCAGATCTGAGGTAAGTCTCACATCGCCCACGCTCACTGGCAATATCAAAGCCTTCAGCGGGATTCAACTACTCAATTCTTTGGAGCTCAAGGGGACAGAGATCACAGGTGAACTTGAAGTCTTCCGGGAGGACAATTTCGTCAGGCACGGATCTTAAAAATGATCTTTTGACAATTTTTCACCATTTTTCACCCAAAGGCTGCTGGTTTTCTTGTATGGCTCAATTCAGAAATGAGTTGATGGCAGTTGTTTGAGAGTACACCACCTCTAATGTCACCCCGCGTTTCGGAACCTGGCCCACACGGAAATTCCGCCCTGGAAGGGATGGCATTTTTCATCCGTGCCATGGGACGGATGACCATAGCCCATGACCAGCATCTTTAGACCGTGGCACAGTCCCACATATATGCAATAAATATGAAACCTTAAGGCATTTACCCTAGGAGTTTTGCCGCCAAAATCGGAGATAATGGAGATATCTGTATCCTGCCTGTAAGATTGAAAAGTCAAGCCTTCAACTAGTTCAGTGAACGGCCTCTGAGTAACCATCATAACCATTCTTAGAGGAGGGCCATTTATTTAGGGATTTATTTTTTTTAGTTTAGGGATTTTTTTTTGGATTTCTTCCTGCTTACTCTATTGCCTCCTGCAGTGCTTCTCTGCTTCTTTGCTTCTATTCCTTTTTTTGTTTTTTTTGCTTTTCTTTGCTTTTTTGCTTTTTTGCTTCCCTTGCCTTTCTTTGCTTTTTTGCTTTTTTGCTTTTTTGCTTTTCTCGCTTTTCTGCTTTTCTTTGCTTTTTTGCTTTTCTTGCTTTTCTTTGCTTTTTTGCTTTTTTGCTTTCCTTGCTTTTCTTTGCTTTTTTGCTTTTCTCGCTTTTCTGCTTTTCTTTGCTTTTTTGCTTTTCTTGCTTTTCTTTGCTTTTTTGCTTTTTTGCTTTTCTTTGCTTTTTTGCTTTTCCATGAGGTGTGGAGCAACATCTTCTATCCATCTATATCCATCTATATCTATCTATATCTATCTATATCTATCTATATCTACGTATCTATATCTATCTATGTCTATCTATATCTGTATCTATATCTACATCTATGGCTGTATCTATATATCTATATACCTATATATATATCATATATCTATATAATTATCTATATATCTATATATCTATATATATATATCTCTCTCTATATATATATCTATATATCTATATATATCTCTATATATCTCTATATATATCTATATATTTTTATATATCTCTATATATATCTATATCTAGATATCTATATACATATATATCTATCTATCTATATATCTATCTATCTATCTATCTAATTATCTATCTATCTATCTATCTATCTATCTATCTATACATATCTATCTATATATCTATATATCTATATCTCTCTCTATATATATACTATATATCTATATCTATATATATCTCTCTATATATCTATATCTCTCTCTCTGTATATATATATATATTTATACCACCATATATCTATATATCTGTATATATCTATCTATATTTCTATATGTATATATACATATATCTTTATATCTATATATCTTTAAATATATATATCTATTTATCTATATATCTATATCTATATATATATATCTGTATATATATATATATCTACCTAAAAGGTTTGCATTATCATGCGGATGATATTCAAACCCCAAGCCAACCCTGAACCAAACCTTATATAAATAGATCTTAAACCAACTCGATGATAACATCAAATGAAACTATTGTGCATCGTTGTGCCTTAACCTACATTCCACATGTTTCCAAGGTGCATGTCGTGTAGTATATACACCTTGAGTATCACATTCAACCTAGCACCTTGCATGTGAAAATAGGTGTTTCCAATCTGCTTTGGGGGGGAGGCGCTGCGCCGTCCCCCCCAATCCCCCCCTCCCGCTTTTTTTTATTTAAATTCAAGCTTGCACACATTTCAATACACTACTTTGGTTAGAATATATATATATATATATTGTATATATATATATATATATATATATTGTATATATATATATATGTATATATATATTGTATATATATATATAACAACACTAACAACACTAACACTAGCAACACTAACAACACTAACAACACTAACGGTAACAACAACAACAACAACAACAACAACAACAACAACAACAACACCAACACCAACACCAACAACAGTAACAGTAACAACAAACAACTGTTGGAATGTCAGCCTTCAGCTCCAAAATCCTGCAAGTACTGTGAGGAATGTAGCTGTAAAATGTTGCACATACGGTGGAAATGCAGATTCCAGCTCAAAAATGCTGCAAAGAGCATGGAAAATGGACAGAACATGCTGCAAACTGTTGCAAATACCGTGGAATATACAATGGAAAATGAGAGGTTCGAACTCAAAACCGTTGCACATACCGTGGAAATGGCAGTTTCCAGCTCCAAAATGCTGCAAATAGCATGGAAAATGGTGAGAACCGGAAATCCAAAAAAAAATCCCCAAACTAAAAAAAAAAAAATCCCCAAACAATTTCCTACCCATTCTTAGACGTGACAACGACCCCATATGACTGTGACGATCTCAGAGAGTGAGTGTAGTGCCTCTCAGAGAAGCTGATGATTTGTTGCGGTGTTTGCAGCCCAAAAATGAGAGGTTGCTGTTGGCGGATACCAAGATTTCGGGAAATCTGCAGAGTTTAGCTCGCATGGAGCTAAGAGAGCTGGATTTGAGCGGCACAGCAATCTCGGGAGACTTGCAGAGCTTAGTTGGAGATGTCGATTGGTTTCTGGGGCTTTCACCGCAGATTTTCATCGATTTCTTTTGTTCCAACCAAATCGAGTTCAGATAAAGTATGGTAAAGTGCAAACATGTTCGCAATGAGTCGAAAGGGCACAAACATCCACCTTTCTTTCAGGGTGGTTTCAAAAAGGCGAATCATTCATGGTCCATCAGGTCCATAAGGTCCATCCCCAAAAAGTTGCACACAACATTGTCCCGGGCTAGGTTTTGGTGCCATGAAACCTTGTCCCTTGGTGTTTTGTGCATGTGGATTGTAGGCTTTGTTGACTGCAGGCAGTGTGGAGATGTGTGAAGTGTAAAAAGCGTAGTTTCAGTGTAGTTTGTGTAGGCTTTGATTCTTGAGTCACATGACATGGGATCCACGACCAAGGTATAGTAGTGAGTCCATCAGCAAGCGCCGATTGCGACATCTGAAGCTTGGCCGCACCAACATCACAGGCCGGTTGTCCTCGTTGACGCGCTTTCCGATTCTCAAAGAAGTGGACCTGTCCTATACCTCAGTCAGTGGCTGGGTAGATAGCAGCTGGAGAAGCAAGTGCAACCTGGCAACTGAGATTCTATGTTCCATGAGTTTGATGCCAAAAATAAATGTATATTTCGGAATAGCGAAAGGGTATTTACGGAACATATGTGGTTATGAGTTATGAATTATGAATCAAGATACGGATTTTAAACATTTTTAAACCATATTTCCCCTAAAAAATGTACATTATATAATTATAAAATATATAGATATAATTATATACTATTAGAGACATTATACATACATAAATATATATATATTTATATTCCAACAAATGTTGATGTATGTCTATATGTTTGGGATCCCCAACTTCAAGGTAAAGATTTGCTCATTTTGCAGCTTCGAAAGACTTCGGTGCAGTTCGTTCCTGTCGGAGAAGAGCTCGAGCGCCTGAAAGATCATTGGACGGGCGGGCGATTGCGCCTCTTCCCAAAGTTGAAGGAGCTGGATGTCACACATTGCACTTTGGCGTAGGTATACCCTGTAGTTACCTTGTAGGTTCATGGGAAATCAAACATGGCTGTGAAATCCTAGACTCATGTAGATGACAATGATTTTTCCCAGTTATAACCTTCCATGTTTGAGATTTTCCAGCCACGTTTGTTATTGGAGGGTATGTCATGAAATTGACTGTTGATCACTTTAAAGACCCCGAACGAAACCCATGGGTTTTTGTTGGAAACCACATATACCTGGGACCGGAGGCGTCGGGGGTGTCTAATATTGATGATATTCATTGAGGGATCCTTTTGAACAAGCAATAAATATGTAGATATAGATGATACATGATGATACCCTCTGGTAAACATACAAAAAACAATGGAAAATCACCATGCTGTGTAGCTGGGTAAATTAACTATTTCGACTGGGCCATGTTCAATCGCAAACTGTTTGTTTACCTGAGGGTAATAAATAAGAAACCGGCCCCTCTATTTTCCAGATCATATTTGCTTCCGCTGCGCCAAATTCAGGTACCAGCATAAGAAATAACAAAGGGACCCTGGCAAATGGGGAGTTGGAAAATTGTAATCCATGATTTTCGATTGTGCTATTTTCAGGGTCCATGTTAATTTGGTATATAATGGTATATAATATATATATATGTATATATGTTTGTGCCTACGGGTTGAAAACCGTCCGAGCGTTTTAGGCATTTTTAAATATGTTCCTTGGGGTGGGGTGGGGTGGGGTGGGGCAATAACGTTCACGTACTTGCGCACTCCCATGATGTTACGCCACGGCACGTTCACTTGCACGTGCGCACATACGTCATGCTACGTTGAAGATGTGTCACGTCACGCAGGGCTGGGGGTGGGGTGGGGTGGGGCAATAACGTTCACGTACTTGCGCACTCCCATGATGTTACGCCACGGCACGTTCACTTGCACGTGCGCACATACGTCATGCTACGTTGAAGATGTGTCACGTCACGCAGGGCTGGGGTGGGGTGGGTTGGGGTGGGGTGGGGCAATAACGTTCATGTACTTGCGCACTCACATCGCAAAATCCAATTTATCAAAAAGATCCGCAGACATGCTGGAAAAACCTTCTGGGTTCATACTGGCACCATCCACTCGTGCTGGCGTATGATCAAAGCCAGTGTTCCCGATCAGTTGACATCTTGCCCAGAAAACGAACAAAAATTGAAAGACCTCATTTGGACGTACGTTCGCACATGGCAGTGGCGATGGGAGGCAAATGTAGTTGGAAAAGCCCTGTTGGAGAAAACAGGTGCGTACTTAGCGAAGATGTAGAGATCACCGGAAAAAATGGCTGCAGCTGAGGTTTTGGGCACGCTGACTTCCCAAAAGGAACCTTTTTCGCACTCCAACATGTCAACTATATACAGTAAACCCCAATGAAAATTCAAAATCACAATAGAATTGACCTTCATGGACAACATAAAAACATGAAGAAACACTGCGAAACGCATGATTGAATTCTTGCCAGTCACATGAAAATGCTGTTTTTACTCGGCCCATTTCCAACCCGGCGGGAAGTATATCAATGGATATCAATGGATACAGCGGGAAGCCTAACTCATACCTAAGTCATGCCCTAACCCTACTTCTGCATGGCACCGCTGTTTCCAGAAGTCACGCCTAAGTCATGCCCACCCGGCGTTTCAGCATGGCACCGCGATGGGGATATGCACAACAAAGTGCTAAGTAGATGTTCCAAACCCCCGTTTTAGCATGGAATAGCTATCATTAGAAGGCTCAAATAACATTGTATGAAATCAACTCCGGATTCTCGTTCCTGCATGGCACCGCTATCTCTACAGTGCCTTACACATGGCATCGCAAACAGGCAACTTTTTTCCTCACTTAAGTCTTCGGTACGAAGACACGCTTGCGCTCCGTCAGCCAGGTCTGCAACCAGTTCTTTCGCCCAGCTTTTGAGTTCAGGGTCTTTGGTTCGATAATTTCTTTGGCAAAATGTACGCACAAATCTGCTTTGGGAGTTCTCTTGGTTCGCAAGAAATTCACATAAAATTTGGCAACTTTGGAGAACATGTCGATTGAAACGCCCAAGGCCTCTGCCTCCTTTGCAGGAAAGTAATGCTCAATAAAGGAGCAGCAATCATCTGGGCTATTGAGATTCCACTCTGGGTCTGATGCATCTTCATCCTCCTCCAAAGGCTCCGGCCCCAGCTCCACAGTAGAAGGCTTCGAAAAAGATGCCGCTTTATGTTCTGTTTTTTGCTGCTTGCAAGGTGGTTCTTGGATCTCTGCAACGCCGTCACCAGTCTGCGAAGGTTTGGCACTTGCATCTTCGCTTTGAGCTGCACCACCTCGACGGAGCCGGCCCAGCAAATCGCCAACTCCTTGAGCGAGCCTTCTTTCTGCGGGTGTTTCTGGTAGCTGCGGAACTTCTGGTTGTGGCGGCTTGTGCCAGCCCTTTCTGCGGCCGCTTCTAAACATGTCTGCTTCTGCCTGGAAGGAACATAATTCATTGCAAAGACAATTCACAATGACACCGCCATAGAACTGATTGGCTACCTACTAGTCATATCTAAGCCCCAAGCAGGCACAACAGCAAGGCACCGCGTCTTCCACAGCACAACACATGATCAACCCGTACATATCCCAAAACATGGGAATCACAAGCATAATGAAGGAAAAGGTACGACATCCTAGAACCATTTTGTGCTGAAAGGGTGTGCAAAAATCAAAAAAAGAAACGACTTAAGCTTTTCCCTGTATGAATGGATATCAATGGATATGAATGGATATGAACGGACATCAATAGTATAGTAACGGGACAATAACATTACTAACGGATATGAACAATTCTTCTCCGGCACTCAACTGTTTCCGCCAGGCGACGGCACGGAAGCCCGTTCGGGTATGTGGACTCATAAAGGGCACCAGCAACTCAGAATAGATGCACATGGCATACCTTGGATGTGTTTGGGGCTGGGGGGAGTCATCAAGAGTTATACCCTCTGGTAATTTAACATAGCTATTGAAAATGGCCATTTATAGTGGATTTTCCCATTAAACATGGTGGATCTTTCCATAGTTTTTTGTATGTTTACCAGAGGGTACCATCTTTCTGTGTCCTCAAAAACATGGGAAATCCATGGGAAATCCTATGATGATAGCTGGGCTGCTGGGACGCTGGGAGCTGGCGAAGTTTGACATACTTCGGTGGATTTCTCCAGCCAGAGATGAAAACCAGTTCTAGTGGATTAAGAGCTGGGAAAAACATAGTGAATATATGTGAATATAGTCATACTATAGTCATACTATAGTCATAATATAGTCATAATATAGTCATAATATAGTGACATAATGTGATATCAAATCCAAGAATATCCAAGATACTGCTTCTTGGCAACGCTCAAGTTGCTTACGAAGAGGCCTCAATGGAAATCACCATGGCCATGGCAATGTTTGGACGAGTTTGAATCTCTCACCACTTCGTAGGTTTCAACAGAGTATTGGATTCTGGGATCGCAGTTTCTCAATCTTCAATCTGTTCAATGAGTGCTAGTGATGAGTGCTAATGAAACATGAAGGGTCGAAACTCTTTGGAATCAAACATCCAAGCCATCCTGTTCGTTCATGTCTCTCGCCGGGCAAAATCACACCGCTTCCAAGTTGCCATACGTAAGGCACAAGGCCAGTGAAAAGGCAGCAGGCGTGCTATATCCTGACATGGTCAGGGCTCAAGAAGGAGTACCAAAGGACCCTTGCATTTGGTCACTAGTAAACCCACTAACCGCGTTCAATATGTGCCATTCATTTTGAGCCACAACCCCTCTTGACAAACTTTACAAAGTCTCGAAAATGTCTCGAATGTTGAAGGCAAACAATGTCATCTTTAACAAGGATCCGAGCACACCAAGCATCTAAACGGCAACCAGGCTCGCTCGAAGTAGTCTGAAGTCAGATATTCAGGCCCAGCTGCTCCACCAGGGAGCATCAGGTTCAAAAAACCTTGGCTGATTCTTTGCAGCTGATTTTCTGCACCATGGCAGCACATGGCAACTCTACGTAGATCTAGTGGTTTTGAAGTCTTGAGTTTCAAGCGCCAGTATCCAAGTCCTGCATATCTGCAGCGTCAGAATTAAAACATATCAAAATTGGACACTGGCCCCAAGTGTTCCAGACTCATGACTTGTTTCCTCTCGGCAACAATCTAATACTTGCAGCAGCCACCAAGGGACAAATCTAGACTGATTAGACTAATGCTGCAAAAGAATTCAAAAGAATCATTGAACCCCAAAACATCCCAAAACGACGAAGAAAAACTCCATTGTGTTCCCTTCAAAATCACCGATCCTCGGGCACATCTCCATTTTCGAATTTTTTGACCGATTCAACCACTGTTCTGCCAGGTAGCTCACCGCAACAAGGCCTAAAGAGACGCCAAGAATGGCATCGCAAATCGATTTCACCAAGCCGCCCAGATATGGCGTCACCAGAAATGCATACCTTGGAAATTCCATGGATTGTTCAACATGTGAAAATGCCAAAAGCATCAGCACTGGTGTGCACCTGCATGTCCCAGTAACTATCCCAGGACTCAAATTGACAGCACGCAAAGGTGCATTTCCGTACGGATTGTCCCGGAACTTTTGGAGTGTTGAGCTGCATCTCACTCGAAAATCACCGCAATGGTCTCAATACTGGATAGTTCATGCCTAACCAAGGAATAATGCCCCACTCCTATTCCCCGATACTTCATGTTGAATACTGCAAGTTCTGTTTTTGAATTATTGTCATTGTCTTGCTCCGCAGGATTTGCATTGGTGTCAACAAAATCATACGATATCCAGAAGGACAGTTGACTTCCGACTGTTCTATACCCCCATCACCCACTGAAAACCATTTTGGGACAAGAGTCCAAAAGGGCAGGATGTGGAAGATACGCATCAAATTCCTGGATAGACAGACTATGAAAATTGGCCCCTACATCCAAACCTGTGCCTGTGTCTTGGAAACCATTGGGTTTCCAAAGAGAGTTTTCTGTGCACGGCTGATGTTGTGTACTAAAATACAAGCAAACATAGCTGAACTTCTCTGCCTTCGCACATCTGTGATCTTCGGTACATCAAACATGGCTTTTTTCCCACATTCTTCAACTTTTGCCACTACGCAAGCTCTGCCAATACACCTAGCTTACTGCCTCCAAGCTTCGTTGGAATGAAGCTATATGGACTTTTTGAGCAAGTCGCCCAGCTACTCACAGGCTCCTCGGCTCCCGAAGTAACTACGGAATCCTGGGAAGGGGATCATAAGCTATGAGAAGGAAATAGAAAAGGAAACCACAGGACACCATCTGATTTTGCCCAAACCAACATGTATAGGAATAGGATCAATATTATATAACATTATATAACATGATATAACTACATTAATCAACAGCATTATATCATCAATATATCATCATATCTCCAGAATTCTCATCATTTTCAACCAATCCATTGAACCCAACATCTCCACCTCGTTTTTTGGGCACGGGCACCTCTGGCGCGCTTCGACATGGAAACAACAGCGGAACGGAGCAGATTCCCAGGACGTAGACCGCTGCCGAGCGTAAGGCCAAGGCATACTCCAAGCCATCACCTGGGAGATCCCTGCCCGGTCCCGAGTTAACGCAACAACACATTTGGGTGTTGCTGAAGTCTGTTTTTTGCTGTCCCCAATTTTAGGAAAAAACCTCACATATGGTGAATATATGATACAATATATTATATATAATGAGTGTGTGTATATATATATATATGTGAGAATATGTGATAAATCTTGAACAATTATGAATCTCACATATGGTGAATATTAACCGAACATCTAATTGTTTGGATGAACGATGATCCCCACGAACCGCACCACACCCTGGATCTGCCAAGGAACTGCATGCGCTTGCAGGCCTGGTCAGCATGCAAAAAAACCATAGCCCAAACGAGGGCTTAGCATATCCCATAGGATCCATGTATGCTATATATGGTAACATTTACCATCAATATACCCCCAATGTTAGCATATATACCATACATGGATCCTATGGGGATGAGACTCTCTATTTCATTGGAATCATGCCTTTGACCCATGCTCATTTGGATTCATTTGGTGACATGACTTGGAAGCTGAGCGTCGATCCGATCGATCCCCGAAGTCATCCGGCTGGTGTGCCCATATCTTTCTTGCCATATCATCTATCGTCGTTTCTTTTTGAACTGCATGCTACTTGGAATGCGAAGCTGGCCAAGGTCAGCGATGAACACGACAGCAATCTTTGTTGATCCTGAGGTTCACAATCTGTGGTTCATCAAACTTACGAAACGAAAACAACAACCTTCTAAGCGACGGTTGAGGATACAGCATCCCCCAAGTTGGTCCAGAACTATGTGCACTTCATGGCCATGTACATGATGGTTGTTTTTTTTTCAGTCCTCCATCAGCACCCATGGATGCCAATCTGTGGATGTCATGGAATTGACATGAATATAATTACTATACTTTGAGATATAAAGACTCTTACAAGTAGAAGTTGGAATCATGCCAACAGATGGAATATCATGCAAGGCTAGCCAGAGTGGTATACATGGCAGCCCAACCAAACAAACAACGTAGAATATTCACCCCGCTTCGCGTGGGGTGGCCGCCCACACCGCAGGTTTATTTCGGTCCGTGAGAGGGGCTAAGGGTGGTTTCCCCCCGTGGGGGCTCCCCAAGCTAAGAAGTTTCACTTCCCCCCCCCGTGGGGGCTCCCCAAGCTAGGGAATTTTCACTTTTCCCCCCCGTGGGGGCTCCCCAAGCTAGGGAATTTTCACTTTTCCCCACTTTTCCCCACTTTTCCCCCCCGTGGGGGCTCCCAAAGCTAGGGAATTTTCACTTTTCCCCCCCGTGGGGGCTTCCCAAGCTAGGGAATTTTCACTTTTCCCCGCCGTGACAGCTTCCCAAGCTATGGAATTTTCACTTTTCCCTCCCTTGGAGGCTCTCCAAGCTGCGGAATTTCAAATAGCTAGACAACGACGCCTAGATAGTCCCCCAAATCCCGTGTTCTTTGAAGTGTTTCCATGTTTTTGCAATGGTTTCCTTCAAAGCACGGTACTTTACACTTTTGTCGCCATAAAACCGGTCGAAAACATCATGTTCGACAATGCTTCCAATTCCCTTATCTCCCAAACCGTTGAAAATACCGCTATTTACAGTGTTTTCTTCAATTTTTCCATGTTCCAATGCCGGTAGCCAACTCCAACATATATATAAGAAATCCTTCCAAAACATTGTGTTTGACAGTGTTTTTCCAATGTTTCCAGTCAAACAGACGGTAATTTACACGTTTTTTGCCATAAAGGCAGTAAATCCTTCCAAAACATTGCTTTTGACAGTGTTTTGTAATGTTTCCAGTCAAGCATACGGTAATTTACACGTTTTTTGCTATAACGTCAGTCCAAAACACTTGTTTTTGCAGTGTTTTCAATGCTCTCGCATCCAAAAACCCTGCAAAATCTTCCTATGTACAATGTTTTTTTCATTTTTGGCCGTTTTTCCATTGCCGGAAAGCTACCAAAATGACCCAAAATTCCATTGCAATACCCTCTTGCGCTCAGACACCCAAAAATCCTCGAAAAATGTCGAAAACACCACCGTATTCTGGTCTCGGTGCGAAACCGTTTTTGGGGTCTGGTCTCGGTGCGAAACCGTTTTTGGCCCCCCCCCCCAGCTAAAGCTGATATAGCGACTGCTATATTAACAAATGTCATTGAGCATTTAGTGTTGCTGTTGCCCCCCAATAAGCACGCCTTCACCGCCAAAGCGGTGTGGGCGGATTTTTGGAACAAATAAGTCTTTCAGGTGGGATTGCTACAAAAATGTAATCTGCAAATGGAAGATCTTCCATTTTGGTCCATTTAGTTTGATGATGTTCAGATGCAATGTAGAGATTTCCTGCGGCCAGGTTAGGCATCCCCAGATCCCATCACAATTTCCCCTGTAGAAGTATGGAGGTTGCCAATACCATCTCAGGGAACACTCTCCCATTTTTCCACTAACCCATCCCCATATTGCTGTTTGATGCTGTTTGATGCTGTTTGATGCTGTTTGATGCTGTTTGATGCTGTTTGATGCTGTTTGATGCTGTTTGATGCTGTTTGATGCTGTTTGATGCTGTTTCTATCTCTACATAATATACCATATCCCTTTGGATCACCATGAACTGGCTGGTCTAATCCCCTATGAAATCACCATACAACTAGCGGTTCTCTTCTGTTTGCACCTTGATTTATTGCGACGGGTACCCTGATACCCTGGTGGCTGGTGTATAAGTTTGTCCAAAAATGGGGTACGCCTAAATTCACTGTTTTTCTTCATTTCCCACATAAAATATCATAAAATTGCATTTGTTTGGGCATTTTCAGACACACTATTAATATCTCCAAAGATCATATTGTTGGCTATCTATGCTGCTTAAATCACCCATTATCCCACCATCCCGCATGATCCCTGGCAAGCATGGTGGATGTAGGGATCCACTTATTAGGGACCATACAAACGGGCTGTTTGCTATTAGGAAGGTCGGATTAAGTCATATAAAGATTTAAAAAATATTAGCAGCTAATCATAATTATCTCATTATCTGATTCAGAGTATCATCCCATTATCAATGGTATAATAGCATCAATAATAGTATCCCATTTCAGCAGTTAATTATATTCCTTTAAGTTACACAGTTACAACCATATATAGTTCCCATTACAAACATCATAATCTATAAATATGATCTCTATATATACTCCCTATGATTATCCCATGATCCAATATATACTCTATATATATACACAAAATTATACAAATATACCCTCTGGTAATTTAACATAGCTATGGAAAATGACCCATTTATAGATGGTTTACCTATTAAAAATGGGGATTTTCCATGGCTATGTTAAATAACCAGAGGGTATATTTGTTATCCCATTAAACCCTATTTCCCATGCCGGGATTGCGCCTCAGCAGCTTCCAACTTCGCCACAGGAAGATCAGCAGCCAGACAGCCAAGGCCGCGGCGGCCAAGGGCGTCACGTCCGCGTCGCCAAAGAAATGTGGCTCCGCCATGGCGAAATCCGCGCAGTTTCGGGTCAAATTGAAGAGATTCAAAATATGGTTGTCATTTCCTAGCTATATCCTAGCTATCAATCTGTTGTATATTGTCATATCGTTGTCATTTCCTGTGAATTGTTGAAAGTTCATATGTAGCTAGTCAATGCTAGTCACCTACCGAACTTATCGTTTAGGACAGGGTGATTGTAATATATTATAAATATTATAATATATTGTAATATAATGTAATATCAGAATTTGGCCCAGGATTGCACGTTGCTCCACAACCTAGAAACTATACTTGGTGTCAGCCAGCAGAATGATCTTGGCATGAAAGGATATGAAAGGTATATCCTGGCAATCCACACTGAGTTTGTTTATGCGACTGATCAAAAGTTTCTCCCTCTCCTGGATTCTTCCAACATAGAATTCACCAACCTGAAAAGTTCGGCCGTTTGGTTTGCGGATGACTCCCCAATCCTAACTGCTGCCGCGTTCTGGTGCGACTGATCAAAACCATTCCGCTTGATAGGCAAGAAGCTGCCAAATCAGAACGGTAGAAAGGAAAAACCTGGAGGGTGCAGGATGCATCTCATGAACCATAAAACATGTCAAAACAAACAAGGGGGACCCAAACACACACGCACAGTATAAGTGAAGGAAATCGAAGCCATTTCAAGCTCACTTGCCTGCCTCTTGGTCAAGAGGAAACCTATCTTGGATCCTCTGAATCAACTCAGAAGTTGACAGCCCGTCAAAGCGAGGCAAGGGGACAGCAATGCCCAGCTTTCTGGGAACTTTGTAGTATGGATCATCGTCTGGGTTCGGGAAGCGATCGAAGTACTCTTGGCCGACTGCACAAACATGGATATCGTGCTCTTTCAAAAACTCCTCTGTCATGCCAAAACATAAGGCATTCGAAATGACTTTGTCAACATGTTTGCATCCAAGAACTTGAGCTTCTCTCTCTGCAGCCGTCATGATTGGTGGACGCTTGTAGTTGTTGGCATCCTTGTCACCGACAACTCCAACAAAAACATGCGTTCCAAGCTTGGATGCATTGCGGAAGAGGTTTTGATGTCCGATGTGGCACATGTCGAAAATACCATCGCAATAGACGTTCTTCCGCGGAGTGTCCAGCAATTCTCTCGTCTCGTAGTCATCAGACAGCTTACTGTGTGATGACTCTGCCAATTCTGTTGGCACAGTCAAGGCAGTTGCTTTCCAGTCTGGGGACATTCTCTCGCAAGCTCTTCGAATCAACTCAGAAGTTGACAGCCCGTCAAAGCGAGGCAAGGGGACAGCAATGCCCAGCTTTCTGGGAACTTTGTAGTATGGATCATCGTCTGGGTTTGGGAAGCGATCGAAGTACTCTTGGCCGACTGCACAAACATGGATATCGTGCTCTTTCAAAAACTCCTCTGTCATGCCAAAACATAAGGCATTCGAAATGACTTTGTCAACATGTTTGCATCCAAGAACTTGAGCTTCTCTCTCTGCAGCCGTCATGATTGGTGGACGCTTGTAGTTGTTGGCATCCTCGTCACCGACAACTCCAACAAAAACATGTGTTCCAAGCTTGGATGCATTGCGGAAGAGGTTTTGATGTCCGATGTGGCACATGTCGAAAATACCATCGCAATAGACGTTCTTCTGTGGGTGGCCTGCCCAACTGCAACCCGACTTTGGTGGGTGATTTTATGTCGGGGGATCAAACATGCACCTGCCGGGGGATCCAAATGCAAATCATTTTCTATATAATGTGGCAGTTGGACTCTTGCCTTTCTCAACCATAGACCTACCCAAAGACTGCAAGAAACAGCTTCAAACATTAACACAAACACATACACATATGACATTTATATAGCAGAGGTCTTCTCTTTTCAGATTGAATACACAAGCCATGCCGACTCTCTGCTACAGTAAGCGCCTTCTGCCATGGCAACACTGCTGAAGATGGTGCAGGGAAGGCCAAGAGGATCAAGTAGCAGCTGTGAACTTAGAACGATACTGTATCGTCCTTTTCAAGGGCAAACATCATGGACATGGGATTGGCAACATAAGTAAGTGTGCCAATCAATCTGAAATTACATCAAGTTACATCCATAAAAATGTAGGTTTGTTGATAAAAAATTGGACTGCAAGTCGCTGAATGCAGAGCCAATCTTCAGGTTTCTGCAGGGAGCCGAAATCCATGGCAGTCCAAGTTGAATACGGACGGCACCTGGGAAATTCAACTGTGAACATTCTAAGAACACTGAACTAACACCATAGGAACAGCCAAACTCTGCACATGGGGAATTACGAATGTAGCCACCCAAAGCATGACAACTTGGGGGCGTGTAACCAATCCGAACAGTGTGCACAACAAAGCCTAGAGTCTAAAGTCTAAAAACATGAGAATGACTATGACAAATATGTTGAGAGTGGGTGAGTTACCCCTAATTGACTATGAGTTTCAATAACATCAACAACAAATCAACGAACCTCGAGTTCGGTCCATGGTCGGTGCCCATCGATCCCCATCTGCGGCGACTTTTCTTCAGAGATCTAGAAGCTCCAGCATCCTGGACATAGTGAAGATGGCTATTCCCTGTGACCCCAAGATCTTGGCTAGCCAATTATATATAATATTTAAGGGGTGGTAATATAATATATAATTGGGGTGATACTATTATTATAACATATAGTATCACCCCAATTGTATATTTATAACATTTACATAATGATCATCATTTGGGGTGATAATTGTCTTGTCTATAAACCATCTAAATCCTAGGTAAAAAATCCGCATCTGCCAAACCAATCAACAGAAATCATGTCTTAATGGCTCGTTTTGGTGCCAGTATTTGGGGATTTTCCCTGAGCCCAGTGTTGCCCCTGGTGGTGTTTCTTTAAACCTCTGGCACGATGGGACTTCCCACACTGGCCATGGCCCCATTATGGCCATCCCATTAAGCTTCCAATGGCCCCATCGATGGCCCCATTCCCAGTACCATACGAAAAAAACAGTTGTATCAAAATTGATAACACACACACACATGGCAATGGTTATTGCATGGTATCGCAGGATCGTTTCTCAACCATCTTCATTTTTCGGAGTCTCTGAAAACAGGGTACAAATTAGAAAAACATCAGCCATTATCATCTTCCACATCTTCCATACAAAATTGCCAAAACTTTGGGGTAGCTCAGGTAGACCCCCATTTTGCCTGGGAAAACCCGGGAAAACAAGCCAGGCCTCTGACGTGGAGCGCTGGACAAGAGAGTAGCCTGAAGGTTCTCCAGCTGGACTCCGGAGCCATCACCAATGGTCTATCAATTGGTGAACCATAGTGTATCCAAACACGTGGAAAATGGATCAACATTATGTCTGCCAATTTTGGTGCATCATAATACAGCAATACATATATATAATATAGCCATTGATTATAAATCGTAATAGATTACATTATATTACAATCACGCTCTGAAAAACCAAAACACCCACGATGTCTACCAATTTGGAGGTTTCCTAAGTCATGGGGGGACCCCCAAATCATCAATTGTTTCTTGGGTTTTTGCATTATAAATTATATTAAATTATAAACCATCCAGCTAGTGGGGTACCCCCATGGCTATGGAAACCTCGTCGTCCGCTGTGGCACCGTGCCCAGCGGCATTTCGGGGGCACATGTGGAGCCTCTTCAGCACCTGTGCATCACAGTTTCGAAAGAGAAATCCTTGTTATTTCTGCATTGTAATGGGATATAGTTGGGATATACATATAATTGTATTTGAGATATAGTTGATGTATATATATATATATATATTGGGATATTATAGCGGGATAGAATTGGGGAATATATTGGGATTATTTCATATTATGTCTACAATTTTCTACACGTACAAGGACATATTTTTTTGGTCTCATTACATCCCCTAGTAATAAATGTTGGGCATAATTGACCAACTTTTATTGGGGGATATGGGGACAAATGGAGATGGGTCAACACCGACCATGAGTTGGGAGAAAAAAACACGATTTTTAGCAGGGGTGGGGACAAAACTGACATAATTTATACACTGGGATGGCCATTTCAACGGGTAATTCATCATCATTCACTTTCTAGGGATACACTATACCTAAACCTAAATCATCTTAAATCTACTTGAAGGTTTTTGATTTGGCATGCTCCCAAAGAGCAAACCAGCTATTCAACTGATCTCGATACTCCAAGGTCGCCACTCAACTGTCGCAGCAGCTCTTTGGGCTGCCTGGAAGGAGGCTAAACCTTGTCTCTCTGGCTCTGGGGGCATTAAATACTGGGACCATCTGGGACCTTTTGTTTTATTACTGTAATTATTCAACCAAACATAACCAAACCATTACTAATTCATACAAATTCATGCTAATTCAACACGTTTCAACAAGATTTAAAATGATTTAACCCTCAGGATAGAATAAACAAAAAAAATGTCGAAACTCAGCAGATCTCTGCATCTTTTGGTCTCAAATGCCATAGATCAGCCGGGTACTCTTCCGACACGTGGCCAAGACTTCGGCTCGTGACACCCCTTTGAGACTGGCGATTTTGTCCGCCACATATGACACGTGACCAGGATGTGCAATGCGGCCACGAAAGGGCTCAGGTGCCATGTAAGGACTATCGGTTTCAAGCAAGATACGCTCAAGTGGCGTGTTTCGAACCACTTCTTGAACTTCGGGTGCATTTTTGAAGGTCACAACTCCAGTAAAACCAAGGCGCAGGCTGGAGAAACGCTCCAACAAAGCCTGCGCCAATGTATTTGAGCTGGTGAAACAATGTACATGTACAGGATGCTCTGTGGGCAAATGTTTCTCCATCAGCTCCAAAGTATCTTCTTCCGCAAATCTGGTGTGAACCACCAATGGTTTCTTCAAAGAAACCGCCAAGTCCATTTGTTTCGCGAAGACCTTCCGCTGCAAGCCTCGCAACTTCGGATCCTTCACCTGCCAGGTGTGAAACGCCATGAACCGCTAAACATCGGAAAATCTATGGTACCAAATAATAAGAAACAACAATCATAGGCCTAGAACATCCTAGAACAATCGTTTGCCTACAAAACTTCAAAGTCATTGAATACATTGAGCCATATGAACATGGAAAATGCGTTGCATCCACAGTGGAACAGAATATTGAATCTGAATATATCTGAATTTTGACAGCATTCCAACTCCTCGAGGATCAGGAATCAATTTCGACAGAGTTATATGTGCGACGGTCTAAACATGGTACTGGTTCCATGGTCATCGGTTTAGGGGGCATCGCTCCTCAAGGTCCCCTATCGCTCCCCGCAGGAAATCGCACATTCTTGAAAGTGACGGCGGCCGAATATAACATCTCCGCATACCATCTTTTGACGCTTGCTCATATGGTGTTTCCAAGTAAAAATGGTTTGCCGTCACATATTATCTATGCATATAGTATGCATATATATTTATTTATTTATTTATATATATATAGTAAATGTCATGTGTAATATATAGATCTCTATTTGCTATATTGATTATGTAGACACCATCTGTTTGTGCATACGCATTTCATTTACAAATATACAATTGATACACTCACACCTGGGAATCCCCCAACAGAGTCCAACACTTTTTTTAAAAAATCCAGCGCCTGTCCACGCGTCTTCTTGTCGAAATAGTCCAAACCACATTCACCCCAGGCCACAACCTTCTGCATGGTCATCATGGCCAGCAACTTCTTCTCCACCTCATGGGGGACATGAAGCTGGATACCAACACCAAAAAATTGGAAGGTTTTAACGGTACATTAATATGGATCTATATGACCGAAATGATCCGCATAAATCCGGGCAAAACAATTTTGGGACCAAGAGATGTCATATCCAAGAGAATTGTATCGCCATATGTCGTTTTCTCTGGTGTTATACTAACAATGATCAAAATGACATAAAATGACAACAGTATATAAAACATACAAAACTTGCACATGTATGCAAATGTTACCTCCGGCAATTCAAGATAGCTTTGGAAGTCCATTTATAGATGATACTGATGCCTCATCATCCCAGTCGTGCGCATGGAGGGGATGAATGCCAAAGGCACCGTAGATCCCATCCTTAGTCACAATTTTCATGTGCAAATTTTATCAAATTTTATGAATTGTGGTCCATCTATGGGTCAAAAGTCCCAGAATTGGATGGTTACCATGACAAAGAATGACCAAAACTCATGATTTCCACAGGTTCCATGACAAAAATTTTCATCCCATGCTGAATCGGCTCATGGGATGATCGTAGCCTGCCCAGCAATGGACTGGTTCCTTCACATGTCCTGTTTCCCATTGAAACAGTCACTTTGGGGGGACACACCATAAGAAAAATATAGAAAAATGATATATGATGAATTACTGGTATGATGATATATGTTTGTTTTTAGCACGGTTCTAATCCTTATCGTTGTTTGAGTGTCACGTTAAGGTACTAAGCTAATAATGATCGATTGTATTATCATATTATCAATATCATACTGACTTATAAGTTACGTTGGATACAGCCCATGTTTCAATATTTTTTCAGACATACTGACTGTAGTATACTGTAGTCATTTGCAGCCCTTGGCTCATACTTCAAGAAGGATGCCGCTTGCTCCAGGTCTGCCTTTTGACAGCCGATGTTGACACACGCTTCCAAGTCATTCTCCGATCCCTCCAAGGAGTCACGCCATTCCTGGTGCTGTCACTTCTAAGAGCATCTTCACAAAACACATATAGTCTATTAATGTCTATTAATGTCTATTAATGTTTATTAATGTTTATTAATGTCTATTAATGTCTATTAATGTCTATTAATGCTTATTAATGTCTATTAATGTCTATTAATGTCTATCATATTAATGTCTATTAATGTCTATTAATGTCTATTAATGCTTATTAATGTCTATTAATGTCTATTAATGTCTATTAATGTCTATTAATGTCTATTAATGTCTATTAATGCTTATCAATGTCTATTATAATGCTTATTAATGTCTATTAAAGCTTATTAATGTCTATTGATGCTTATTAATGTCTGTTAATGTCTATTAATGTCTATTAATGCTTATTAATGTCTATTAATGCTTATTAATGTCTATTAATGTCTATTAATGTCTATTAATGCTTATGAATGCTTATTAATGTCTATCATATTAATGTCTATTAATGTTTATTAATGTCTAGTAATGTTTATTAATGTCTATTAATGTCTATTAATGTCTATTAATGCTTATTAATGTCTATTAATGCTTATTAATGTCTATTAATGTCTATTAATGCTTATTAATGTCTATTAATGCTTATTAATGTCTATTGATGCTTATTAATGTCTGCTAATGTCTATTAATGTCTATTAATGCTTATTAATGTCTATTAATGCTTACTAATGTCTATTAATGTCTATTAATGTCTATTAATGCTTTTTAATGTCTATTAATGTCTATTAATGTCTATTAATGCTTATTAATGTCTATCATATTAATGTCTATTAATGCTTATTAATGTCTATTAATTCTTATTAATGTCTATTAATGTCTATTAATGTCTATTAATGTCTATTAATGTCTATTAATGCTTATGAATGCTTATTAATGTCTATCATATTAATGTCTATTAATGTCTATTAATGTCTATTAATGCTTATTAATGTCTATTAATGTCTATTAATGTCTATTAATGCTTATTAATGTCTATTAATGCTTATTAATGTCTATTAATGTCTATTAATGCTTATTAATGTCTATTAATGCTTATTAATGTCTATTAATGTCTATTAATGTCTATTAATGCTTATTAATGTCTATCATATTAATGTCTATTAATGTTTATTAATGTCTATTAATGCTTATTAATGTCTATTAATGTCTATTAATGTCTATTAATGCTTATTAATGTCTATCATATTAATGTCTATTAATGTCTATTAATGCTTATTAATGTCTATTAATGTCTATTAATATCTATTAATGCTTATTAATGTCTATTAATGCTTATTAATGTCTATTAATGCTTATTAATGTCTATATATTAATGCTTATTAATGCTTATTAATGTCTATTAATGTCTATTAATGTCTATTAATGTCTATTAATGTCTATTAATGCTTATTAATGTCTATTAATGTCTATTTATGTCTATTAATGCTTATTAATGTCTATCATATTAATGTCTATTAATGCTTATTAATGTCTATTAATGCTTATTAATGTCTATTAATGCTTATTAATGTCTATTAATGTCTATTAATGCTTATTAATGTCTATTAATGTCTATTGATGTCTATTAATGTGTATTAATGTCTATTAATGTCTATCATATTAATGTCTATTAAATATAGTGCGGATATAGAATCTATGATGGGTTACAACCATGGGTGATAATGAATAATGTTATAACGTACTCAACATGCGTTACCAGGCTTTCAAATGATCGCTTGGAGTGTGTCAGTCAGAAGACCCGTCCTTGTAGCTTGCATTCATTTGCCGAGGTGGCGCCAAGCCTTTTGCTTTTGCTCTTCTCGCATCCTCGCATGCTGTGCCATCGTTGGGTCTTCGAGGAAACCTATTCTTGGCGGGTGTCATTCACAAGCCCATTACAGAAAACATGTACATCACCGGGCTGCCAATAAGACCCAAGCACTTGAATAGCAACATGTTTAATTTGAACATGTTTACAATATGTTGAACTTCGATTAACTGGTTGAAACTGAGGGCATTGCCACGTGTTCCCTCCATCACCAAGCTCCAGTCCAGTCCTCATGGCTTTGTCTCGAGAGTCGTGGGATGACCTTATCCAGATGACAGTGGGTATCCACAAACCTCCCAGCAGTTTCCTTCTCCAGCGGCTTCAGCTTCTCCTTGTAGCGGCCGCTCAAGGACCGTCGGCTTCCGGTGGTGGGCGCCGCGGGGGCCCCGGACGACTTGGCCGAGGCCTTCCGGCCGAAGACGGGGCGTGCAACCGACGACGAGCGGCGCAGAGTGGGAAGAAAATTCACATGGACCGCGGTCAACGGTACGGCCACCAGCAAGCCAAATCGACGAGTCATACGTGTCATGGCGAAAGGGCCAGAAAGCAATGAATTTGCCTAAAGTTGTCATGTGAGTTCTTGAACAAAACGGACACATGTCGTACGGTACAAAACACGGTAGTAGTTGCTACATATTCTGTGACACCACTAGTTCCAGTGAGTTCTGGGCTCAAAGGCTTTTCAAAGGCTCCATGCCCAAAAATTGCGAACATGCACAAATTATATCGGAGTGTGGAGTCTTGCACATGCTGCAACACGAAGTAGCGTCCTGTCTTGCAAGTCAGTTTCTGCTGACTCAGTTTAAGTCTTAGGTTGTTACATAGCCATAGTTTATTCTTTTCCACAAAAAAACAGCATTGGAAGGGAACTCATTCTCACCCTGCATTGGAGAGCGGCCCTATGAGATATCTTCGATCAGCAAGGCGCCTTCTGGCCATCTGGGGAGACAAAAGCACCTCCACTTCCGTCTGCAACAGATTCAGATCATCAGCAGCTGTGATGATGGCCTCCCAAGATGGGAACAGAGGGATTTCTGAGTTGCGACTTGAGGCAACTCGGCAACTTGAGGGAGTTTGATTGTTTCACATATTACGGAACCCCTTTTTAAGATTGAATGGTAATTGGTCACTCATTTCGCTTGATTTTACATATTTTACTTTGGGTCTGGAATTGTTTTGGGAATGTTTTTGTTTTTCCCGTTTTGATTTTTTTTTATCTGCTTTTCTGCCCGTTTTCTTGCTATTTGCAGCATTTTGGAGCTGGAAGCTGCCATTTCAACTGTCTTTGCACCATTTTGGAGTTGGAACCCATCATTTTCCATAGATTCTGCAATATTTTGGTGGAATTTGTAAAATTTGAAAGAAGCTGCCGTTTCAAGGGTATTTGCAGCATTTTTGAGTTCGAACCTGTCATTTGCAATGGAATTTGCAACATTTTGGTGCTCGAACTGTTCATGAAACATGGTAGTTTGCAACTAAGGTTTATTTAGGGTTAGTTTTAGGGTTAGTTTAGGGGTTTTGCTTGGTTTTAAGTTTTTTAAGGGTTGGTTTTGGAGTTAGGGGTTATCTGTTTTTTTTTAAGGGTTAGTTTCGGATCTTGTTGGGGTTTACTTTAGGGTTTATTTGGGCGTGGTTTCAGAGAAGCAGAAAAGCAGGTAAGCAAAGAAGCAGGGAAAAGCAGAAAGAAGAGAAGCTGGAAAAGCAGAAAAGCGGAGAAGCAGAGAGGCAGCAAAGAGGAGAAGCAAAGAAGCGAAGAAGCAAAGAAACAGAGAAGCAGAAAAGTGGAGAAGCAGAGAAGGGAAGAAGCAAAGAAACAGAGAAGCAGAAAAGTGGAGAATCAGAGAAGCAAAGAATTAAAAAGGCAGAGAAGCGGGAAAAGCAGAAAAGAGAGAAGCAGAAAAGCAAAGAAGCAGGGAAACAGAAATCAAAAAAAATGCCCAAAATGGAAAAAAATAATTCCCACCCAAAAAAGCTCTCCTTTTACTTTTCTCTTTTTTGGTGGTTGCTATTATATAATGTTTCATCCTGTAATGTCATCTGTCACTGGCAACTAACACTGGAAACCACCACTAGTCACTAGACATTGTGACCTAGCGGAAGTGCAAAAACTTGGTCCCAGTATATGTCTCCAATATGTCTCCATTTTCCGCAGGTGATTCAAGTCAGTGATTTGTAGGCACATCAAGTCATGTGATAAAGCCAATACCATCAACAACTACCACCATTTCGCAGGTCATTTCGGAGATGGTCTTCCCAACAGCTTCCAACCGCTGCTACAGATCCACGCATGTTTCCCGACCTCCGGATGGCCCCAGAGCTCCAATATCTGCAATGAGTCCTCCCAGAGATACCTGGCCCACCAAGACGAGTTCCACTGGCCGCCAGGCTGAGTCGATAGTTCCACAAGCTGAGTCGCCAGGAACCAGTCATTACCCAAAATCCAACATCACCCAATTGATGTGTCGGAAAAATGCTATTTGTTTTTTTGTTATATTATATATAATTATATATATAATTATATATATAATTATATATATAATTATATATATAATTATATATATAATTATATATATATATACATATATATATACATATATATATATATTATATATATACATATTATATATAATATATAAATATAATATTGGGATGTATAGGCCGTATAGGGAACATGTTTTTTCCCTCAACCATGGGACCACGGGATTTGCTTTTCCATCCCAGGGATCATCGATCTGACCTCCTCAAAGTAATGCCCTGCTCCTGGAGGGGCTGGGTCCGGCTGGGTTGATGTCCAAGATTCCAGGGAAAACGTCACCATCTTCGAAGGCTACATTTTTACCGATCTCCCAGCATCCTTTTCCTTGAGGCCATTTTGGAAAGCACATGTCAAACTACCTGACAGCAAGGGAACATGTGATCAAAATGATCAAAGAACTCTGACAGCACACTCCAACTGCAAACTTAAAATAGACAACGCAGTGCGGTCTTTGGGTAGACTCAATACCTGAACATGCCTGACTGCAATCCAAAAAAAGAGATAAACGGGCTGGGAAACTCATCCAAAGGTCCTCCATCTGCGGGTAGAAGAGTGACTGGCGCAAGTGGCTCTTGGCAGGTCTCTCCTGGTGCTCTCTTTTGGGTTCACTTTGGGCACTGGTTGATCAAACCACATCCGTTTTTGCACATGTTTTTTTCCCCAAAACACATCAAGGCCTATCATAATTTAATGTTCACCATAAAAGAGAACTTCTGAGACATATCATTGGATATACCCTATTCTGGAGAGTCTCATGTTGATCATAGCTGGGCGAGAAATAGTCCATCTTGATTCAGCATGTTGTACAATCAATATCTACAGCTTGCAAGTACATGTCATATGTCATACAACTTGAACCACATGTCTGCACATTGACAGTATATGAAATCAGTACTAATTTCTGTTCTCAACCTATTCTGGGGCTATTTCAAATGGGGTGGGCACCATCAAAAGTAGAAACGGGACATGGATGGGCATGGAATATTTCAACGCACCGTCCATCTCCCCAAAGAGCTGCGCAGGCTGCGCACCTCTCCGGCAGGCAATCGCAAACTGCTCATGGACGTTGTAGGGATGGCAAACCTTGACCCAGGCAGTTTTTGCGGCACCAAAGCAAGTTGTCGCCATGACCATGCTGACCCTGATCCTCACCCAAACCCTCATCCTCGTCCTCATCATCGTTGTCGCCGTCGTCGTCGTCGTCGTCGTCATCATCATCATCATCATCCCCACCCTCATCCTCATCCTCATCCTCATCCTCATCCTTGCCACTATTCTCACTATAGTGTTTTACTCGTGGTGTTGTTCCCATTATTATCATTACAACTGGTCCCAGTAGCATCTTCGTTCCCCCGAGTGTCCCGCCTGATGACTGACCGCGCTTCGCAGTCCTGGAAGATCTGGAAGGGGTGTGACTATGCGACTGTAGCGTCTGCTAATTGAACATAGCATAGCTATATATATCTATGGAAAATGGACCATTTATAGGTGATTTACGATGATATACGATGATTTATGATGATTTATGATGATATTGATGCTTAAACATTGTGATTTTCCACAGCATGCATAGCTATGTTACCATCGGCAGTGCCTACAAGGAGAAAGTTTACTCTTGCAATCTTGTGCGGATACCTTTTTTTTTGACATCGAACAAATCATCAGTCTACCAGTCGATGCTGGGGATCAACATCTCCACTTTTCACATCAGGCCTGGGCCAACGGCTGACCATCTCCATCCATCCTATCGTCCCTGGCCTGTGCACCAAAGCCCTGCCGATCATTGTACAAGACAAAGGTGAAGATGCCACCCAAGCGAGGCTCCTGCTGCGGCGAATGGATGCTGGTTGCAGTCACAACTGAGCAATGGAGGCGAAGTACTGGAAATGGCATGATGAACAACATTGAACAACTATATGACAAGGGTGGAGCAATCTCGCCTCCATTTTGCGCCGGCAGGAGAGCTCAGCATGATGCGCATGGGTGTGACGAATCAAGCGAGTATGTCAGAGTATGTCAGAGTGAAGTGAATGGATTTGTGAATGCCATGGCTCTAAGACCGCACCTTGATGTCGTTGCAGTGAACATAGATGTCACCACCATGGAGACTGCTGCGGATATTCCTGGCCAAAAGAACCACGCAAAACGCGAATCATGCCCAAAACCACAAATCAACAACATTCAACAACAGTTTATAGCGAAAGCCATGATTGTTTCCACATGCGGAATCCCGCATCCGGCGTCCAATGGGGATCCGACGGGATCCCATGGACTGTCCTCTCTTGCGGAAGGTGAATGGGAGAAAGCCATCCAAAGGAATGAAAGCCCTGGGCCCACTGGATCTGCCATCCCAGCTTCGCATGGAATTCTAGAACTGGTTGGAGACTTTGCAGGAAACCCCCATGTAACATGGGAGTGAAAAGCACTATGTATCATATGTATCATGCGACGGTCATGCATTCTTGAACATGTCCACTAACCCTACGTTTTTCCATATTTTTAAAAGAGGTATGTAATAAGTAATATCTACACATCTACTAATCCAATCCAATCCAATCTAATTTATCTGGATATCTATCAGAATCTATCTTACAATATTTTCCCACGAAACTGCCATGTATTTTGCGGATATTTCTCACGTTGGCATCACCATGGCATCCGCAGTCCCTCCCGCGCGCCTTGTTCTGCCATTCCACCAGGACCCCAACTCCTCTCCCTTCGAAGTTCCGAGCACCCCACGTCCCAATATTGGTGGCATCCTGCGTTCCGTCAGCGGAATCGGGATAGTTGGTACGCTCTGGTAATTTGAATAGGGATTTAACATTATTTAACTAGAGAAAGTATAGGAAAGTTGTGACTTAACATTGACTTAACTATGGTAATTTAACAGTGTGCTATGAAGAAAACACCATTTCATACAGGTAAATGGTCGATTTAATGAACAATTTTCCATGGCTTACCAGATGGGTGGGTATTTCGGAATTGGAGTAACTCTACCGGAAGCCCCCAGTTTTTCGGGGTGGTGTTCAAAGCATGGTTTCCGATGTGACCAACTCAATCGGATGCTTGGGATTGACCCAACTCGTTGTAATTGGTAGAGGACAAGATGTTGAAATGTTGCTATGATGGATGGCAATGGCGGCAATGGTATCTAAAAATGATATATAACAAAATGATATATATAATACCAGTTGCAAATGGTATCATAATAATGGTATCGTTTTAAACATTGTGATAATACTCATATAATGATAACATAAAATAACATGTTGGAATCTTGGTGGTTTCTTGCAATTGGATTCATGGGATACGGCCTGCTGGTATGTGTAACATTGTTGGGTTTACCAGTTTACAATTTCCATCAATGTCCGACGTGTTGAAGTCATGCATTATATGATAAAATATGATAAATCATATGCCTATCTGCAACATTCTATTTCATCACTGTAATCTGTAATATTACCGAAAACAATAGAACACACTAATGTGGTAAACCCAATGATTTATTACCTCCCCTTTATAGAGGTTTATTCTGGACTTATTCCACGACAAAAATGGATCTATTTGGGATGAAAAAATGGATGATCTCCCCCAAATGGTTGGTCATTGGGATTGTTCAGACTATTGGCTTTACCACAAAAAAAATGTTGCTCCATGTATGAAAAACAAGTCCCAAGCTGCCAAGCTTCATTCCCCACCTGCGACCAAGGCTGATCCATATTATCACCTTATAGCCACATAAAAAGCCACATGACGGTCGAAGGTCATGGGAGCTTCAACTGAAAAATTGATCCAACCAATCCAGGTGCCAAGCTGGTTGGAGTGACGATGACGAAGGCAAAGATGCTGAATGATGCTGATCTTTGCCGGACTGGTCGAGTAAACCAATGTAACGCCAGTGGCAACAGTTTCTCTCCACTCTTGGTGGAGGTTGAGAAACCGGATGACTTGCTGCAAATTATTGTAAGTTGTATCTTGGTTCAGATTCAGCTCATAAATACCTCAGCATATGCTCGACCTTGCATGTTCTGAGTCATCCAAACGCTCTATTTGCAAGGATGTCTTGCTTGAGCCAAACAAATGAGACAGGTAGGATCTGGGATATGGGATGCTTCCTGTCCGCCCTATCCCGCCCTGCACTGTTTCCCAAAATCTTCACTCTGCCGTTAGTGATAATCCTCATCACAGTTGACCACACGGAATTTTCAAGCAATTCCTCGAAATCGAGAAGCGTTAGCCGAAGCCAAGAGACTTCGAAAGCGTATTGCTCCATGTGAATGGATGTGAATGGCAGCTCAACTCGATCTTCCCAAAAACTGTTGAAACCCAATGAGCCAAATCTGAGGTGATTTGGGATGAGATTCCAAATGATTCCAAGATCAATAAAGACAAACGTCTGCCAAGATCCGCATGTAGCAACTGGATGCCGCATGTCATTCACATGTCCCATGAACTGCTTGATTTGGACTTCTGACAAGGTGATTTGCATATCCTACATGCCAATTTCACAACCCCGAGAGAGGGCATGGATCAGTCAGTTGATTATGTTGATTGAAAAAATGCACTACTTTACTTCACTGTAAGTACCAAGTCAAGCTCGAAAACGCAGCGTTTACAAATCACGACAGCGGCGTGAAAACCTTGTGGATCGCCGTTGGTGCATCACTTTGGATCTTCAATCACCTGTCCAGTTGCGGATGAAGCCTCCAATTGCGGATGGGTTCTGTTCAATATGTCATACCAATCATTTGTCAAAATTGAGGATGGTTATGGCATTTAGATAATTCTTGTTGTCTTTGTTTTGCTTCTATATTGTGTTTCCCACATCAGTCACCAAACTTGCTGAATCAACACCGATTCTTTTCGCGCCTCGCAAACCACGACGTGCTTCCCAAAGGGAAGCCGGTTATCTCTCCTCAAACGGCTCGCACGAAAAAGTGGTTAATGCGGGTAAAACAATGCCCTAAACCATCCCCCAAATCACCATGGATAGGTGGTATAAACCCTTCCCAAATGGGTAGTTTAGTGTTTTTTGGGCCCATGGGTGCCCTAATTCTCAGATCAACATAAATCAATCCGCGGTATGTGCTTTGCCAATGGTCGGCATCAACTTCAACTTCCCAGCGGATGAGCGAGATTTTCGGCGCGAAGTCTGAAAGTGGTGGCCACTAAAAAGCCGTCCCATTGAAAATAGACCAAGCCAACAGCACTGGACCTCGCCGGTGCTGGGGCCACTTTCAGGCCTGGTGAAAACCCTACAGGGACTTGCCACGAAAAGTCAGAATTACAGACTATAGGTTAGATAATTAGACTTGAGCTGACTGATACAACTTACTTTCGTCTTTTTTCGATGGCGGCATTCCCATCTTGTGGCCTTTCGAACCATCACAACCATTTTGTAAATAAACTATTTGGCCGCAGCGCTTACGACTCTTTTTCGTCGCACTGCTCCTTGAAAGGATTCACTCGATGTCCGACTGTCCCAGCACCCACGTGAGGGGCACTCAGCAACCAATCCGCTACTGCACGGTCTCACCTTCTGCATAGTACGTGTCAAACACGGCCTCTGCTGTGCACAAATGATGCGGGCTGGTAGACTTTCAATAATTTTTCAATCATGAATGTAACTTCCCAAAACCCGTTTTCGTTTAGAATATTTTGTTTATTTTGTTTGGGGATAAAACTACAGATATCAAAAGACTCTACATGTCCTACCCATGTCCTACCCATCCAACTGTGGTTCTTGTCGATATGGCGAAAGGTGTAACTGGCAGAAACCATGGCCGTATGTATTTTCTAAGCAGCTGCCTGTACATTTGCTGTTTATGTAAGACGTCAAGTCTAGACTCCTGCGCTTGAGTGTCTCCATCTCCTTTCGATACTAATGTCATACAGATGGTCTGTATTATCTATATTTGCATGCAATCTGAATCTACTGTACTGTAATCTGGGCAAATAATAATAATTCACCAACCTGAATTAAGGCCATTTGGGGATGCTTCCCCTTATTAACCATGATTCCAGGGCTCGGTCGCAGTGAGGTCGTTATAATTTACCCAGTGTAATGTAAATGACATATAATATACTGTGGCGGTTGGGCCATGTTGGGCCCGTCCCGCCTGAACCTTTTTGATCTGAGGGGAGTCGTTGCTCCCAGAGAATGCCGCATTTTGCCTCAAGACGCATAGAGAAGTGCTTGGGGAAAATTGAAGTCTTTGCACATCGCCGGTCACTTGAATGCTTCTGATACACCTTCACATTGTCAAAATACATCAACTATAACTACAGCATCAAGAATTCATACTATTCATAATTCATCAGGCATGTAAGGATTGTAATGATTATAAGGTACTATGAATCATACGGTCATGAAATTCGCATCAAGAATTGCTGTCTCCCTCTCTCCGCCAGACGCTTCCAAGTAGCTGATTCACCTGGCGCCATAGCAACACCCCAGGATCCCCATTCTGTGCAAAGAAAATCAGGAACATCATCACTGTCTGCGATCACTATCATATATAATGTTGTTCCCTTTGAATATATATATATACATATACATACAAACATCTATACATATCTATACATATACATACATATCTATACATATCTATACATATCTATACATATCCATACATATCTATACATATCTATACATATATATATATATATATATATATACATATACATATATTCATATATACATATATACATATATACATATATACATATATATATACATATACATTTATACATTTATACATATATACATTTATACATATATACATATATATATACATATATACATATATATATATATACATATATATATACATATATATACATATATATATACATACATATACACGCATATACACATATATACATATATACATATATACATATATACAGATATACAAATATACAGATATACAGATATACAAATGTATATATATCCATATATATATACATATATACATATATACATCTATACATATATACATATATACATATATACATATACACATATACACATATACACATATATACATATACACACATATATACATATACACACATATATATATACACACATGCATATATATATATATTTACACACACACATATATATATATATATACATATATACATATACACATATGTACATATATGCATATATACATATATACATATACATATGGCTTTGATATGCTATGATGATATAATATGATGAACGTTAATATAAAATTCAATAATTATAATATATTTCAATATCAAATGATATATTATATCTGTATATATTTACATATTTTCATCCATAAATCAATGAAGCCTTCTGAGCTACAAGATCCTGCGGGATATCGCCTGGAAGACCAGAAATCCGATCGCCCTCAGCAGTCGAATTGCGGAACTCTCCACTGGAAATGTCATGAAATGTCTATGAATCATGGTTCAATGTTCAATTCACAATTTGAGATGATTTAAGGCTTTCCAATTTTTTTGGGGGCCTTTGATCAAAGATTCCTTCATCCTGAAACGAACATGTACGTTAAACTCTCGCCAATTCCAGCCATAATTTTCGCGGTGATATATATATAATGTTATATATAATATTATAATCCAATTTCTGTTTCCTGGGAAGATATAAAACTGCGTGGAAACGGCATTGGAAATGCATCGGCTAAGGGGTTCTCAAGACAGCTTCACTTTCGCCACTACCTTCGCTAAACTGTCGCGAAAACACGACTCCATTTCACACAGCCATAAATAAAATTGATTAAACTAAACTTGTGATATTTCTTTAGCAGGACAATCAGTTATATATACGTATATGCTTTAGCAACCTTGGAACCAAAAAAAAACTGCCGTGAGGGATAGTGTTGAATCGATCAACTTTCAAATTAAATTGGATGTAGGCTCAGCCCGAAACCCTGAAAATGAGATAAAATCTTTGAACGGGACATAATCATTCATATAACAAAAAAACATTAAAAAAACATGATCAACTGCGATTTTGTTGGTTGGTGCCTCGGACTGCTCTGCTCGCCAGGTTATTGGTCGTTGTCCGAGGCTCGTCACAGCAAGTAGCGCGAAGCTCACGATGGTGGCGACACTTCCAGAGTCCACCGGTTCGTCCCGGCGCAACTGCGGATCAATGCGAAAGCCAAGAAGAATCAAACAGATCGAAATGTAAAGCCCTACTAAAATATAGTGGTTAGTGGTAAATTATGGTAGATTATGGTAAATTAATATCCAATATTCAATTCAATATTATTCTAACTTTTTGGGGATTCCTAAGGTTTTAGCCGCAAGATCGTTTTTTGGAGGACACATCAGTATAATATCAGTAATTATTGAATCATATTCAATCAGTTCGACAGTTTGAAATGACTGGAAGTCATGGAATTCTGAATTCTTTTCTAGAGGCTGTGACAATGCCTGCCTCATCATCATAGTCGTCCTCATCGTCATCGTCATCGTAGGTCCTCCTACCTTATAGTTCTTCCCAGAAAATCCCAATGCCTCATGTTTGGTTAATTGTGGATTGTGGATGGAATTGTGATGATTTTGGTACCCTCTGGTAATTTAACATAGCTATTGACAATGACCATTTATAGTGGATTTTACCATTAAAAATTGTGATTTTCCATAGCTATGTTAAATTACCAGAGGGTAGGTTAAATGAAGTTTAATGAGTCATTGGACTTTCAGGATGACGAAAGGATGATACTTCCCCAACAAGCATCGCTGCATCGCTTCTTCCCGGCAGAGAGCCACTTAGAGATGAGCGCAGTGCCACAGCGATGTGCGAGCACTCCAATGCAAGCCAAGCTACTTGACATAGTCTGCAGGGCATGCAAAACAAATAAGCTGCACAGAAAATATGTCCACAATTCTCGCACATGTGGAGAATTTTGCACCACAAATGCAATCCAATGCACAATCTGCATGTCACAAGTGGAACTTCCCCAAATCAAGAATTAGAGCTGTGCTAGCTCCAACTGAGTCAACTCCACGTCTCAGATGTAGCAGTTTTCTCATCCCAAGCTGAATCCAATCTGCCCTGCCTTGCTGGCAGTCTTTGGCGCCGGCGAGGGCGTGTCGCCAAAGTCGAAATCGTCTCCGGCCCGGCGGGCGACGGAGGATCTGGCCGTTGAGACGGATAGATAGCCTGGGGCGGCATGGCTGCCCTTGGAACCGCCTTGGATCCCCTTGGTGCTTGATGACCAAGAATCCCCCGCAAAAAGTAGCTGGGTTGGTCCAAAATACCAAGAAACACGTTGTTTAGTCAGAAAATGATGAGATTTTCGGGTCAACCCAAAGCTCCAAACCCCCTTTCTGCACCTAAAGCTCCAAACCTCCAAAGACATGCCATGAGACAAAGTCCAACACCTCAGGGGCTCTGAAGGCTATTGGCTGGTGATTATCAAAGGACCCAGGATCCTTTGATTCAACTACAGTAGGTGATCAATGAGATACCCTCTGGTAAACTTACAAAAACTATATATGGAAAATCATCATTTCTTATATAATGGGTACATCAACTATATGTGGGCCATTTTCAATAGCTATGTTAAATTACCAGAGGGTAGTCGGTTGGCAATCTCGCCCGGCGAACTTGTTTATGTGGTGAAACTACAAAACAATTCTTTATCCAAGGTCTGAACATCCTCAAGGCACTCAGGGGTAACATCTCCAGGGCGTGCGACCAGGTCAGCCATATATTACAAGATGAAATTGCTCAATAGGTGCAAACAACCATACCATCCTTCATTTATACTAATGTTTATACTATGGTGAGCAAAATCAAGGCTTGGACAAGTCGGGGAATCCCCACACAAAATCATCACCCAACGAGTTGGGCTTCCATCCGCTGTCAAGAGACCAAAGCTCTTCCCCCGCGCCATAGTAGGCGCCCAGTTTGGGGTGACTCCAAGGGGCCTCGTCATGGTTGTTGAAATGTAATGGCACGAATATGATCATCATTATACATATATAATATATACCTCTGAGTGACTTATATTGGTTCACCAACTTGAGACAAGGTCATCAGGTAAATAAAAAATGACTTCTGACTTGGAAAATCCTTCGGCAACGCAAGGCTCATCCTGGCTGACATGCTTTCATCTGTTTTCCTCAGAAATCCCAAAGTTCACCTAGGCCACCAGTATGCTGATTGCCAGCTGTCGGGCAACCCATTTTGAAACAACAAATCACCAAACAATTTGGACCCTGTCAATGATGCGCCTGGTTAGCCCTGGATCTCTTCAAAGCAGCTTGAACCGAAGTAGCGGACAGATCGAATTGGCCCGCTTCAAAATGGGTTTGTGGGGATATAACTATAGTTTCTGGTCAAAGTGGATTATAAACCAACTTATAAATGGGGGGCACAACATGGCACAACCCTGTTGGTTCTGCAGTTTTCTGAGCACGTGCTGCACTTGCTCTTGAATTTCTAGACGCTTATCTTGTTGACACCCAACATGGCCTCAGCTCTTGTCTTGACATTCACCTTGACTATCTTGCGCTAAGGCTAGAAATCATTCCATGGTTATACTGCGCCTTCGGCTACAAAATGTAACCACAAACATCTACGAACCGAGGCCGCAACACTGAAAAGAAAGCCCCTTTTCTCAATTTTACCCCCATAAATGGCCATGAGTCGTAGCACTGTCATCCGCTGTCCTATGGCCCATTGTCAAGGACACTGCTATGTCGATGTAGATGAGACAGTTGGCGCCTGCGCAGCCCCGCATCTGGGATTCATCCACAATCAACAAGCAATAGAGAAACCATCGAAAAACAATAGAGAAACCATCAACCTGCAATAGAGACACATACAGTATCAGACATTAATATACAGTATACACCATCAATATCCATCAATGAAAAAAAATCAATTGTAAGATTACAGTAACATTCGAAAACCACGATGACTCGACGTGCACCTGCGTGGTCGTGAGCCTGCAGGCAAGTCACCCGCCATTGAGCCTGGAGTCTGGTGGTGTTTCAGAATTCCAGAGGCCATAGTGGACAACATTGTCGGATATGTCATGGTTTTCCATGGATATTCATGGATATTCCATCTATATTCAGGGATATTCATGAAAATTCATGAAAAATCCTGGTTTTTCATGGAGTCATATGAATGATCCACAAATGGGATGGCCAAGTATGTATCATCTATATGATGCATATTCACGTGCTATCTTCAGGATGCATGAAAATGCTAAGTTGGCCTACCAGCCAGCCCTGCGGACACATGCACACTTAGACATGCCAGAAACAAGGTCTTCTTGCAAGAAACCACTTTCTTCTGAACCAAATCCATCCGTGAATACAGGTTTTGCCAAATATGTTTGCATCAACTATGTTTCCAGATGGAATGTGATCACATCCAAACATCACTAAACAATACTAAATATCATTGAATATCACCAAATAAATGATATTTAGTATTATTGACCAATAATACTAAATATATCGAAATATCATCCAAACTATCACTCACTAAATGTCAAAAACTCCATCTGCAACCTCGGGAGGTCGGTGACTGTTGAGAGCTAGACCTCGCAGGAGAGGCCATGGCTGGTTTCAAGATGGCCAGTTTATGCCAGTTTCTCAAAAAAGTCATGGACTTGGAAAGGGAAGACTGTATTCCATCCCATTAAATGGACAATTGACAATTCAATGGACTATTAATTGATAAACCGACGTGTAATGAATATCCAATTCTTGTCCTCTGGTCATGAAACGTGGCGATAACCCACCATGAATGGAGGTTTTAATTGGTTTTAATGGGAAAAGGATCTGTAAATTCCCATTGCCACGTTTCAGAATGCTGGAGGCTAACCGTTCTCCAAATTTGGTCAACTTCCCCCAGGATGTTCCTCCACGGGGAGAAGCTTCTATCAGTATGAAACTACTACCTAGATCCTCCAAATACCGAAATACCACCAAAAAAACTGTTAAGATAGTTGAACTATCTTAAAATACTAAAACATACTAAAACTATGAGGTGAAACACAACTTTTGTGAGTACTTGGAGGGTCTCGGTACAAAGACAATATGAGACAAGTCCAAGGCACATTGATGGGGACAAATCTGGTTCATCGAGAGGTGCATCTGCGAATTTCACCGCAGACCTTCGGAAAAAAAGAATGATGGCCGTTGGCCAAAAAAAACACCCATCTAAATGGCTGGGTGTCTGGACGATCGGTCTTTTTAAGTAGCCTCCTTCACAAATCATTTCACTAGACTAAGACTAAGAAACGAACAAAGCAATGCCTTCCAGATTTCTTTTCTTCCGTGCTACGTTGTCCAACAATGGGGTATTACCGGTATACCCCAATTATCATCAATTATCCCCAATCTATGGAATCTTGGTGCGGAAGATAGTGATGCTCAACTCAAGTCTGTTTCCGGGAGTTTCGGGCTAAGTACGTTGCCTTTCTACGTTCAAGTTCAGTTGCAGAGAGGCCTCTCAAACAGCTCAAGGTCAGATCTGTCCAATGAAATGTGGCTTGCTATTTCCTGAAACGATCACCACAAAACAATGAAACGTCTAGAGTCTACAGCAATTCAAAACTAACCTACAAATATCATACATCAACGTCGACCAATGCCTCAGCCGGTGCCGCTTTGGGCACACCTTTGGAAGGGCCCTTAGGGCCTTTCCTGAGACCACAACGGGATTTCGAGTTGTTTTTGAAGATCAATATGATAAATTTTTGGAGACCCAAATTTCGAAGCATATGAGCTCAAGGCAAAGGACTTGCCATCTTCCATGTGTTGTGTTTCTCAGCTTCAAACTTTCCACCTTTTCCAGGTGCGGCTGAGCTCTCGGTCGCCACCTTTCCAGTGCTGTGGAATGAGCCAAATTGGCCACATCAAACCTGGATCTTTCGTTCGATTCCGACGAGTTGTTTTCAGGCCTCCGCGGACTCAACGGGCGCTGGCTGCGGCTCCTGAGGTGCCCGGTTGCCCTCCCGTTTTGGATCAGCCGTGTTTGATGAGATGAATAACATGCGAATTTAAATGGAGTTTTTGATGTTTAGTGTATTTCAATATGATGCTTAACGTATTTCAGTACATTTCATTTCAGCAAGTTTGTCATTGAGAAAAAATTCTACGAATAAGGAACACTTCGCCAAGAAGATGTCATAGATTGAATATGGTCATTGTCATGATTGAATGCTAATTTGAGAAAAAAATCACATACAATCAATCCCACTCGCCTCAAGCTTCTCTGCCGGTGGCCTTGCAGGTGAACCACCCGGAAATCTCTGAACTCCGGGGCTGATCGAAAAATGTTTGTTGGTCGTTTAAACCTGTTTGAACAGGTTTCCACCTGCTTCAATCTGTTTCAGTTTGTTTCAAGCCATGCAATTCTGGGTGTGTCCAAAGAGAGCATAGCATACCCATGCATACCCAAAAAACATCCAACGGTTTATCAACTATAACTTATAACAATTTATAACATCTATAAATTAGTATATAAACATCATAAACATATCATTTTCCAATATTTTCCAATGGTTTATCATCCATAACATCATTTTCCTCACAGAAATCTTGGAGCTGCTCCAATGAGCTCCAGGCGCTGCGGGTCCTTTCGCACCCTTGCCGGTCCTGGGTGGATTGGGATGAATCCCCTGGTTTACCAATAAGTTATCAATAAGTTTGAAGCAATAAGTTTGAATCACCAAATATCATTTGTATCGTTTGAATTTGGATCAAGAATGAGTGAAAGAGTAGGATTGAGATGAATAACCTATAGGATTGATAATGCAAATCAAATGCACTTCTTTAAAATCAAAGAAGTATCAGTATAAGCAATCAAAGTAAAAACAATAAGATGCAAGCACTCCAAGCTGGCTATATAATGGTTTGAGTGTTTGGGTGATAACAATGGCTACTAGGAAATCACAAGGGCTGAATGATGGATGTGATGCGGTCCAAAGAACAATTGGTCTAAGAATGATTGAACTAAACCTGGTAGTTTTGGCCCCCAGGCTCAAGAATCGCAAGAATCGACCAAGCAACAACAACTGGGCATTGCAAATATTGAAAGATTCCCATCTTGCTTCACTATGCTGTGGCGCTGAGCATTTTTTCAAATGAAACACCACCAGGGACCACCATTCTACGAAGACCAGGGGTCAATTTCTGCTTTGGTCATTAACAGGAAATGAGGTAGTGCTCAGCCCTTATCTCAAATAGTTACCCCGATAAAATCAAGTTTAGTATTAGGGTGTATTCCATGCAAGGGTCAAGGGATCATCAACTCACCCTGCACTGAGGATCCAAACGCCTTACCCTTGGGCCCTTTTCCTGGGACATGACGCGCCGAGGACATCCCGGAAGTAATGAGAATTATCTTCATGATTCTTCATGCACCTGTACCTGTACCTCTGGAAAAGGAAATGGATGCACCGTACAAAATCTGAAGTTTGATGCTTGACTGTTGCAGTATTGCCGCCCATGGCCCCCTCCACCCACACAATTGATCCATTTCAGGAGGTTGAAATGTTTGAGCAACACAATTTGCGCCATGACCCAGCAAACTGCCGCTATCTCCAGTCTCCTGCCGCTGGTGCTGCAGCTTCAGCTCCAGCTTCAGCAGTTGGAGCGGCCTGGACATTCAACATGTGAGGCGTTTCATATCCTTGTTTTTTCAGCTATGTCTTTGGCCATCTCTCTCTCTCTCTCTACGAAAATATATAGATAATTATAGATATACAATGAGATCATAAATAAGCAAACAAATATCATCACCCTGTTGAGGGGGAGGGGGGGTCTAAATGAAATATTTCATTTGTGGATACCCCCCCCCTATACATATACAATCAAAATATATCAAAATCACCCCCTCCAAAGACAAGAGGCTAAAATTTATGGATATCGTGTTATGTATGCGTATATCATCCGAATATACATATATAAATATGATATTATATGATAATATATGATAATATATGATAGTATATGATAATATATGATAATATATGATAATATATGATAATATATGTATACCCGGATCCCCCGCAGACCAGAAATTTGGTCTGGAGTGATTCAGTCTACTAATCAGACTGATTCCAGAAATCTCGCCTGAGGTGAATTTTTTCGGCTGAAGTGGCTTTGCTCAATTTTCACCAAAACATTCAACAACGTATATTAGTGATAAGAAATAAGACATGAGAACTTCAGGTTTTTGTCCAGAGGGGGGGCATCCCTTGAAATTTCATTTATTGTGTTTCATTTTTTTCCATTGATCAGAGATTTCAATCAGATTTAGCGGGCTGCCCAAAGCCATTTTGGATCATGAGCCGGCCGCGTCAGTGCTGTAGCTGAAGCCTCCCCCTGCCCTGTTGCAGCTCCACCTCGCACCGCCACGGCCTTCCTGAGGCGAGATCATCCCCTGCACATGCGCAGGATTGGATGCCATTGGATGAAGTGGATGAAAAGATGGATGGAAAAATGAATAAAACTCCTTATCACCATCTTGCTGATACACAAAATGAAATGCATCACCCAAGAGCAGTGGCAACATAGGGGGTATTTAAGTTGCATGACACATCTGCGAAATGTCTGGATTTGATATGATATTTATTTTATTTATAAAGGCTTTATCTGGATTGTTAAGGGGATTTGATATGGGATTCTAGGGATTTAGTGAGTCATTAAATCTCTATTGTCAAACCCAGCCCATTTCCATATGGAGGTTTCCTAAAATACAGTACCCCCAAATCATCCCATTTATAGATGGATTTCCCATGACATAAACCATCCAGCTATGGGGGTACCCATGACTTAGGAAACCTCCCATATATGTTTTGGTTTTGATCCATCCAGAAGGGGTTAACCAATGACGGATTTTGCATCACCTTTGGCATTCACCGGCGTCCACTTGAGCTCACTTTTTCATGGCTAGTTGGCCCCTTGGTAGCCTCTGGGATTGAATGACTCATCTATGGCTCTGCCAGCTGTCGTGGTGCTTCAGTTCATCCATGTCCGTTGTTTCATCAAAAAACACAAATTCCCTGGGTCTTGCCGAAAGCTCCACTCCAAAATTATCCAAACATCTCCATCAGTTGGAAGCCTTTTGGCAAATTTCGTTGGAACAACTGGGGCTGTCTGAAAATTGAAGGGAACGTCCCCAACTTTGATGGGTTGAGCATCAGTTTCCCTATGGGTTGAGTGGCCAAACATTGGGGCATTTTCCCCAAGTCATTTCATCCCTGGCGCGTCAGGCAGTAGTGCCGAAGCCGTTGAATTAGCCCCTGTGGAAGAGAATTGACATCTCCGATGTGGGCCCTCCAGAGGAGGCTGATGGTTGGGATATGTTGGGATTTTCTCATGTCATGGGGTTATAAAAACATACTGAAGGAATCGGAAATATATTGAAAGACAAAGTATGCATAGACCGTCTCAAAGCTGTTGTTCCTTTTTGTGTCGTATCATGTACACATCAATTCAGCTTTTGCCAGCGGAATGCCGCAGCTCACACTCCGCCAAGTCGCAGGCATCCTCGAGTTCAAAGAGACTGGAGTACAAATATGTCATTCGGCGCCCTCCTGGTGTCAAGCCTCCCACCCGCACTGGTTGGACTGTGTCAGGGACAAGCGCAGAAATTTGGGCGAATCTTTGGGCATCCAGCTTGGAGCCCCTTTTTGAAGTTTCTCAGGGCCATTTGGGGCAGGTGAAATCCAAAACACGCATGGTTTGTGCTGCTTTCCAGGTTTCAAGCTGTGTGCATTTCCGCGGTAGATTCTTATCACGGCCAAGCCGCAGGAGGAGGGGCCTGAGATTCTGGAGCATAGCCAGGCCGCAGCAGCACCAGAAGGGCAGCCCCGCGGCTGGTGCATTGCAGTGGTTGGAAACCTCTGTGAGTTTTGTGAAAGTCTGGGTAAACCACGGGAAAACTAGAACATCCCATGGTTATTCCATGGTTTGGAAAGCAACTTCCTCACTAAAATGGCGAATGGAGAGTAAATCCACGAGTGTTTTTTTACAAAGAAACACCATGCAGAAACCATAATTCAGTAGTCTTTGTATAGGGGATTGGAAATGTATTAGGAACAGTGACTACTAGACTGCATCTCGAGATAACTTCAAGTTCAATTTTTATATTCTTATTCTTTTATAATTTTGATTTCGGTTCCGGATTCGGGCGCCACATTCGGGCCCCGGATTCGAGCCCCTGATTCGGGCCCCGGATCCGGGTCCCGGATTCAGGCCCCGCATTCGGGTCCCGGATTCGGGTTCCGGTCCCGGGTTCGGGTCCCGGATTCAAGCCCCCGTGTGTGAGGAAGGTGGTTCATTTACTGAATGAATCAGTAGGGAAGTTTGGTAGGCAGATGTAGGCAGGTAGGTAGGACCTAGGGGCGCAAGGAATGGCAGGAGATGGTATCAATGCATCAATTGGTATTGCAATGCATTGCAAACATGTAGCCGTGGGAAAATGAAGATGTCTTTCATTAACGTTTGATCCTTTCCTTTCTCTTCGATGGGGGTCCGCAGCATGATATTATATTTGCGGCAAACTCGAGTAGGTGATTCTATCATCGGTTCTTAACCTATTTTCCTCTGCCACAGTCAAATTGAATATGCCGTGGCCATGGGGATTTAGTAAATTTAGTAAATGCAATGCTTACGTTCACTACGTAATTGAACACATAGGAACAGATGCAAACAAACAATATTTCCCGAGTCTTTGTTAAATATGTTAACGCGGGATTTATTGTGTGGCCACAGGGATTTAGTAGGTGCCAAGCTCAGAAGCGTTATTTTGTCAGCAGTTGAAAGCATAGGAACGCATGGAAGGAAACACTGTTTTCCAAGCGCACAGCATCACCGGAACCTTACTTTACGCCGCACCAGAGGCAGAAGAGTGTGCTGTACCACTGTACCAGACATTGGCCAATCATTTTGAGGTCGAATCTATCCTAATCAATAGCTTCGTTTTCACGCTTGCAGGTAAATAGATAGATAGATAGATAGATAGATAGATAGATAGACAACTACAACTACAACTACAACTGCCACTACACTACAACTACAACTACCACTACAACTACAACTACCACTACAACTACATCACACTACACTACGCTAACTGCAGTACACCACATTACAGCTACAACATAGTGACCCCCTCGGCCACTGAAATTTTAGGGGAGGGTATGTGAAAGAATTTCTGAAATATATTTCGCTTGCACGTCTGGAGCAGTTTGGCTCACAAATGCATGTATGGCATCGCAGGTATGATGAAATCCGTGCTGTGAAACAGATTTGGGCATATCGGCATATCATTCCCATATTGGGGCACCAACAAAAGTCATTTTCAACAGAGCAAATGATTGAAAATCATCATATAATATAAAACATATAATATAAACAATCCACCTGGGGGGTTCCGAAATTTGAGACATAGACATCCGGCTTATGACTCTCGGATGCCGAATCCACTGCTGTCGAGTGCGACAAGAGATTTCAAGCCCAGCTCCATGAGTCTTGGCGAAGGTGCCACGCGTCCTGTAGCTCCACGTTCTACCATCCAGAACTTGGGGGTTGATAATACCTTATTCAGGGCCATTTAACACCAGGTTTAACTTCATCCGAGTTCGTGTTTGTTCATTTATGTTCATCATTGTTCATCGATGGCCGCTTCCTTTTCCAACTGCACGGCTTGGAGGGTTGTGGGAACAGGCGACCAGATTTGGCACGATTTGGCAATTTTTGTAATTTTTCGCGTTTAAAACTTGTGAATTTGTTGAGCCGTCTTGGGGACCGTTTTCTGCGGATTGCATGGTATGATATGGTATGCACATGTATGATATTGTATGATACAAACCTCCTCTCCTGCACCTCTCCTGCACCTCTCCTGACCTCTCCTGCACCCCTCCTGCACCTCTCCTGACCCCTGCTGCGCCTCTCTTCCCTGCACCTCACCAGCAGAAGTTAGAAGGCTTTCCGGAAGACACTTCAAACCATTTCAAAACAAACGCGAAGCTATGCAAAGCTTTTTTGTGCTTTTATGTAAAGCTATCAGATGTGATTACATGTTGGGCTTGCATGGCACCTCTCCTGACCTCTCCTGCACCTCTCCTGCACCTCTCCTGACCTCTCCTGCACCCCTCCTGCCCCTCTCCTGACCCCTGCTGCGCCTCTCTTCCCTGCACCTCTCCAGCAGAAGTTAGACACTTCAAACCATTTCAAAACAAATGCGAAGCTATGCAAAGCTTTTTTGTGCTTTTATATAGAGCTATCAGATGTGATTACATGTTGGGCTTGCATGGCACCTCTCCTGACCTCTCCTGCACCTCTCCTGACCTCTCCTGCACCCCTCCTGCACCTCTCCTGACCCCTGCTGCGCCTCTCTTCCCTGCACCTCTCCAGCAGAAGTTAGAAGGCTTTCCGAAAGACACTTCAAACCATTTCAAAACAAATGCGAAGCTATGCAAAGCTTTTTTGTGCTTTTATATAGAGCTATCAGATGTGATTACGTGTTGGGCTTGCATGGCACCTCTCCTGACCTCTCCTGCACCTCTCCTGACCTCATGCACCCCTCCTGCACCTCTCCTGACCCCTGCTGCACCTTTCTTTGCTGCACCTCTCCAGCAGAAGTTAGAAGGCGCAGCTTTTGACACCAAATCATTCTGTGGGATGGAATACTACGGAATAGTGAGTTCATCATAGTTCATCCATTTGGCGTATATGCAGGAAGTTTGCAACTTTCATAGGGCGTCAATCATTTCACCAGCCGGGACTAAAAGAGATTTGATATGATTTGATATTATATTGTTTATAAGTGTATTTAATTGTTGTTAGACTGTCCAGCGACATTATGTCACTCAAGCTTTCTGAAGTTCGTGCATCATGAAACGGTGATGAGATTGATAGCTTTTAAATGCTTTATCGCCAGAAGCCAGAACTTTTGCAATTTGCATTTAATTCAGAAGATTGAGTTGATTTGGAAACATCAGATGATGTTGAGGCTGAGAAAGAGGTGGTCCTAGCTTCCTTTGCTTGTGGGGAGATGGACGTTGACATCGAGTCCGGGAGACCGTCTCGGAGGTGGGCAACTATCAAGCGAGTCTTATGGGCGCGGGAAGAGCATCGGGCTGCAGACAAGAAGAAGAAGAAGAAGAAGCACCTGGAGGAGTTAGAAGAACTCAAGGCCCAATGTGAGGCCTCTGCCCGTGGAGGCTTGTCATGTCGTGCAAATTTACACTGCTTTTCATGTTTCATTTTTGCCACATCCATCCACTTACGAAGCCAACCCAAAATCGTGGCAGGACAATGCTTTTTATACATATATAATTTTAACTTGTTTTCCACACTTGTCTCATCGCAGATTTCAACATCCCTATTTTAACATCAGCTTGTCCAAGTGCACCTTGTGCTCTGTGAAATTGAAGGTAGTGGCCGTATAATCAGCTTGTCAAATTGCACATGGTGCGCTATAAAAAGCATGAAAAAGCATTAAAAAGCAAGCTACATGGCCTGCACAAACAGATCTTTTTGAATCCCAGAAACCTGATATTCTGGATGGAGATCAGCCTATGGGGTTTGATTTTATAGAGACAATTGTTTTCAAATTCTCAGATTCTCAGGCTGTGATTCTATAGAGGTGAATCTTGATGGGAGGCTTTGGGGTTTGATTCCAAAAGGCAGGTTTCGGCTGAGCGCTGCCTACCACCGGTGGTGGTAGGCGGGGCTCGGGCCTGGGCAGCGGTGCGGCCAGCCCAAATCGATGGATTTTGGTGGATTTGGAGCAGGACGCATTGCCGTCGGAGCCCGAGCGCTGCCTACCACCACTGGTGGTAGGCGGGGCTCGGGTGTTGAGAGGGGAGGAGGAGGAAGGGCCCAATCCTCCACCTTTCTTAGTCATCCCTTTGCCTTTGCTGCCCTTTCGCGCATCGGCGCTTGAGCCCCGCCTACCACCAGTGGTGGTAGGCAGCGCTCGGGCTCCGACGGCAATGCGTCCTGCTCCAAATCCACCAAAATCCATCGATTTGGGCTGGCCGCACCGCTGCCCAGGCCCGAGCCCCGCCTACCACCACCGGTGGTAGGCAGCGCTCAGCCGAAACCTGCCTTTTGGAATCAAACCCCAAAGCCTCCCATCAAGATTCACCTCTATAGAATCACAGCCTGAGAATCTGAGAATTTGAAAACAATTGTCTCTATAAAATCAAACCCCATAGGCTGATCTCCAGAATATCACGTTTCTGGGATTCAAAAAGATCTGTTTGTGCAGGCCATGTAGCTTGCTTTTTAATGCTTTTTTCATGCTTTTTATAGAGCACCATGTGCAATTTGACAAGCTGATTATACGGCCACTACCTTCAATTTCACAGAGCACAAGGTGCACTTGGACAAGCTGATGTTAAAATAGGGATGTTGAAATCTGCGATGAGACAAGTGTGGAAAACAAGTTAAAATTATATATGTATAAAAAGCATTGTCCTGCCACGATTTTGGGTTGGCTTCGTAAGCGGATGGATGTGGCAAAAATGAAACATGAAAAGCAGTGTAAATTGGGACGACATGACAAGCCTCCATGGGCAGAAGCCTCACATTGGGCCTTGAGTTCTTCTAACTCCTCCAGGTGCTTCTTTTTCTTCTTGTCTGCAGCCCGATGCTCTTCCCGCGCCCATAAGACTCGCTTGATAGTTGCCCAGCTCCGAGACGGTCTCCCGGACTCGATGTCAACGTCCATCTCCCCACAAGCAAAGGAAGCTAGGACCACCTCTTTCTCAGCCTCAACATCATCTGGTGTTTCCAAATCAACTCAATCTTCTGAATTAAATGCAAATTGCAAAAGTTCTGGCTTCTATGGCGATAAAGCATTTAAAAGCTATCAATCTCATCACCGTTTCATGATGCACGAACTTCAGAAAGCTTGAGTGACATAATGTCGCTGGACAGTCTAACAACAATTAAATACACTTATAAACAATATAATATCAAATCATATCAAATCTCTTTTAGTCCCGGCTGGTGAAATGATTGACGCCCTATGAAAGTTGCAAACTTCCTGCATATACGCCATATGGATGGACTATGATGAACTCACTATTCCGTAGTATTCCATCCCACAGAATGATTTGGTGTCAAAAGCTGCGCCTTCTAACTTCTGCTGGAGAGGTGCAGCAAAGAAAGGTGCAGCAGGGGTCAGGAGAGGTGCAGGAGGGGTGCATGAGGTCAGGAGAGGTGCAGGAGAGGTCAGGAGAGGTGCCATGCAAGCCCAACACGTAATCACATCTGATAGCTCTATATAAAAGCACAAAAAAGCTTTGCATAGCTTCGCATTTGTTTTGAAATGGTTTGAAGTGTCTTTCGGAAAGCCTTCTAACTTCTGCTGGAGAGGTGCAGGGAAGAGAGGCGCAGCAGGGGTCAGGAGAGGTGCAGGAGGGGTGCAGGAGAGGTCAGGAGAGGTGCAGGAGAGGTGCAGGAGAGGTCAGGAGAGGTGCCATGCAAGCCCAACATGTAATCACATCTGATAGCTCTATATAAAAGCACAAAAAAGCTTTGCATAGCTTCGCATTTGTTTTGAAATGGTTTGAAGTGTCTTCCGGAAAGCCTTCTAACTTCTGCTGGTGAGGTGCAGGGAAGAGAGGCGCAGCAGGGGTCAGGAGAGGTGCAGGAGGGGTGCAGGAGAGGTCAGGAGAGGTGCAGGAGAGGTGCAGGAGAGGTGCAGGAGAGGAGGTTTGTATCATACAATATCATACATGTGCATACCATATCATACCATGCAATCCGCAGAAAACGGTCCCCAAGACGGCTCAACAAATTCACAAGTTTTAAACGCGAAAAATTACAAAAATTGCCAAATCGTGCCAAATCTGGTTGCCTGTTCCCACAACCCTCCAAGCCGTGCAGTTGGAAAAGGAAGCGGCCATCGATGAACAATGATGAACATAAATGAACAAACACGAACTCGGATGAAGTTAAACCTGGTGTTAAATGGCCCTGAATAAGGTATTATCAACCCCCAAGTTCTGGATGGTAGAACGTGGAGCTACAGGACGCGTGGCACCTTCGCCAAGACTCATGGAGCTGGGCTTGAAATCTCTTGTCGCACTCGACAGCAGTGGATTCGGCATCCGAGAGTCATAAGCCGGATGTCTATGTCTCAAAATTCGGAACCCCCCAGGTGGATTGTTTATATTATATGTTTTATATTATATGATGATTTTCAATCATTTGCTCTGTTGAAAATGACTTGTTGGTTCCCCAATATGGGAATGATATGCCGATATGCCCAAATCTGTTTCACAGCACGGATTTCATCATACCTGCGATGCCATACATGCATTTGTGAGCCAAACTGCTCCAGACGTGCAAGCGAAATATATTTCAGAAATTCTTTCACATACCCTCCCCTAAAATTTCAGTGGCCGAGGGGGTCACTATGTTGTAGCTGTAATGTGGTGTACTGCAGTTAGCGTAGTGTAGTGTGATGTAGTTGTAGTGGTAGTTGTAGAGTTGTAGTGTAGTGGCAGTTGTAGTTGTAGTTGTAGTTGTCTATCTATCTATTTACCTGCAAGCGTGAAAACGAAGCTATTGATTAGGATAGATTCGACCTCAAAATGATTGGCCAATGTCTGGTACAGTGGTACAGCACACTCTTCTGCCTCTGGTGCGGCGTAAAGTAAGGTTCCGGTGATGCTGTGCGCCTAGAAAACAGTGTTTCCTTCCATGCGTTCCTATGCTTTCAACTGCTGACAAAATAACGCTTCTGAGCGTTGCACCTACTGAATCCCTGTGGCCACACAATAAATCCCGCGTTAACATATTTAACAAAGACTCGGGAAATATTGTTTGTTTGCATCTGTTCCTATGTGTTCAATTACGTAGTGAACGTAAGCATTGCGATTACTAAATTTACTAAATCCCCATGGCCACGGCATATTCAATTTGACTGTGGCGGAGGAAAATAGGTTAAGAACCGATGATAGAATCACCTACTCGACTTTGCCGCAAATATAATATCATGCTGCGGACCCCCATCGAAGAGAAAGGAAAGGATCAAACGTTTGTAATGAAAGACATCCTCATTTTCCCACGGCTACATGTTTGCAATACATTGCAATACCAATTGATGCATTGATACCATCTCCTGCCATTCCTTGCGCCCCTAGGTCCCACCTACCTGCCTACATCTGCCTACCAAACTTCCCTACTGAATTCATTCAGTAAATGAACCACCTTCCTCACACACCGGGGCTTGAATCCGGGACCCGAACCCGGGATGGGAACCCGAATCCGGGACCCGAATGCGGGGCCCGAATCCGAAACCCGGATCCGGGGCCCGAATCCGGGGCTCGAATCCGGGGCCCGAATGTGGCGCCCGAATCCGGAACCGAAATCAAAATTATAAAAGAATATCAAAGAATATAAAAATTGAACTTGAAGTTATCTCGAGATTCGGTCTAGTAGTCACTGTTCCTAATACATTTCCAATCCCCTATACAAAGGCTACTGAATTATGGTTTCTGCATGGTGTTTCTTTGTAAAAAAAAACGCTCGTGGATTTACTCTCCATTCGCCATTTTAGTGAGGAAGTTGCTTTCCAACCGTGGAATAACCATGGGATGTTCTGGTTTTCCCGTGGTTTCCCCAGATTTTCACAAAACTCACAGAGGTTTCCAACCACTGCAATGCACCAGCCGCGGGGCTGCCCTTCTGGTGCTGCTGCGGCCTGACTATGCTCCAGAATCTCAGGCCCCTCCTCCTGCGGCTTGGCCGTGATAAGAATCTACCGCGGAAATTCACACAGCTTGAAACCTGGAAAGCAGCACAAACCATGCGTGTTTTGGATTTCACCTGCCCCAAATGGCCCTGAGAAACTTCAAAAAGGGGCTCCAAACTGGATGCCCAAAGATTCGCCCAAATTTCTGCGCTTGTCCCTGACACAGTCCAACCAGTGCGGGTGGGAGGCTTGACACCAGGAGGGCGCCGAATGACATATTTGTACTCCAGTCTCTTTGAACTCGAGGATGCCTGCGACTTGGCGGAGTGTGAGCTGCGGCATTCCGCTGGCAAAAGCTGAATTGGTGTGTACATGATACGACACAAAAAGGAACAACAGCTTTGAGACGGTCTATGCATACTTTGTCTTTCAATATATTTCCGATTCCTTCAGTATGTTTCTATAACCCCATGACATGAGAAAATCCCAACATATCCCAACCATCAGCCTCCTCTGGAGGGCCCACATCGGAGATGTCAATTCTCTTCCACAGGGGCTAATTCAACGGCTTCGGCACTACTGCCTGACGCGCCAGGGATGAAATGACTTGGGGAAAATGCCCCAATGTTTGGCCACTCAACCCATAGGGAAACTGATGCTCAACCCATCAAAGTTGGGGACGTTCCCTTCAATTTTCAGACAGCCCCAGTTGTTCCAACGAAATTTGCCAAAAGGCTTCCAACTGATGGAGATGTTTGGATAATTTTGGAGTGGAGCTTTCGGCAAGACCCAGGGAATTTGTGTGTTTTTTGATGAAACAACGGACATGGATGAACTGAAGCACCACGACAGCTGGCAGAGCCATAGATGAGTCATTCAATCCCAGAGGCTACCAAGGGGCCAACTAGCCATGAAAAAGTGAGCTCAAGTGGACGCCGGTGAACGCCAAAGGTGATGCAAAATCCGTCATTGGTTAACCCCTTCTGGGATGGATCAAGACCAAAACATATATGGGAGGTTTCCTAAGTCATGGGTACCCCCATAGCTGGATGGTTTATGTCATGGGAAATCCATCTATAAATGGGATGATTTGGGGGTACTGTATTTTAGGAAACCTCCATATGGAAATGGGCTGGGTTTGACAATAGAGATTTAATGACTCACTAAATCCCTAGAATCCCATATCAAATCCCCTTAACAATCCATATGAAGCCTTTATAAATATCATAAATATCATATCAAATCCAGACATTTCGCAGATGTGCCATGCAACTTAAATACCCCCTATGTTGCCACTGCTCTTGGGTCATTGATGCATTTCATTTTGTGTATCAGCAAGATGGTGATAAGGAGTTTATCCATTTTTCCATCCATCTTTTCATCCACTTCATCCAATGGCATCCAATCCTGCGCATGTGCAGGGGATGATCTCGCCTCAGGAAGGCCGTGGCGGTGCGAGGTGGAGCTGCAACAGGGCAGGGGGAGGCTTCAGCTACAGCACTGACGCGGCCGGCTCATGATCCAAAATGGCTTTGGGCAGCCCGCTAAATCTGATTGAAATCTCTGATCAATGGAAAAAAATGAAACACAATAAATGAAATTTCAAGGGATACCCCCCCTCTGAAATTTCATTTATGAAAGGGTGGTGATAAACAAATAAATATTCGTGATACAACTACCATCTATGATCATCTATGTATCTCTACGTCATGGCTAAACCACCTCTGCTGGCGCAGGGGTCTCCATGGACTCGGAAGGCACGGGCTTCGGCTCCTGGCCATGGGCTGAGGTCGAGTCCTTGGATGCTATGAAACTATTTCATCGTATTTCTCACCCGTGAAAAATTTTGTCCATGGGACTTCATGGTACGACTGTACCTTTCATATTTGAACTGGCAATTTGATCTTGTGCTTCAAGATTCATGACATACGTCTAGGAAACAGTGTCATTGAGAATCGCCAGTAACGCCAGTACTGATCAACATTTCATCTGATACTAATTTAATTGTTTGCGCTTGCAGTAACAATGAATTTATCATAAAAGTGTTTTTGAATGTTTTTGAAATTTGTGTTTCAAACTTCAAGAAACCCAACGTGCCTCAAGTTTCTCTGCAGCCGGCCTTGCACATGAACTACAATTCAGCAGAATGAGATAAAATAACATCAAGAGCAACATGTTTTTGGGCGGTTTCAACCAGTTTCAACCTTTTTCAACCTTTTTCAACCTTTTTCAACCCGTGTCAACTCACACGAAGAATTAGATCTGGGTTTGCCCAAAAATGAGTCATCCAATGGTTTGTCATTACGGAAAGATCTGGAAATCGATCCCCTGACTGCAATTTCCATGCGGACCCAGAGTCCCAAAAACAACAACGAATCAAAAACGATGAGTTCCCGGCTCCGCCGGAGCTGCAGCTGCCGGTCCTTTTGCAGGACCCTTGCCGCCCTTCCTGGGTGAACCAACCGTCAGCACTCCACGCTGCGTCATGGTTTGGGTGATGCTTTGGGTGATAACGATGGCTACTGAGATGACAAGCGCTGAATGATGGGTCTGGGTCCCAAGATCGATTTAGGCCCGGTAGTATGGGGTCAAGCTCAGCACCAACCAAGCGTTCATGGCAAAGTCTTGTAAACATCATCCTGCTGCGGTATAGTTCTGTTTTGTACTTAGAATTCAATCTCAAGGGCCACAGGGGGAAGGGATCATCAATTTTTTCCATTTGCCGATGAGTCTATGATGGGCTCCAAGCACTGAGGATCCAAACGCCTTACCCTTGGGCCCTTTTCCTGGAATGTGACGCCCCGAGGACATCCCGGAAGTGCAAGTGAGCCACATGACTGCATACATCCTATGGATTGAGAATTATCTTCATGCACCTGTACCTGTACCTCTGGAAAAGGAAATGGATGCACCGTGCAGAATCTGGAGTCGAGACATATTTGTGGAATTTCCACTGAAGTTTGATGCTTGACTGTTGCAGCATGGCTGCCCATGGCCCTCTCCACCCGCACAATTGATCCATTTCAGGAGGTTGAAAAGTTTGAGCAACACAATTTGCGCCATGACCCAGCAAACTGCCGCTATCTCCAGTCTCCTGCCGCTGGTGCTGCAGCTTCAGCTCCAGCTTCAGCAGTTGGAGCGGCCTGGACATTCAACATGTGAGGCGTTTCATATCCTGGTTGTTTCAGCTATGTCTTTGCCCATCTCTCTCTCTCTCTATCTGCGAAAATATATAGATAATTATAGATCTACAATGAGATCATAAATAAGCAAACAAATAAATATTCGTGATACATGCAACTACCATCTATGATCATCTATGATCATCTATGTATGTCTACGTCATGGCTAAACCACCTCTGCTGGCGCAGGGGTCTCCATGGACTCGGAAGGCACGGGCTTCGGCTCCTGGCCATGGGCTGAGGTCGAGTCCTTGGATGCTATGAAACTATTTCATCGTATTTCTCACCCGTGAAAAATTTTGTCCATGGGACTTCATGGTACGACTGTACCTTTCATATTTGAACTGGCAATTTGATCTTGTGCTTCAAGATTCATGACATACGTCTAGGAAACAGTGTCATTGAGAATCGCCAGTAACGCCAGTACTGATCAACATTTCATCTGATACTCATTTAATTGTTTGCACTTACAGTAACAATGAATTTCTCACAAAAGTGTTTTTGAATGTTTTTGACATGTGGGTTTAAAACTTCGAAACCCGACCCACCTCAAGTTTCTCTGCAGCAGGCCTTGCACATGCACTACAATTCAGATAAGTCATGGGCAGAATGAGATCAAATGACATCAAGAGCAACATGTTTTTGGGCGGTTTCAACCAGTTTCAACCTTTTTCAACCCGTGTCAACTCACACGAAGAATTAGATCTGGGTTTGCCCAAACATGGGTCATCCAATGGTTTGTCATTACGGAAAGATCTGGAAATCGATCCCCTGACTGCAATTTCCGTGCGGACTCAGAGTCCCAAAAACAACAACGAATCGAAAACGATGAGTTCCCGGCTCCGCCGCTGGAGCTGCAGCTGCGGGTCCTTTTGCAGGACCCTTGCCGCCCTTCCTGGGTGAACCATCCGTCAGCACTCCACGCTGCGTCAAGGTTTGGGTGATGCTTTGGGTGATAACGATGGCTACTGTGAGATGACAAGCGCTGAATGATTGGTCTGGGTCCCAAGATCGATTTAGGCCCGGTAGTATGGGGTCAAGCTCAGCACCAAGCCAGCGTTCATGGCAAAGTCTTGTAAACATCATCCTGCTGCGGTATAGTTCTGTTTTGTACTTAGAATTCAATCTCAAGGGCCACAGGGGGAAGGGATCATCAACACTCCCATTTGCCGATGAGTCTATGATGGGCTCCAAGCACTGAGGATCCAAACGCCTTACCCTTGGGCCCTTTTCCTGGAATGTGACGCCCCGAGGACATCCCGGAAGTGCAAGTGAGCCACATGACTGCGTACATCCTAATGGATTGAGAATTATCTTCATGCACCTGTACCTGTACCTCCGGAAAAGGAAATGGATGCACCGTGCAAAATCTGGAGTCGAGACATATTTGTGGAATTTCCACTGAAGTTTGATGCTTGACTGTTGCAGTATTGCCGCCCATGGCCCCCTCCACCCACACAATTGATCCATTTCAGGAGGTTGAAATGTTTGAGCAACACAATTCGCGCCATGACCCAGCAAACTGCCGCTATCTCCAGTCTCCTGCCGCTGGTGCTGCAGCTTCAGCTCCAGCTTCAGCAGTTGGAGCGGCCTGGACATTCAACATGTGAGGCGTTTCATATCCCGGTTGTTTCAGCTATGTCTTTGGCCATATCTCTCTCTCTCTCTCTATCTACGAAAATAAATAGAGAATTATAGATCTACACATAAATAAGCAAACAAATAAAAATTCGTGATACATGCAACTACCATCTATGATCATCTATGATCATCTATGTATGTCTACGTCATGGCTAAACCACCTCTGCTGGCGCAGGGGTCTCCATGGACTCGGAAGGCACGGGCTTCGGCTCCTGGCCATGGGCTGAGGTCGTCGAGTCCAACTTGGATGCTATGAAACTATTTCAATCTATTTCATAGTATTTCTCACCCGTGTGATTTTTGTCCATGGGACTTCATGGTACGATTGCACCTTTCATATTTGAACTGGCAATTTGATCTTGTGCTTCAAGATTCATGACATACGTCTAGGAAACAGTGTCATTGAGAATCGCCAGTAACGCCAGTACTGATCAACATTTCATCTGATATCACCTGATACTAATTTGAAGTTAATAATTAAGCTATGTTAAGCTCCTCAGAAAAAATATTTTGGACAGGTACGTTTCAAACTTCGAGAAACCCAACGTGCCTCAAGTTTCTCTGCAGCCGGCCTTGCACATGAACTACAATTCAGATGAGTCATGAGCAGAATGAGATAAAATGACATCAAGAGCAACATGTTTTTGGGCGGTTTCAACCAGTTTCAACCTTTTTCAACCTTTTTCAACCCGTGTCAACTCACACGAAGAATTAGATCTGGGTTTGCCCAAAAATGAGTCATCCAATGGTTTGTCATTACGGAAAGATCTGGAAATCGATCCCCTGACTGCAATTTCCATGCGGACCCAGAGTCCCAAAAACAAAAACGAATCAAAAACGATGAGTTCCCGGCTCCGCTGGAGCTGCAGCTGCCGGTCCTTTTGCAGGACCCTTGCCGCCCTTCCTGGGTGAACCATCCGTCAGCACTCCACGCTGCGTCATGGTTTGAGTGATGCTTTGGGTGATAACGATGGCTACTGAGATGACAAGCGCTGAATGATGGGTCTGGGTCCCAAGATCGATTTAGGCCCGGTAGTATGGGGTCAAGCTCAGCACCAACCAAGCGTTCATGGCAAAGTCTTGCAAACATCATCCTGCTGCGGTATAGTTCTGTTTTGTACTTAGAATTCAATCTCAAGGGCCACAGGGGGAAGGGATCATCAACACTCCCATTTGCCGATGAGTCTATGATGGGCTCCAAGCACTGAGGATCCAAACGCCTTACCCTTGGGCCCTTTTCCTGGAACGTGACGCCCCGAGGACATCCCGGAAGTGCAAGTGAGCCACATGACTGCGTACATCCTAATGGATTGAGAATTATCTTCATGCACCTGTACCTGTACCTCCGGAAAAGGAAATGGATGCACCGTGCAAAATCTGGAGTCGAGACATATTTGTGGAATTTCCACTGAAGTTTGATGCTTGACTGTTGCAGTATTGCCGCCCATGGCCCCCTCCACCCACACAATTGATCCATTTCAGGAGGTTGAAATGTTTGAGCAACACAATTCGCGCCATGACCCAGCAAACTGCCGCTATCTCCAGTCTCCTGCCGCTGGTGCTGCAGCTTCAGCTCCAGCTTCAGCAGTTGGAGCGGCCTGGACATTCAACATGTGAGGCGTTTCATATCCCGGTTGTTTCAGCTATGTCTTTGGCCATATCTCTCTCTCTCTCTCTCTACGAAAATATATAGATAATTATAGATATACAATGAGATCATAAATAAGCAAACAAATAAATATTCGTGATACAACTACCATCTATGATCATCTATGTATCTCTACGTCATGGCTAAACCACCTCTGCTGGCGCAGGGGTCTCCATGGACTCGGAAGGCACGGGCTTCGGCTCCTGGCCATGGGCTGAGGTCGAGTCCTAACTTGGATGCTATGAAACTATTTCAATCTATTTCATAGTATTTCTCACCCGTGTGATTTTTGTCCATGGGACTTCATGGTACGATTGCACCTTTCATATTTGAACTGGCAATTTGATCTTGTGTTTCAAGATTCATGACATACGTCTAGGAAACAGTATCATTGAGAATCGCCAGTAACGCCAGTACTGATCAACATTTCATCTGATATCATCTGATACTAATTTGAAGTTAATAATTAAGCTATGTTAAGCTCCTCAGAACAGTATTTTGGACAGGTACGTTTCAAACTTCGAGAAACCCAACGCGCCTCAAGTTTCTCTGCAGCCGGCCTTGCACATGAACTACAATTCAGATGAGTCATGAGCAGAATGAGATAAAATGACATCAAGAGCAACATGTTTTTGGGCGGTTTCAACCAGTTTCAACCTTTTTCAACCTTTTTCAACCCGTGTCAACTCACACGAAGAATTAGATCTGGGTTTGCCCAAAAATGAGTCATCCAATGGTTTGTCATTACGGAAAGATCTGGAAATCGATCCCCTGACTGCAATTTCCATGCGGACCCAGAGTCCCAAAAACAAAAACGAATCAAAAACGATGAGTTCCCGGCTCCGCTGGAGCTGCAGCTGCCGGTCCTTTTGCAGGACCCTTGCCGCCCTTCCTGGGTGAACCATCCGTCAGCACTCCACGCTGCGTCATGGTTTGAGTGATGCTTTGGGTGATAACGATGGCTACTGAGATGACAAGCGCTGAATGATGGGTCTGGGTCCCAAGATCGATTTAGGCCCGGTAGTATGGGGTCAAGCTCAGCACCAAGCAAGCGTTCATGGCAAAGTCTTGCAAACATCATCCTGCTGCGGTATAGTTCTGTTTTGTACTTAGAATTCAATCTCAAGGGCCACAGGGGGAAGGGATCATCAACACTCCCATTTGCCGATGAGTCTATGATGGGCTCCAAGCACTGAGGATCCAAACGCCTTACCCTTGGGCCCTTTTC